>JAAGVU020000001.1:39179077-39196848 GCA_011763525.2 Mormyrus iriodes
TATATATATATATATATATATACACACACACACACACACACACACACTTATATATACGTGTGTGTGTGTGCCTTTTTTCTTTTAAGCTAAGTGAAAAATGTTAAGGGTAACACCACTTAACTGCCTTTCTATCACCATCTCATACACATTCATCTGCAAATGAATTACAATAGTGCATCACTGACAGCATGTCAGAAGAGAACGTTCATCTAAAAGGCATTCTAACAAATGATTTCTCCGACTGAGAAGAAAAAGCCACAGGGGTCCCCGATGTCAGAGGTGCTTTGTTCACAGTAGTAAAATAAAGTTGAAGGGAAGCCATGTCCATTTTTTGTCTCATGATCAGAGAAAAAAAAAGCAGAATGGACCCATAAGGGAATCTGTGCTTCGGTGGATTTTCAGTGGATTTTTTTTTCTTAATCTTTTATTTTACACAGAATAAAGTTATTTTTTATGAGACCTTTAAAATTGCTTATTTGTTTGTTTTGTTATATTATGGATGACAGTTACATAAACTGCCCGTAAAATATATAAAATACATAAAATATTGCCCGCATGAAAATATCCAGAACTTTAAACTTAATTTTAAATTGCAATCTCATCTGTAATTCCTGATAGTTTCACACTACTTTTTCACTTCGCATCACCACCTTGAAGTGAATTCCATCAGATTATGCCTAATACAGTGACATTTTTGTAGGGCCTGTCCATAACATAACACCATTTACAGTATAATAACCATCAAGAGCCTTTCTTGGATTTTTATTTATTAGGGTGGCATGGGGGGGAACAAAGAATCAACCGGGGGAAAGGTGGGCGATAAATAGAACTCAACAATTTTAATATTTAAAAAAAGTCTCAGGCATGAATTATTCATTTAACAGTATTTTTATTTGTAACAAACATTGTATGAGAAAGCGTTTCGACCAAAATTGCATACTTCACTTGCACCTACATATATACTAAGTACTTGCACATACATGCATACCGTCATGCATATACTTGAATATTTCACATGTACATATATATATATATATATATATATATATATATATATATACTGGCACTAATAAGGACTTGTACATACATACATACATATATATGTATGCATAACATGAGAATATATGTACAAGAGTATCTAGGTATATGAGCGTGAGAATGTTTATATGTGTGTGTCAGTATATATAGTATGTACATTAGTGTGAGAATGTACGTATGTATGAATGCACAAAAGTATGCATGCCAGAAGGCACCATACTGTTTCCCGCAGCACACCAACTGGCAGTAAATACAAAAGAGGAAGGAGTTGATGCATAGGAGTGGAGGAATGTCATATACATTGCATACGATATGCAATACTTGTAAAATTAAACGCTTAATATTTACATCTGTACCATGTTCAATAGCTTAGAATCATCGTCAGTCAAGGAACAGTCTGAGGAGGATTCTGAACTTAAGGGCCCAGTGGTAAGTCATTAACCAGTGGGGAAAAATACTTAGACAGTTGTTTTGTATGGAAATATTGGGAACTTAATTGGTCACAGGGTGGCTCAGTGGGGACCACTATTTATAGCGTCATCTGTTGTTTTTTGCTGCGCTATCAAGCAGTCCTACCAGGGGTGTAGCCTAATTCCTGCCAGCTTGGCTTAGTTAGCAAAGCGCCACCCAATAATTCACTTTACAAGTGTGATGTGCAAATGATACTCAGTAGCTCTTAAACTCTAGGAAGAATATTGAAATCAGTTTTTAACCTGTTTAGATATTAATTATGACACTCTATTGGCCATAAACCACAGGTAGCATATTCTGATAGGCCATATATACCCATCAAAACATATTGCCATCAGTGTTTAATCTGTTTAGATACCCTAACCCTGTTTCAGTTACCCTTCACAACTTGAGTTATAGAAAAAATACTTTTCAACTATATTAAGATATTAAAAAAAAATACTTGGTGTTCTACTTACCTTGTTCTCGCAGAGTTACTTCAGACTAGTCTTCGAGAAATATATGGTGATAATAAGAATCCATGGGCATGAAGCCACAAAAAACAAATAAGGCGATGCACAGTAGCCTTTGGTAGAACATTTCGATGGGTAGGATGAAAAGATAGAACACCCTGCAGTGAAACAACTTGCCAGCTTACTAGCGAAATAACATTATTAGAGCTGCCATTAGCAACAATTTTTCTATTGATTAATCTATAGACTATTTCACCGATTGGTTGATTAATCTAAATGATCAGTTTTCCTCCAGAAAATCAAATTTACTGTTTACGTTAGTTTTATTTTGATAACAACAAACTGTATGTCATTGCAGGGCTTTGGATGATGGAAGGCGGCTTTTTGGCACTATGCGGACATTATTTGTAGCCAAATGGTAGGCAGATCAGTACATATAAAATAGTATTATGTCTAAAATATCAATGACATGCGTATTGCAATGCCCAAAAGTTCTAATCTATAATCTGTCTAAATTTGGTAAATCGTAATGCATATTAAATTAGGCTACCCGAGTGCCACATGCTACTGTTTTCGTATATCTTGGAAACAATATGTACTGAAGTGGTGGTGAAGAAAGGGACAGCTTAGCAACAACATCTTTTCAAAGAGGAGATATTGTGGATGGGGAAAAAAAGATAAAAAGGTGTTGGTGGTGTGACAGTATTTTTTGCTGATTAAAGTCCAATGTGTTTTTTTGGTAAATTTTATTTCATTTCACGAATTACTCTTTCTTTTATTTAGTGTCTGTTTTCATGTTAGTTTAAGATAACACCCAGCGTGCATGAACACACTCATTGGCAGCATCAATCAACTTAGAATAGAGTTCAGGCAACTACCTAATTACGCCTTGCATTCTGGGTATCCACACCCATTTTTCAGGACAAATAAATCTCTGATCTCTGGTCAGCTAGATCCAGTGGTGTTGCAGGTGTAGCGTTCCTTTTTTCCATTGAAAAATGTACAAAATACGTACGCCAGCATCAGCATTCATCAGGTAAATGGCAGTACAAATGTCGAAGGGAACACAACTCAGTACAAGAGGGGTATTTCACAAAGCAGGATTTCTTGTTTAGCTGGATAACTTGTCAGATTTATGGTAGTCTGAGCTGCATTTAAGTGGACAAAGATAAAGTCCATTTAGCCCAGACTACCTTAAATCCAACAAGTTATCCGGCTATGCAAGAAATCCTGCTTCATGAAGTAGCCCCAAGGTCTCAAAAACACGTCTGCATATCTATAGAATAATAAAACAATGGGGAAATAACAGCACAAGGGGAGATATAATTTTTATGCCTGTTACCCAATTCTATGGGAAAGTGTTTTAGGATATTGTGCAACTTTTCTGCTTTAAGTCATTTTACTAGCTTTAAGGATATTAGGTGAAATTTGCATTCAAAAAACAAAGCTGGGGATGATTTCAGGTTTTTTAACTTATGTATAAAAAGGTACAGTGTTCCTTGTGATAGCTTGCTGTCTCTTTATCCTCCGATTAAACCGTTCATTGTTCATTGTTCATTGTTCAACCGTGCGTTGCCTTGACTTCAGTGTGCCTGAGGTGTAATGACAGTACCCAGTCAGGATGACACTCAAATATTCCATAGGCTGGTTTGCCTGTAAAAATAAGCTACATACAAAACGTATACAATTAGTTATGTAGCTATGTACAAAATCCGAACAGCCCTAGGCTATGTATCCATGGCTTGCGGTAATCACATAAGAGTTGCATGTGTTTTGATTATATTTGCCTGTGTGAAAATGCTGTGAACATACAAACTAATATTGGGAAATGTTGCTGATGGTGAAGTTTGTTCATCTTACAGTTGCTACCCATGCCATGCAACGCCTCTGTTAGTTCTGAAACCTGAGTTCCATTGTTTTGCCTCCAAGCTGGGAAGCTGAAAAATCGCGCTCCATTCGCGATACATTTTCTTCACCCGATGAACAGCAGTAAAATGTTTACCTCCACTATTATAGGCAACCTTGGCTGCTTCTTTGTACTGAAAACCCACAATGCCTTGCGTTGCTCACTTCGGGTGACATCACGATCCTGAGATCTATAAGCCCAGATTCTAGACTAAATGTTTTCTCAAACACTTATTCGATGGACATTCTAAGGTAGCAGACAGACAACTTTATGGCTTTAATAATGATTATATTTAGCAGCTACAAGGACAAAAGATATTAAAAATTTCTTCATACTAATGGTAATTTAATAAACATGTATAGACAAAATGTATAGTTTTGCCTATTCTGGCAGTCCGTCATCCAGAATATCACCTGTGTGTTTCCTCCTCAGGTGCTCGTGCATAGCGTTAGTGTTGCTATGGTATTCCATCACACTTTGCAAAGTGTAAAACCACCTTTTTGTTTAGTGATAATTTGAACTACTGCCATAATCACACAGTGAAATTAAAGGAAAAGATTTGTTATATTGGATTGAAACGTTTTAGAAATCATAACGGTAATTTCGTTAATATAATTTTAAAATGATGCGTTGATTTAAAATATTGATGTCGACACATTTTCAGGGTCGACGTCATCAACTACATCGACTAATCATGGCAGCTGTAAACGTTACAATGTTTTTTTATTTTGTGGAAAAGATCAATTTATTGGCCAAATTTAATAAATTATAAGCATGGCACAGGTCGAATGAATAAAATATCATGATGCTCGAGTGACTAAGAGACCATGAGACGGACTGCAAAGTTCAGTTTTTAGTAGACTATTTTATTACATGATCCTTAGTAGGAGAGTGGTAAAACAGTGAGCGAGAATGAACACGTACACAGATGGGGAATCTTTAAGGAGACAAAAGTGAATATAGGCGATAGAGACAGTGCGCAGTGAGTCACTCAAAACTCTTTTTTTCGGTTTGGCAGTTTAGAAAAACTTATAATCCAAAACAGATCAAAATAAATATAAAAAAACAGAATATATGTGAACCTTTACTTTACTTTCACTTCCGCCTATGTAACATTTAGCTTCCGTTCCTTTTGAAACTGTTGGAAACATGAGCAGGTTCTCAAATGGCACCAAGCGAGAACCAGCCCAGCACCGGCTCTGTGTTGGTGGAAACGAGGCATAAGCAAGATATACAGATGATACAGGCCCCAGGTGAACATCCGCTTAGCTTTTGTTAGCATGCTAAGGCAACTGCATCTCATGATACCCATTCTGTTTAATGTTGTGGCAACTGATGTATCCTAATGTAAGTACAAATAATTTTATGAATTTTTGTACCACATAATTTGAGAGGTAAGCTGATGTCATAAAATTGTTTAGTTCTAAAAATATGAAGTGGAAATATCCTAAAGACCACTCTTATCCTTTCACATTAAACAAACCTGTCGCTATGTAACACAGGGGCAACATTAACCGGGCCCCAAGAGTGAACTGTTACAGCAGGCTGTCAGCATCACAGAAATTAAGAGGAAAGCAAAAAGAAATAGGCGTTTACACAGTGCCTTAAGCCAAATGAAAGCCACATATCTTGTGATGCATGTGCTGACACGATGGAGATCCCACTGACAAATCAAACAGGTACGTTAACAAGCATGCCAAATGTCCTGCCCTGAATATGTTACAGTACATCGGTGGGTTTTTCTTTGTCTTACACTGTGCATTGATTTCATTTTCTGTTTTCCCACTATAGCATCTGATGCCATGGACTAGGATAATGTTCCTCCCCATCCAATGCTTCCTCCATGTGCTTGATTCTGGGGGAAGTGCAGCTGAGGGGCGTCATGGTACTCAGAATGGTGCTGTACTAGATCAAGTTATGATGCTTTTTTTGTGTCAATCAGTCACGTGGTGTACTTGCTGACTCCCAGATATGTAATATATTCAGGGTGCACAAGTTTGTGCAGCTTAGGTAAAATGCAAAGACCCTTTGATTAAAAGTGCGAACAAATATGTAAACAGTACACACGTGAACTTCTCCATCTTGGCAAGGAACTTGGTACTTGTAGGAGTAATGGAAGCTTTGTGTGAGAGGTTGACCTAGTGAATAGTTATAACAACAAATAAATCAATCTGCAATTTACCTATTCAACACATTTACTTATGTGCGATCAAACCAGATTTGTTCTAATAATGAAAACAGGAACAACAGTGAAATGTTAGCATTACAGAACAAAACAAACTAAGGTTTAATGGCATCATTACATAACGAAGCTATGATAATGATAATATTGAATAATAAGCAAGTGCTTTACACTTGTACTTGCCTGTGAATACACCAAAGTATTTCATCCACACTTCTTCCTCTTCAGTTCTTGTAGCCAAAAGGTCCAGGCTTTTAGTCACCTTCATATGCTTCAGTCATCTATGACGTCTGAAGAACGAGAAAATTCACTTTATCCTCATAACAAAAAGCGAGTTAGTCATAATTATCAAAGTCTTTTGGATTCAATGTGTATGGGTCATATCCAATAATATCAGTTTACTTTTTATATATTTTGCTTTCGTCATGCAGCAGCTCATTCATGTACGTAGAGTACTCTATACCACTAACAAATGTGCCAAAAGGCAATTTTCTGCAGTGGAAACGCACGGAACTAAATTGGTAAAAAGTCCGGCATAGCAATTGTGGAAACGAGGCAATAGAAATACTAGTCATTTTATCATTATTCATACCATTGACAAACTCTGCCACTGTTAAGGTTCTTTTCTGAATAATCCACTCTTGAGATTCTGTGCAACCCTTATAATCGGCAATAACACTTCCTGTCTCCTCTCTGGATCGCAGTTCATTACAATTTTTAGAATCAAAAAGAATTCTTTACCTTTGTCACAGACACTCTTGAGCGACTCACTCTTTCACAAATGTTTGTAGAAGCAGTCTGCATGCCTAAGTACACCTGAACTCAATGATTTAGAGTGGTGTCCCAATACTTTTGGCAATATAGTGTATGTATGCATATGCATGACAGTATGCATGTAAGTGCAAGTGCTTAGTATATATGTATTTGCAAGTAAAGTAATGTAATTTTGGCTTAAACGGCTTCTCATAATATTGCAGCGTGTGTTGTTCTCAGCTTGAAATATATAGATTTTTTAAATCCAGTTAGATTGCTAAGATAACATTGGAAAACCACACATTTTGATGTTATCACAATATTTGTAGCTTTTTTGGGAGAAGCAATTATGCCTTTAGTCTTTAAAACAATTATGTCACAGTTCTTCAATAGACTACGAAAGTTAGCATATTAGCTACATATTCAATGTGACTTTCTTGGGAGCTCATTATACACGGGAGAATCACCTTTATGCATATAATTTTGCAACAAAGGACAATTCACATATTTAGAATTTTATAATTGACTTTGTACATGCTACAAACAAAGTCCGCTTTTCAAAACATGCAGTTAGCAAGAGCACTCAGATCCAATGACCAGGTTGCCAAGGAGTGAATGACAGTGCTCTGATCAAATGATGCTGGGCATTGCCAGAATGACAACATTCTACACCAATGGTGTTAGGGGGGCACCAGGGGGGCCAATTAAATTTCGGGGTGGGGGGAACTGCCACACCGTGCCACCCTTCTAGCTCTGCGCCTGATATCTATGGGTCACCATCTCAGCTCCATCTCCGACACCCAGTGAATACTTCTAATCCCCCCTCCACTTCACCACACAGGACTGGATGCTTACATCTTTGTATGCCTTCAAAGTCCTGCTGATCATTCAACTCAAAACTGCAACCATTCATGGTTTGCTTACACTGCACAAGCTCTCACCATGGACCAACTGTTTTTATTCTATATTACAGTAAGTTTCTCAGCGGTCTTATCCCTCATTTGGGTTTATCATATTTCCCAAGCATAAAAACATATCCAACCATCCATTAATCTATCCACCCATCTTATAACGTTTTGTTGTTTTGAGGGACACAAGGGGCCAAGTGGTAGGGTTGTGCAGAGAAAATGCAAACTCCATGCAGATATGGCAAAGGTATGATCTATGATAGATAGATAGATAGATAGATAGATAGATAGATAGATAGATAGATAGATAGATAGATAGATAGATGGCACAGACCGTGTATAATGCTGAAGGGACAATAATGTAATCATTGTTGATTTTGCAAAGTCTGCACATGTGTGAGTGTCCTTTTGCTATACCTACTCTACTCACCTTCGTCATGTGCCCTGTTAGAAATCCTTCTGTCAACCCTCCCAGTTACCCAGTTACATTCAAACAGCTTTGGATGAACTACCTAACAAGCACTTGTCAGTTTCTGGGTATCACATTTTTGACAGGAAATCCAGTGGACCTTCTCATCAAGAGAATTTTATGTGTGAGAGCCCTTTCCCCTAACCCCAACCTCCCTGCAGTCCTCTGAAGAAACAAAACTCATCAGATTTTTCTGCCCCTTGACATAAGGTCATGCACACACCCCCACAGCCCTCCATTCTCCTCTCCCTCCCTGACACTGTATGGATCTAATCAATAACACACTCTAGTAAAAGGTGAAGTCTGTCGCTGTTCTGGGAATCCAGTGTAATTGATGGGATTTTTTTACCGCAGGGCAGTTCTTTGCCTTCTAGCTATGAAGGAGCAAAGCTTGGTTGTGTCTCGTGGCCAATGAACGGCAGAAATAGTATCTGACAGAATGGAAGTGGGAAGAATTTTTTTTTGTAACAGATTTACCAATTTTAACATTTCTTTGCACAGTCTCAGCACATAAGGTCAATTAATGTCTTTGTGTACATATGTGTTAACATGTGAATTCCTTTTGACCTACATTTAATAAGAATTAAAAGAAAAAGAAAGCATGCATATGTCCTTGCCAAGCATTCAGTACATGGCTGCAATGTAAATTATACGGAGATGTTCCCAGCAAACTTTTGCTTCTACATTTGTATTGGAAGGCTATACCTTGAGTTCAGTATTGTTCACGAACATAAAGAAAAATCATCTTGATCTGAGCACACTTTCCTGGCATGACTTGTGTCTATGCATCCCATTATTAATCAGTTAATCCAGTATAATATTTCATGGAAGCAGTCATCTTCAGTCTATGACCCTCCAGCCATATATGAAGTTTTGATATATTTGTCTACTTGGATGTTTTGTGAATGTCAATTTTTTTCTTTTGTGATGTCTAATCTTGCTATATGTTACATGTTACTGACTGGTTGGTGTGAGTAAGAATTCATATGTACCTATGTACAAAAGGCAGATAAGGAGTAATGAATCTTGAAATGGGGTGTATTTTAGCAGAATAATGCCTCTGAGTCTATAGGACATACTTTGTTCGTGGAAACATAGTACCAGATGAAGATACTTCAATCGGCATATGTTGTTTGTAGGAGCATACCAAAGTATGGAAATACAGTTGTCTATCATCTGGGATCTTCCTAGTGCCTTTGAGAAAATAAGGGGCTATGTGAAAGTGCAGGATTCCATCGTTATGCACTAGGTATAAGCTGAGTTGATTCTCAGTGGGGAAAATCAGTTTCATGATGATCAGGTCCATAGCTATGTTAACTTTATTCCATATGTAAATGATGTCAGCACATTTTACACAGTACATCATCAACAATGTCCTATCTACCCAGGAGTCTCCTGAGACATTTTTGTTATTTTCTCTTTCCGCTCACTATTTAATTGGTTGTATCACATGCTGATGTCAGTGAGTTTAAGATAAAAAAGTTAATCAATAGATTGGTTTGAATGCTGAATCCAGTCATCCACAGCTACTGCATCCCACAAACTGTCAATGACTCCAATTGTATTATGATCAGAGCAATTGTGTTTTTTTTTTTCTGAAGGAAGACTGGCATCAGGGGTAAAATAGTGATTGGACCTAACATGATCTAACCTAGCAATGTCCATGGTCATGATAATAGAAATTGTTACCAGAAAATATTTCTTAATCATGGGTACTGATTTTTTCTTCATTTGTTTTTTTGTGTTTATAAAATGAAAAAAAAAAAAAAACTTGCAGGAACTTGGAAAGCAATGCAAGGATGATACATTAAGGACAGTCTCTACATCATTTTTTCTCCATGTTAAAGCTCAGTATATTAAGTCAACTACCAAGTTAATTAAAAAAAAAAACTGCTTGTGGTGGATGTACCCTAAATATTTCTGGGGCCCAAGAGAAATTTGAGAAAAGATATCTTCTATTCACAGCTCTTTAAAGTACTAGAAAAACCTAAAATAAGTTGCATCAGGAGATGTTACTATGCACATTCATCCTACTATAATGTCAACAGCTCTATTTCTTTTTCCCTTCTTTTTTCCCATTTTTTTCCATAATTCCATCAGATTTTTTGTGAAGTCAATAAACTTTTCTAAGCAATTATCTAATTGGACGTTGGATACTATAATACCCCTCTAACATAGTTTAACTGTGCAACCTATTACGATAGCATTTTACATATTAACTATGGTTTTGTTTATTATTAAACACTGTGTTGTGGTTTAAATATTCACATGCTGACATGCATCACAAACACACACAGATGTCATTAATAAAATGTGAATATGTCTCCTTGTCTGTAGAAATAGTTCTTGATATTTTCTGCCAATTATAAATATTATTAGTATTCTGTGTTAATTTATTAGAGATTTAAGTCATTCTTGGCAATGCATAGACCATGCAGTTCCCATGCCAGTAGACAGGCAGTTATCAAATTCAGTTTTCCAGAATGCTAGAAACATGATCTCAGTGTTGCTCACTGCAAGGAAACATCTGTCATCCTTAGTCATCACAAGTGATCAAAATGGGTCAGAGGGACCCAGTGGTGACGTCCCACAGACCATGAAACACTAGACTGAAATGGTATCTGAGTGTATACTGTAAAATATACTGGATAAGGCCATTCCTTCAGCTTTATTTATATTATTTTTTATGTTTTTATAATGAATCTTGATCAACAGTGAATTTTTTACATTTATTTTATTTAGATGTTGTCCAAAGTGATATACAAGTGAGACAAACAGCACATTACAATCATATGACCTTATAAGAGTCAACTGGGTATAGGTGCAGCTATACTGAGCTTCCAAAGAATGAATCCCCAGGTACAAGTGTAAGTAGAATGAGAGCAGGAGCTACACAACATTTTCCAACAAAGTACAACCCTAATAAGACAATTCAGTGATGAGAAGTACAACATTAAACACATTCAAACACAGAGAGGTATCATTTTTACTTACTCTTATTCAAAATAATTTTACTGCTTGCTAAGACTGGATAATTATGACACCAGTAAGGACATTTTTTAAACTTAGTGAACAAAATAATCATATCTGCTAATATGAATATTCTTAACCATCACACATGAAGCTCAAAATTATATTTGGTGAGATTTACAGTGGAAAAGAAGTTTTGAATGGTCATGCAAAAATGTTGTTTGAGAGGCTGAATATTTTAATAAGGTCTTCAGTCTGACCTTGATAAATGCATAGTCATGCATTGTGTCTTTTAGCATTCTGACATATTAGGAGTGATTGTTTCACATGACGGCTCCATGACATGTGCTGACATGGGATTATTGGGAATAGTATGAGTCACAAAAGATAAAAGTCTGAACAACAGTGACACATGTAATTAATGGAATAAAACTGTTCAATATATTTCACTTTATAGCTGACTGATCTTGAGAAAGAAATTCAAACCTATATACGTAGAACATTGTTATGAGCAAGAAACTTAATAACTCCCTAATATCAAATTAATTGACATGCTCTATATTTTACATTTTAGAAATATTTTTGTTAGAATTCATTTAGTGTATTAGCATTGGTTTTAAAAGGACAAAAATAATATTTATAAGTGACAATATAATATAGAACCACATTTTAGGGAAAAAAATTATAAAAATACAAAATAATTCATTTTATTCATCACAAGTACATAGTAGGCATGGAGTAAGAATTGAAGTGAACTCTGGGGAATTTTTGCACTTTCCAAAATGTAAATCTTGCTTTGAAAGGACTTCATTGTTTTCTTAACTGGTCTTTTGAAACTTGGTCACCTTTAAACAGCAGAACATAATCAATTGTATTACTAATGTAAAAATCTTTTTATGTACGTTTCTTTCCCTCTGCTGGGTTGGATCAAACTGTGGTGTCAGAATTATTCATATTCATTAGTAGATTTAATAAATTTACATTTATGTGTGTAGCTGCATATGAGTTGTAACAGCTTGTCAGTGACTGAAATAAAAGTAACTTTCTGTCCCTATTAGCACAAACCTTTAAGTACATTGTTTACAGACTCTGGGTACCTCTTGCTGTCACATTTAATTTGCCTTTAATATCAGGTTTTACTTATTGATTTTCCTTTGTGTATGTTTTCATTTTGAATTATTCATTGACAAGCTTTTTTCCCTCCCTATCCCTCTTTCACTCTTTCTCTCATCCTTTTTATGGTCAATAAGCATAGCCAGTTTTGAAGATAATCAGTTGAGGCTGTTCCTAGTGTTCATAATACCGACATGAGGTGTTGGAATGTATTGGTTAGGATATCCGATAATAGCACATAGAAATCAATCATTGTAATCATGATATTTTTTAGGCTTCAATAATTAAATTCAACATTTTGCCAATACAAAAGGGGTACTGTAGCCATCATATATATATATATATATATATATATATATATATATATATAAGGTTAATGACATTAATGTTTCTCCATGAATCATCAGCTCAATCGATCCCAGCTGACTCAAATCATTATCATTTATTGCTGTCTTGTATAAGCTCTGCTTCAGTTTTATCAATTTAACTATCAGAGTTCTGGATGATTTCATTTCTTTTCTTTGATGTCTTCCATGTATGTCACTCTGTTCATATTCCAGCCTGTGTAAAATCACTCAGAAAACATGACATTTAAGTGAATGCCTTTGTGACAAACCAAATCACTAAACTGCTATTTCTGGAGCTCATACAGATTGGTAATACTACAATGAAGTGCTAATCTAACTGCTAGCTGTCCAGAGAACAATATTACTGAAACTGGATACTGGGGATGATATTGCAGTCTATGCCTGCTGCAGGGGAAGAAATGTTAATGAAAGCGCACTGCTCAGTCAATGCCAGTAAGACGATCCAGGGCTTAACCGGGACTGAGCTCAGATGTGACTTTGCTATTGGCTTCTAATTCACGTTTTTTAAACCAAAGCTAAAATTTCAAGAGCCATTGCATCTAGTAAAAATGTTCATTAGCAAACATGTGACATCTTACTTACAAAGATGGAAATTTATTAATACAGAATGATATCTAAATACAGAAAAAAGGATTTATATGTGATGGAGATTACATTTTGAAGATTCTATATTGTTTCACTGAGCTGCATGTGTAGCCCAATGGAAAATATGCCCCTGAAGTCCTTCAGTCAACAACAGGGTGTTTCACAGCATTGTACAGTAACTTTATAGGTAAATAATCATTGGATTCATAATTCACAAATTCAGGGTTGCTTTCACACTGAATTAATTTTTAATATGTCATTAGTATGCCAGGAACTTCTTTAAAATCATTATTATTAAGAGTGTGTATTAGATGGGACTCCACACGACCCAGTTTGGGAAGCCAAGATTAGATTGTAATGAATTGCTTTAACATCTAGGTACCTTTGACACAAATTACATATGGATGATGGGTGTTAAATATAGATTATTTGTTTAAAAAAAGAAACACTCAGAATTGGGGAGTATAATATATTCTAACCTGTAATTAATTATCAGATTAATCCAACTGTCAGGAAACCATAGTTACTTATTAACAATGCTGACTTGAGGTTGTCCTGATCTGAGATTTGCCAAGCCCAGCACTAAGCTGTGAAATACAATGGACTGTTCACCTTTTATTGAATTCTGAAAACCACTGATATTCCTATATATAGGTGATACTCATGTCTACTCAAGTCCTTTAGTAGCCCAATTAGCACATTAATGTCCATTCATGTGTATAATGAGGGCTTAATTATTCATTACTGAAAGACTCTTCCTCCATACGTGTATGGAAAGTAGTAGTAATAAGTAATAGTAATTTAAATAAATTTTAACATTACAATAGAAATAATCTATGGTCTGAAAATAATATTGATTTTCGAACTGTTATGCCAGTTAATCTGTAATATTTTTCTTCCACAATTGTGCCTATATATTATAAATACAATATTGTTTTATAATATCCATATAGAAGAATAGCAAATTAAGGTGAGACTGAGGAATGTGAAGATGCTGCTGGTAGAGGTGGTTCTCAACATTTATTCCTCCCTACCTCTGCCTAGCAAAAGTATTCCCGAGCTCTGCAAATTGAGTTGAACTAACCTTTCTGACCGACCACTTTCTTTCCTATCTTCTCTGTCTCTTCATAAAATATTTAATGTGCTTCTGAATGACCAGCCTGCTTCTGCCTGGAATCTTTTTTTTCCTGTCCAAATGATGTCATGGAAACTTTAGAACTGCAATGCTAAGGCACACTAGCGTCATTGTGGTCCAGTGGTATGCAACAAATATACTTCTTATACACATATACTTTAACATCAAGAAGATTATTTGTCAAAGTTGTTCAATGTATCCAGTATTAGAGGGATACATGGTAGGCAGATAAATCTCTCAGACTCATTAAAGAGTTACTGTCACTTCAAAGATTATTGGAGCATGAAGCATGTAACATGTATTGAGGGGCTCCCAAGTGATAAGTCTCATGATGGGCTGAGTCTATACCACAGTTGGCACTCATGTTCTATTGATTTGTGACTTATTTCATCAGTTAAAATGAACCTGAAACAGCTGTATGTTTTATTCGGTACATGCTGGAAATAGTTAAAATATGCAAAATATGCAAAAACAAACACTGTGATGTTCCTGAAGTCCATAAAAAGGAAAGTTTATGAACACCATCCCATTTTTACATGCAAAGAGATTATTGATGTCATTCTGTATTTCAGCCTGTATTTCGTGTTCCATGAATGGAACACGGGGTGAAGTGTGGTCCCTTAAATATTTTTCTTCTTAAATTATGGATTTATTAGATAAATATGCTGTCCATCTGATTCTACAATTCATCCAATTGAATGTGGTAGCTGCGTCAAGACTGGTTGAAGACAGAAGGCTCATTGGTCCTACTTGGCTACAAAGCAAATAGAGGGCTGAAATGAATATAGATTTCAAGAATCTACACCTTTGCCCCCATGATGATATATCTATTCAGAGGTCATTCTTTGTGATCATTCTTATCACTGACATTATAGACCAGTGAGTGGAATGGAGCTGTTCAAGTCTATCCAAATAAGTTTACATTAATATTTAATTAAAAGTATCGGTGTGTACATATTTAAACGTTTTTATGACACTTTCTAGCATCGATACCTATATATAACGTGCAAATATTTTAAAGGATTTGTTTTGAAAGTTTTAAGAGATGCACTATTAATAAGAATTTTTTCTTTTATGTTCGTTTCAGATGTTAAGCATTATATGAGTATATAAATTAACGAGACACCTTAACAAATTACTGTGCGTCTGACAGAAAAATAAATGCTATTTACATATATGTTTTGTTTAATTACATCCCGATTGGTAGCCTAATGGAAAATTAAAACAGATAAAACTAATGCTAAAAAAGTTATTCGGTATCATGTGATTGATATGAGAGTCCTGCAACATCCGAGATGCCGCTATTTTTTTCCTTTATTGCAGTTCATTTCCCGAATAAAGTGCATTGACTTTGAAACGATTGTATTTGTTATACCAGCTACAGCTTTCGTGTTTTTCATTTTATCCAACATCTAGGCCGTGTTTAGAAGTTCCCAAAACATTTTTCTGCAACCTGATTTATTTATTTATTCATCTATCTGTTTGTGTGATTGACTGACTGATTGATTGATTGATTTGTAGTTTGTGCTGCAGTTAAGTTCATTTGTATAGGCCTGTTCTAAATTATATTATTGCACGCATAGTACATGTGATTAATATGCAATTTTGTGCGAAAGAAAATAATACAACCATAATCGAACAAAATTTAGTTTTTCTAAATTGCAATACGGCATAGTTCGATGTGTAGGGAGCAGTTTCTGTTAACCATAATTTTCCAAGGCTCTGATCACATTATTGTCTCATCCGACACCAGGAAACGTATTCCCCTTAAAAAGGATTGATTTCTACTCTTGCTGGATGAATTTTGAGGGTGGGATATTGTGGGGATCTGCTGATGAAAACTTTCTTGATTAATAGATCTATGTGGCAAACAGACTGACATATGGTGCACGAGACAGCTGGGACTGGTACCTAAGGCATCCCCTACGGCCATTAACATATTAGAGGCTTTAGTGCAGTCAGACAGTCGGACTTCATCTTGAGGCACAAAAAGACAGCACCCCAGAGCTGTTTGATATAGGCTTTCAATAATGCATCACGCTTCAATTTGCAAGGGAGCTGTTCATGGTGCTGAAATATTACCGTATCGTGGAGTTCTATTGAAGTGTGTTGTGAAGTACAGCAGACCTACATAAGAAAAGGGTTCTTCAAGTAAGTTTTCAAAACAACAAGAAAATAATAAAAGTAAAAACATGAGAAATGTAGAAGGTAAATAAAGGGAGTCATGTCATAATTGATCCATGACTGATGGAACGTTTTAAGCTATACGTAGTTTTGAAAAAAACGTAGTAAGCTGCCGAAGTAGAAAAGTAGCTTTTATTCCAACTGAAAAAAAAAACGTAAATTAGTTCACAAGAGTGAAACAGGATTACTTTACATAAGTATCACATAAATTTAATTAAAGGAGGTATACGAAAAAATCTAATGTGTATGTATGCATGAAGTACTTTTGATTTTGAAGTCCCCTCTGATATAAAGTAAATGTCTTTACTCACATAACGTTCTCTTCTCCATAGCCAAAAGCCAAACAAAAGCAATAAATGCGTAGCTTTTCTCCAGTGTACAGCTGTGACCACTTTCATCAGCCGACTCTGTCAAAACCCCGTTAGCTGTCTGAAAATATTGCATTTTATATCAGCGACGACCGATTAATATTGCATCGCCTGCATTTAACATTTCATTGTAAAAGGAGGAAATGTGAAGCGCTCCCCCAGAAGTACCGTCTGATTTTTTGAAGAAAAAAAAATCATCTCAAAAGCAAAGTGTCATTGACCAATTAAAACACAAATCTAGTTGTTCTTTTTGCTATTCTCTTTCCGTACAGTTTGGCTGAGCTTATTATTATTATTATTATTATTATTATTATTATTAATAATAATAATAATAATAATAATAATAAATAAAAATATACCTTCTGGTAGGAATACCTTACTTATGGAATCTGCTGCTGCTTAAAGCTGCTAATAACCTAAAACGGCTAACCATTCTGCAGGCAATCACGTATAATCACACACAATCTCCTTCAACACATTCATTTTGTTTTTCTTTTTTATGAACATAATTACACGCTTGCAATTCATTTATTGATACATACGTTTTAAAACAAAGTAAAAAAAATTGCATATAAAAGCTTGAAGTATCCCATTTAACAGGATTTTCTTTAAATCCAAATAATAGAAAAGACATAGTAAAGAAAATAGTAGATGATGCCTAGAAAACAAACAAGTGTTACAGAATTTAGTTTGGAATTGTCAAGAAATAGGCCTAACTAATATGAATTGCAACGCTATAAAGTATAGAACATAGGAGAACAATAATGGAGAGGACAACCATTATTGTCATTTTTATTATTATTATTATTATTATTATTATTATTATTATTATTATTATTAATAATAATAATAATAATAATAATAATAAT
>JAAGVU020000001.1:39196948-39207457 GCA_011763525.2 Mormyrus iriodes
TTATTATTATTATTATTATTATTATTATTAATAATAATAATAATAATAATAATAATAATAATAATAATGATGATGATTTTTGATACTTTCTGCGGAAACTTTTTACATGACAATGAATATCAGTACGTAATGAAAGCTAAGTTTAAAAAACATGCGTATTTTCAAACAACAATAATAATAATTAAAAATAAACTTTTTTGGCAGTTAACGTCTGCATGACAACTTAAAGATTTCACACAAAGCAACTACGTTTTGTATCTTTTTTTATTTGCAAGATTTCCGGGACACGTATCCCTGTTACTATATTTGGCTTACAGAACTAGGTCTAATTTAATACAAAGTAAAAGAAAGAAAACAACAAAGTCGGGATACATGTAAAAACAATAATGAATAAATAAACAGCCAAATAAATAAAAGAATAAATTAATAAATAAACAGAACAGAACACAGTTGTAGATTGATAGGCACTGCATGATGAACACGCAAGCAAAATTTATAAACATAAAGTGCACAAAATAAAATATTACTCGTAATTTCTTTAAATGGTCAACATGACAACAAGTTGCTATAAGTGGAAACGGGCAGTAAACAGTGACTTCCACTATCCAAAAAGGTCTAGCTGTAGATACTATGTGTAGTGCTTTACTTTATTTTATTTATGTATGTAATGCATAGAGTGTTTTCGCAGCAAACCATAGCAAAGACTTGTCAGTTTTATCAGAACCCACTGGAATCATGCGAATGTAAAATCTCATTTGGACAAGCCAAAATCAAAAACTGAGAAGTGACTGATTTTGTCATTTATATATACAGTACAGGAGCCCATTTCGGTAAGTCTGATTAACATAACTTTAAATAACTGGAGATTTTAGTGCAAATTTGAAATAAAAACCTGATAACCAACTTTCTTTCTTATTTCAGTTTCTATCATTTCATTTTTTAATCATGCAGACTTTTTACAACATTGGGCAATGACTGAAATCATGTACATTGTATGAACACAGGCATCTGTGGATAAAAATGTAAAATATTTAAATATGGAAAAACAGTAGTTCCCAGTAGTAGTAGTAGTAATATATTATTATTATTATTATTATTATTATTATTATTATTATTATTAATAATAATAATAATAATACTAATGATGATGATGATGATAATGATAATAATAATGATAATAATACAAACACCCTCTACCACTGTTACAGACAAGGAGGTATACCTTTAAATGCTCTTATCAGTTCATAGTTACCTCCAAAGCGATTAACAAATTCTCTTGTTTACAACTCGCAATTGATTCCGTTGGACTAACCAGGCAATTTCCTCTAAAGTTTATGACAGTAGTGATGTTTCGCATGCCTGTGAAGGGTTCTTATCTGCTTCGATGTCACTGTTATGCTAATAATTACTACTTTATTTCTAAAAGTGTTATCTGGTTTCCTCGTTTGACAGTGGCATTTAAAAGGCAACATGGACATAAGTTGTGTTTTCCCATACAAGAAAGAAAGAAAATTAAGTGGATTACCTGTTATTTGCATACTTCACATTCACCGATAACGTGAAAATAAATAAGACAAATGTGACGCCGCACAAAACCGATTATATTAATCATCTCTACATCGCACGAAAACCCTTCGGCAAGAAGAGAAGACTGAAACGATGTGCGTATTACTTGGTCCCTAGGTGTGGTAAAAACAAAAGTAGTAGCTCCACTTAATTAATGCGTTGCAGAAAATTTCAGGCGTTTTTGTTTTTGTCTTTGGTTACAAAACCACACTCGTACCACATTCTTTTTGAGGTCCAATTTTTCTGCTATTGCAGCTATTTTCTCTGAAGAAGGTCGAGGCTGAACAGCAAAGTATGCTTCCAAGGATCTTTTTTCCGGAGCCGCTATGGAGGTCCTCTTTCGTTTTTTTTCTCCCCCATTGAAAATATCAGGTTTGCTCATTTTCTCTCTCTGGGCCCCCTCGGCCTCTTCCAACCACGCCTGAAGGATAGGCTTCAGTGCTATCATATTGTTGTGTGACAGCGTTAACGACTCGAATCGACAAATTGTACTTTGACTAAGAGAACCCACTCCAGGAATTTTAAGATTTGCCAGGGCTACACCAACATCCGCTTGGGTTACCCCAAGCTTGATTCTCCGCTGTTTGAAACGCTCTGCGAAAGCCTCTAACTCCCTTGGATCAGTGTCCGAATCATTTATAGAGGGAAGCCCGTTATTCGCAGGTCCCGACGCACCTTGAGCGCTTCCGTGGTGGCCCGGTAAAAGTCCATGATGGGTAAGTGGTGAATTCATGTTCATAGAAGCCTGGTGGGAAAGGTGGCTTAAGCCGTGCATGTGTGAGTGAGGGTGCGCAGCGGTGGATATTAGACCTCCTCCACCGCCTCCTCCGCCACCACCTGCCCCATCGTGTCCTCCAGTCATGAGGGTCAAAGAAGTAGGACTGATATGGTCCATAAGATCCGAGGGTTCGAGATTCTGGTGATGATGGTGGTGATGGTGGTGGTGATGGTGTGCAAGTGGCACGGTGGAAGTCGACGAGCATGGCACGCTGTTCATGGTGTGGTAAGTCGCATCGGGCTTGAACGGATGGGTCTTGCCCTGAGACACTGCAATATCCACAGCAGCCAGAGCTTCGGCGCGGGCCAGAATAGTTTCATCCAGGCTAGCGAATATATTGCTCTGTAGCTGTGTTCAGAAAGCGAGTAAGAAATAAAAACAGAGGAAAATGGATATGTTACACCTGTTACACTCAGCTAGGTAATCCTGTCAACAAAAAACATAAATAATAGCAATTCTAGAATATCGAATTTCCAAATGAATAGGAGAAATGTCAGAAGGAAACCATCTTTTTCAAAAGTTCTCCTGCATTGCCGCGGTATACATGAAAAGTCGTAACTGGACAGGGTGCGCAATGCAAAGTATATTTTTATTCGGCCCAATTATTATTATTATTATTATTATTATTATTATTATTATTATTATTATTATTATTATTATTATCCATACACAAATGCCCTGGTATAAAAAATTAACCTGAAAAGTTTAGTTTATTTACCTGTGGAGTTTGTAGGCACGCTCTTCTTATTGCTTCTGAGCTGGAATGCAGCGAGGTGTACTTGTGTTCAGGTAAAGCTGGGTGCATGGCAAAATGTGGTTGTTTGCTGTTCATCGACATCATATTTGCAGATTTTTAAAAACTAAGTCAACAAGTAAACGAAAAAACTAATAACCCTTCAGATCTCGTTGTGTTATAATGATGCAATAGATTGTATTACTGAGTTCAGGTTTGAGTTTGAAGATCGTATTCTGGTGCCTGCAGCCTCTCGGTCGCACTTAACTGTTCGCTCTTGCTTACTGCCGGGATGAGAGAAGCTCATACACCTGAGCTCTTCAGATCTCGTCAAGCATGTACGGCTTTTCTCGCGAGACGTGAAACAGCACGATTTGGCAAATAAACGCGCCAGGCCCAGGAGCCCCACTTGTTTATAAATCAACATGCCGAACACAGTACTCGGTATAGGGTGTTGGAGGTAGTAAAGCGTATATTTAACACCTGTAGACCCAGCGCCTTCATGTTAAGATACTTAAGACGCGGATTAAGTTGAACATTTTTCAAAACTGCAGGCCCGAATTTAATTTAAATCACTGATAGGTATATTTATTAGTTAATACGCAAAAACCTAAATGCAACAAATACCAAGTCGAATTTAAAAGCAAACCTCATGACATTTTGCTAACATGAAATTAATTTTTCACACTGATGTGGGTAGTGTGAGAAATGTTAATTGTGTCATTTGTATTAATGTATTAATTTTGCAACATGCAGGCATGCAAAGAACATGTGAAATAAAAACATTTCTATTTCATTTTAGATTATAAGGTATCAAAAAACCTTAACCAGATGTATATTGCTTTGATTAATTATACTAATGTAACAAATTCATGTATATTTTATAAGCGTTTAATCACTACATTAAACTTTAATTCCTGAACTGTGTTGCATTTAGCTAAATGAAGGGTTAATTCATTGGGATTAATTAATTTAGGTCTGTGTACAAGGTTTAGGTGGATATTACATCAATTTGTTTAGCAGTGTTCTCGTGACTACAGTTTTAATGATGTGACAGCAGCTAATTTAATCAAGCAGTTAAGATATTTAATGAGTTCACTGAGCGGTGTACAATCTAGCATTTTCATAACTCTTGACAAAATTGGGGTTAGGCATATTTAGAGCTATGTTCCTCATAGTGTAATGCAGTCGCATAACGTCACAATGATCTTGATTTTTTCTTTTCTTTTTTTGATGGATTACGGCTAGCTGATCTTGTTTTAACATTTGGTAGACAAAATAAGCACATTTAGGAAGAATAAAAGGTACATCTAATATGGACCAATCACTAGTCTTTTTCCCTTTTTAGGTTATTTTAATATAACCTACATATTTAATACATTTTTAAAATAATAATGTATTATTACTAAAATGGAGAGTTGGCGGGGCTAAGTATACATGTAAGAAATGCGTTTAAAACATCTGCAAAATTCACTAAACATCTCTGAGACAATGCATTTACTGAAAATCATTTTATTTTATGTTACTGAAAAAAACATTTATTTTGCACATGAACAGTTTCATAACCAATATTAATCTTCATTATGAACAGTAATTTGCAAAACTCGCATGTTACAACCACTTCTGATTGGGTGGACAGGGATGCAAAAACAAAATTTTAGGGTACACAGTGCGTGCATGCATTACCTAAGATTAAGAATCATCTGAAAGCAGAAAAGCATAATCTAACATAAAATGTTGGCCTCAAAGCAACTTTGAAACTTTAGAAGGACTTGACGCATCATATTTGTCAGTTTTTCTTTTAGTTGATTGACCATTTTGTGCTTTTCCTTCTGCTTTATCTTCATATTCCACAAAATTGTGATCATCAACCTGGGCGAGGTGAGAACTGGATTGACTAGACAGAGGTGAGTATGTGGTCCTCGTCTCAAACCATTCATGAGGCTGAAATGCCAAATTCAGGGACGTTTTGCTTGTTGAGGATGCGTCATTTTCAATCAAAGGGTCAGTGATGATGGAATCTTTGATTCCAGCACAAGAAATGTCTTCCATGCTGGGATTCAGGAGAGTCCCACCAATCTGTGCCCTTACACCACAGAGGTCAGGGCTAGGTGAAACATTAAATTTCAATGGCCTTATGAGATTTGTGCTGGCATCAAGCTCTTGCATCAAGGAAATATCAAAATCAGTGGCCTGTGTGGAATCGAAAGCGTAATGACGGACCTTATAGTTTTCAGACTCTGATATCATCAAATCCAGTTCAGAAACTTTGTCAAAGTCTGCAGCATCCACGGAGGCCTCCCTTGACATTTTAAGACTTCCTATTTTGCAGTCAGTCATACGCTGTAAAGTGCAGGCCTTGGCATGCTCTTCTTCAGAGTCTATCTGTTCCTCATTGGCTTTAGTTGGAGAGGTCACCCTAGGAGAGTCTGGGTTTAGGCTGCACGTTCCCCAGAACACTGGGCTGGAGGATGTCAGGTCATCTTTATGATTAATGGTTGTTCTGTGATT
Source organism: Mormyrus iriodes (assembly GCA_011763525.2). Lineage (NCBI taxonomy): Eukaryota > Metazoa > Chordata > Actinopteri > Osteoglossiformes > Mormyridae > Mormyrus > Mormyrus iriodes. Next base: position 39,202,537 of record JAAGVU020000001.1, read on the forward strand.
GATGTTGGATGTGTCTGAATGTTTGTTTGTTGATGCAGATGTGCTACAGCAGCAATCATCAAAGCTGAGCTTTCTCAGGTAGGACAAGGGCTTAAATTGAGTCCTTTTGTCACTATGAACATTTGGACTCTTTAGACTTAGGCAACTAATAGATGTCGTTGGGACTGAAGAAGCAGAACTATCCACATACAAAATATCCCTTTGTTTTTCAGGAGTAAAAATCTTATCTTTGTACAACGTACTGGGTGCAGTTTGTTTTACAGAAGTTGTCAAGAGAAATCCACAAGATCCTGACAAATCAGCCATCTTGCTGTCAGGTTTTGTGCAGACTAGGGAACTTCCCATTTCACTCATGCTTCTTCTCATTGTCACAATCCGTGTGTGTCCCCCCATCACAGAGTAAGCTTGGTCAGCTCTCTCCTTGTCAGCCGGAACATCAGTCATGCTCTGGTGACATATATCATCAGTGCTCTTAATAGCTACCCTCTTGTCAGACTTGCTCTCATTTTTGGAGACCTGGGACTCTAGCTCTTCAATGTATTTATCACTGCGCTCCAGAGCTTTTCTCAAGCAGTTCACATCCCGCTCATACTGGCTGATCTTTGCCTCCAGTGCAGCCACAGTGTACCTGCCAAACCTAATGAGACAAAGAACCATTAAATCAAACTATGACAGATTTCATCATGTTGCAGTACATCTCTATATTTATATCTGAAAATTAGAGGACCTCAGATGAATTGAAATCAACGTTGAATCATTTCTTGAAGGAATAAACAGTATTTGTATCATTTTTGCACAACTTAAACACACACCGGTACAAATCTTGGAAGCATACATACTTCTGAGGCGACCTACTGTCCACTTCAGCTTTTAGTCGCAAGTTCTCTCGAACGAGATCAATATTTTGAGCACGCAGGATTCTGTTTGCCTTTAAAGGTATAACATATTTGCATATGGTTCAATCAAACATTGTAAATAGCTCAATCCAACATTTATACTGCACCAACTTTAAGATAAGCAAACTTTCAACATCATGCTATCACCAGCAGATCTGTTTGTTGGAACATTGGAATCTGTAGCCTCCCTACACACTCTCCCCCTCTCCCAAAAAAAATCTTTATATCAATTTTTCTGACTTGTCTCAATGTAATCAGGTTCACAAGATCTGCATCTATAGTTATCTGTCATGTGGCGCCAGTATGTGAAAATGTTTCAGTTTTGGTGTGATTTGCCTCAAAATTAAAATAGTTCCAGATCTTCTCCTATACAAAGTTCCTGTGATGTTAAAAAAGTCAAATATTTTTTGAATTGTCACACTAACAAGTGTCTCCTTCTATCCTTCTCTTTGCTACTACTATGTGGTGCTGATCGAGTTGTTTCAGATCTTCACCAATTTAATGTGTCTGCAAAGTTTGAAAAAGATCTGTCAAATACTTTTTGAGTTATCTTGCTAATGAGATAGGTGTCTGCGTAAGCCCAGTCCCAAAACCATATGTATTCCCAATCTGGGGAATACACTTAAAATAAATTACCTCTTTCATTTTCTCTAAATCCAGCTGTACTTTCTCAGAAGTCGCAATGGCAGCTCCAAGCTTTTTTTTCCATTCCTCTAGAACATTAGAATCAATCCTTTCTTCCAGTGAGCGTTCTCTACAATCTTTACTTGTATCTGAAGCAGTGATGGGAGAGGCCTGCTGACCAATTTTAAGACGTGCTTCTGTGTTCATGTTTTTCTTTCTGAGTTCTTCATTTTCATTATGCAGAGCCTTGATTTCCTCCTAAATTGCAAGAGCACAAACTATGCTAGTTATTCCTTCAACATATTTATGTTAAAAATATTAGAATTGGAATGTCATAAGAAAAATAAAAACAATTAATATTTGATTAACATTACCTCATAATCCCTCAGTAATAACTCAAATCTGGTCCTCCTTAATTTCTTTTTAACTGAAGCGCTGCCATTACATTCAGTTTCATTTGTTGCACCTGGATAGTTATAAAATTCTAATAAGCACACTTAAACATCACAATACAAACAAACGTCACAGCAGTCCTTATAACTTGCCTCTTAAGTGGCTATTGAAGGCTGGGCTTTTAGTCACTAGCTAAGACAATGGGCAGAGTTCTATTATATCTTCCTAATACCAGAAAAAATTATTACATTAAAGCAGTCATCAGGATTATTATTATTATTATTATACCTATGATCTCTCGGCATGGGTTTGCAGGGGTGATGGGGATTCGGCAGGTTGGACAGTGGTTCGACTTCGCCAGCCATAGTTCAATACAACCAGAACAGAACACATGGTAATTGCTGCAAATAACGGGCTTCCGCACCTAGGAGGAAAAAACATACGTAAGTAAGTAGTTCAGTAGTTAACTTCCTGACTTATCGACTAGCACTTCCCCATTTCGTGGGATGCATGTGATATTTACAGTCTCCTTATATAATGGTGTCTGTCTGGCGTTAAACGTCTAAGAACCTAAATTGTGAATCACAATATGTGGCATAAAATATATACAAATAGCATAAGTTAAGAAGATATATAGGTAATGAAACGTGACTACAAAACAATGTCGCCATAATGCTACCAGAGATGAGCTCTATACACAGTGATGCGAAATCGATTTACCTTTGCGAGACAGATTTGGCAAGATATCGGCAAAGTTAGAGATACCGTAACATTCTGAACACTTTGAGCCATAAGACAAATGCGTTTCGCACCGCAGTAAAATGAAAATGCTGTACCAAACAGCCTTTGCCTAGAATATGTTCTAAAACCGTGATTGCGCAGCAACTGCACAGATACGCCGACTTGAATACTAACAGGATAAGGGATGCATCGAGTAACTGGTGAGGTAAAACCAATCCACACACAGACTCGTACAACGCAGTTTAAACGCATCAATGACATGTTTACAAATTTTGCGTCTTAACTACGGTAAGCGGGTGAGTTAAAATAGAATCGGTGTTAGAGTGTCATTTACTTCCCGATAGTGGTTCTCGAAATATAATTTACGAAAATTATATATTCGGAAATATAATGAACTCAAATGAACAAGTGTACGTCTGTTGAATATTATGGTAATAAAGAAAAATGAGCTGTGTGAGATTAGAACAATTAGCAATACCTTAAACAGACATATTTATCATGCTGGCCGAAACCTGCACCAAAACCAGAGTCTGGGAAATACAGTTCAGTTAATATTATTATGTATTATAATAGACCCTTAAGTGTACAATTTAAAGAAATTAGCCATTTTTTTATGTATTCCAAAGCTGTGATGCTTAGCGCAGCAATGAAAAGCTATCGAGTAGTTGAAGTGCCGACAAAGCTATGGCGGACTTTCAGCGGACAATCCATTTACAATACCTGACACTATTACATTTAATAATACTAAGTACATATTTACAAAAAAAAGTTAAATATATTTGAAGTAAATATTGTGTGCCCCATCCTGGGTTATTCCCTGCCTTGCACCCATAGCTTCCGGGATAGGCTCCGGACCCTCGCGACCGTATACAGGAAAGCGGGTACAGAAGAAGACGAATGGATGATGTACCATAGCATTGGTTTATTTACAGTTAGCTATGTTTATTGAGTCTAATAAAAAAAAAGAAGCATTGGTCTGTTTTATAAGATAACTAAGCGTACTTTTAATTATAATGTTTATTTCAGTGTATGTTTCTGAGTTGTTTGTAGTCGTGTAGCTATTGATTTGTGACAGTCACTGACTGACTGCTGGTGGCACCTGCAATGGATACGGTCTTGGTCTTGTGTACGTTTTTTTCATCCATAAATAACACAAATTGATATGTCTGACCCTTAGCCATAAAGGACAATCACAAGTCAGAGTCTCACAGGCTTCTTTTAATTTCAAACCACTTAATGATAGGTCTTCTCATCTGGGCTTAATATTTACAGTGTAATCTCCAGTTATATTAACTACCACATTTCTGTGCCCTTTATATCACTTTTGCACTTGTAAACTACAACAAATGGGAGGTCTAAATGATCATTTGTGTAGTCTTCTATCAATACTACACTTTAAGGACAATTCTTAAAAACTGGCAAAAGTTCCAATCTATTTTTAAGTATCACCTTTTTTTCTTCATTGTTTTTCCTGTTTCTTATTTGAAGTTCTGTTCTTATTCAGAAAGGATAAAGTTTTGTATTAATTGATTTTGACTTTGACTTAGTCTGTCATCTTCTATATCTTATATATCATCTTACCATGGCAGTTTGTTCTATGGTAATTTTTTGCCTAAATTCTATGGTTATTAGACGAGTTATTTTGTTCATTGAATGGGGATTGTAGTGTTTACTGCATATATGAAAGAGTCCTGGCTCTTTCAGAGAGTTCCCCTTTCCCTCTCTTTCCTGTCTCTAGCTTCTATGAAGACTAGCAAAGGTAAACACTAATTGTACATACAAGAACCTACTCTATCACTTATGTATGTATGTTTTTAATAAAAAGATATTATAACTTAAGAAGGAGACTCCATAACTCCATCTATAGACTCACTTGCTGATGCCAGTCCACCTCTTTGTACAATTTCTTATTGTTTTGCAGTTATGGAGTTTGATGAAGCCATGGATTACGGAACATATCTGAATGGGGGGGGGGGGGTGGATAAAGTCATGTCCACTAAGTCTGATTTCAAAAAATTCAGGTATAACTTTTTTGGTTAAAAAAAACAACAACGTGGTTTTAATTAAGAATTTTGTTAGTAAAGTTTCCATTAAATTATCTGTGGGTATTTTTTGTGATTGTTCATCACTGCATTCGTAATGATGCTCCAAATGTTACCCGGGCACAGGCCTAACTTCCCCCCCCCCCCCCCCCCCCCCCCCCCCTTCTGTCGCCGGGGAGGGGGTGGGGTTCCTTTTTTTCACGACGAGGTGGGTGGGTTTTTTTT
>JAAGVU020000001.1:39207557-39229537 GCA_011763525.2 Mormyrus iriodes
CCAGTTTCTTGGTCCAAGGGGGTAGGTTTGCTGCTCTTTACAGACAGGCATGTAGGTGTTCAGTCTTGAGCGTATGACTCCCACATGGCCTTCTGTTGCTAGAGAGCTTCCAGAACCACACACAAATTTTGATGGTAACACTACAGCCAAATACTTTTTCCATCAGCATAACTGGGTTAGCCCTACAATAATAAATAAAAATGGGAAATTCGAAATGAAAGTACACAATAGGTGTTGCAAACATTTGAATATATGAACCAAAAAAGCACAGAAAAGGTATAAATATCAATGTTCTATTCTGCTCAGATAACAGTGATTTATTTTCCATTTAAGCTATGAAATGTCATAAAGTACAAAGGGTATTAACTTTTATATTCATCTCAGCTATGAAATGTTTAAGTATATGGCTATGATTAACAAGTTGTAAAACCTGATTTTGTTTCTAGGTCAGATATTTAACTATGCTATAGAATAGTGAGGTCCCTTTGCATCCCTATTATAATACATATTTTTTGTCAATTTATAAAATACTGCCACGTATAGGCCTAGTGGTTGTTGGTTATTGTAAGTCATTATGTCAGTTGCTAATTTTTACTTGTCTTGTGGAATAATTCACATTACAGTTTTCCACACCCCTGGTTGTTAGAAGGTTGAAACTGATATATTAATGGGATATTGCTTTGTGTTTAATTATAATACAGTGTATTATTATTATCATACACATTTTTAATTGGAAAGCATGTCACTGTTATTATCCAAAATGAAGATTTTTCTTCAGATATATTCATATATTTAGATTATACATACTAGCAATAAAGTATGTCAAATTAAAAAGATGTATTGCAAGTTCTGGTTTTAAGCAAAGTTAGATGCAGTAGTTAAAGCATTCAGAGGAGCAGTTTTTGCAAGGTTTTGTTTTTCTATGCATACAACCTTATTAATTATTTGTGACCATATGACTTTATATCGTGATGCTAGTGGCCTGGTCAAGGACTATAATTACTACTTTACTGTTTGTATCGTATTTATCTGTCCTCTTCTTAGTGCCATATTACCCACAGCATCTCCTTTCGTTCCTCGTGTACAGGACCAGAAGTGCAGGCACATCATTTATTGATAAGACAAAAAGAATGTAATGAAATTATCAATGTTCTTGAATTAATTATGAACATGATTAAGAAAGCTAAAATCTCTGGAGCCAGGGTCTCATTACCCATTCAGTCTTAGGGATTGCTTTCATTCAGGGAAAGGAAAAGGCTTTCAGTAGTACCACTTTTGCATTTTGCTCTTCTTTATGATATTGTTCTGGTGTTTGTGCAGCAGTTGCAAGCAAAATTTTTTACCTTTTGAAGTCAGTTATATACGTTCTTTTCAAACTCTGAATGATTTATTGTGTCACTGGCCTGCAGTGCTCTATCATGTTCACGGATGTGCAGAGACCACCAGTATCCTCATGTCCTGGTGAGAATCCTCCTCCTCTGAAAACCATGCAGGAAGGTGAGTTCTGCAGTTTGGAATTCAAATTAGCATGTCTAACTTGGAAATGCCTGATGTCACAGTGATATTCCTTTCCTTTTTCTGGACAAGACTCATTACCGATGAGCCAACATTTTTACTAGAAGAGTTAACAGTGTTTTTAATGCTATAATTTTAAATCAGCATTGCAGTCTAGTAATTACAATATTTGTAATTTTTACTTACTATACTGCTAAAAACTATTGATATAGATAGATAGATAGATAAAATGGTGTTTTAATGTATGAGTTGTTCAGTGATCAATCCTCTATAAATTGTAAATACAACCCAGCTGGTTTAGACATTGATTACAACCATAAATTATCACTAAACTACCCAAGTAGATGGTTATACATGATTGATATGTTGCATAGCATTCTTGCAACTGGCAACAGAACATAACCTGCATGTTGACTAACACTAGATATAATTACTAGAATATTATTCATGGTACATTAAGTATGTTGTTATACATTTTTAAAGCATTCAATGCAATTAATACCTTTTAACCACATGAATCTTATGTGAAAACCAGGTAATTTTTTATTCATAAATAATGGGCATTAATGCAGAATAGGGTTTATAGAAAAAAAAATTGCAGGTGAACTATATTTTTGCAACAAGAAAACTGAGAGGAAAATGTATTATATACCAAACAATAACAACAACAACAATAATAGTAATAATAATTTTAAAAAATATTAACTTGAATACTTTGTTTAGATCTATATCAAAGCTTAATGTTTTGCTGATCTTTATACTAATAAAAATATCCAGCCATCCATCCATCCATTTTCTGTAACTGCTTGTCCTATTTAGGGTCGCAGGGGGTTGGAAGCCTATCCCGGAGGCTATGGGTGCAAGCCAGGGAACAACCCTGGATGGGATGCCAAGCTGTCTTACTTAATAAAAATAAAGTTATTTAATTTCCATAATATTTTGGTTCTGGAATATTCTATAATGATAATAATGTCACTTACAATAGTATTGTAAATTAACAAAACACTTGAGATTTAATATTTAGTGTCATGATTATCAATGTAACATTAAATAATGAGATAGCTGTTGGGCATTTGAAAAGAGCTTTCAAAAGGTGCTACAACCTCAGTCTGAGTTTTGTTAAGGAGCTCTGTTGTGTATTTTGGCACTTCAGAAACTGCGTAAATCTCAGAAGTTGTGAACTGGAAGCCTTGCTGGGGAAGGGTTAATGGAATTTCTCTGGCTCGGGATTGATCCGGGTATTGGATCGCACATAAAGCTGCTGTTACTGGATATTACCCTTGCTATCAGCCTGCCACGATAGCAGAGATAAGAACTGCTTACCAAGGAGGATATTTCTGAGGAGGAGATATAGTTTCCAGTCCCTCAGGGAGTGACAACTGAACAATGCCAACTCAGGAAGTTTTACTTCATTAACTGATCCTAACATTGAATTATCATTTGCAGTCCTCAATAACATTCACTAATTGTCATTAGTGAATGCTTGGGCAGCAGATAAAGGCTAATAGCAATAAAACACTGTATATATGTAAAACAAATGTAAAATAAAATTCGTTTTAATAAGGCATTTTCACAATCATGTTTCTTTTCTCAGGTCACGCTTATTTTACATTTACTGTGGATATAAAACGAAGTGCTGCTGTCCATGTTGCATGGTTTTTAACAAAGTGCTAAGAAGACTGATTATTTACTCATGCTTACGTGCTGCGTTAGGCATATGGCTCAGTCTTAAATAAATAACTTAATAAATCTTACCAATGTAATTTAAATACTGGTAATATAGCAGTGTAAAAAAATATATATAAAACTAATTTAAGATTAAAAAAAACTATTTTTATGTGTAGCTATACTACAGCATTGGAATTTTTCTAAAAAAAAAAAACATACCTCCTGAGTGCTCCAAAAATTACTTTGTATGAACAAATGCTGTGCTAACGGTGCAGTATCATTCATTCCTGTTATTTACTATAAAAATAGACTTGCGTTCCTATAAATCTTTGGTGCTTTTAAAAAATGGTAAACTGCTTTCTTGGGAGAATGTACAATGGAGTTGCAAGGGAATCCTAATTTTGGCCCATGTTTCCAGTGATATGAAAACAAAGATAAAGATCATTTTGAAATTATCAAATATACAAAAAACCTGCCACAAACTATTTTTCCAGCATTAAAAAGTGCCCTTTAAGTCATAGATAAGTGAAATGGCTAAAGAAGTGTAAGGTAGAATAATAGCCATTTTGTTCCCTTCACTGTAAAACAGGGAAAACATGGAGTGATACAAGAAGACCCATGTCAATGTTGCTTTGCTTCTTGGTTACTGTAGCCAAGTGGCATTTGGCAGAGGCTGGCATCCAGCTCTGATAACCCAGATGGTCTGTTTAGGAGGTCAATTATTCCAGCACAAAGCCATGATAACCCACCCCAGTGTATGCAATTTCACTGTTTCTTAATACAATGTTTCTGCAGTGTGATCTTTTCTTCTAGCACTTAAAATAATGGAAGGAATAACTGAAATCCACTACCTCCATGGGAAATCTGGTATTCTTCCTGTGACAGTTATGGAATCAGCTTCATAGCTATTGTGTAGGTGCAGCTTTGTCAGTTGCCATTTGAAGGACTACTAACTTTCATTAGCATGACTCAAATAACTATGTCTTTCTAACCCTGTGTAAGAGGAGAGAGGTAAGGAGCGCATGCTGATACAGCGTGTTGACACACCCACCACACGACAAGCCACCTAAGGGATGAGGACCCAAGTGCAGCGGGTAATACCTCAGCACCACACTAGATCAGATGGAATGGAACAGTGTGAATTTTTTTCCCAGTGACTCAAGTGTCAATCCTGCCACCAACTCCCAAATTTTCCCTGAAAGTTGGAGGACCTGCTTGCAGGGCTGGATATAGATTTACATCATACCCAGGATGAAGCAACTGCAGGTTAAGGGCCTTACTCAAGGGCTCAACGGAGAAGAGTTACTCTTGGCATTTAAGGGGTTTGGGACCAGCAACCTTCATATTCCCAGCACAGATCCCTATCCTTGGAGCCACCACACCGCCCTAATGTTGTGTAAGACAGATGTTAAATATTAATTGTACTTTTGTAACAAATTGATAAGTAGGTATACTGATGCATATTATTTGACTTGGTAGTATATAGGTTCTTTATTTATTTGTTCCTATATTTAATATTGCAAAGTTTTGTTTCTAAATTAGAATTACCAAGAGGATGTCACCAAAGGCCTGGATTGGATAAGTGGTATGCAAGATAGATAGATGGATACTAACGACGTGTCAGTAAGGTTGTGGTAACTGGAAGCTTAACAGATGTGACTAGCAATGCTTTATTTACATGAAGAATTTTAAAGTTAACATATAAAATGTGGAAAAAAGGATGTAGGCATGATAAGTGGTAAAGGTTAGAAGAGTGACTGGAGGGTTGATAGCTTAAAGACCTTGTTTTTATCAGATCATAGTGGCACCAGGAAACAACAGTGCTGTTATCAGCTCAAATGATTTTTCTCCATTTTCTGCAGACACATCAGAGGACAGTCTGTGAGCTGCTTTCCTCCATTTCACAGTATGGTATTTTCTGTTATGTATGTTTGGAGATATTGTATAATAGACAATATTTATGTAGAGGTGGGTTAGTACTTAGCTCTCAGTGTGCCTGCTGTGGATACTAGACCTGCTGTCCTATATTTGTTCTCATAGTGCTCTGTGGAAGAATTTGTTCCATTCTAGGCAAGGGGTAAGAGCTTTCTTGGCACAGGTGTACATGAACACTCTTTCATTGTCATGATGGATAATGGATGTTGAAGTTGCTGCCATGATAAATAATAGGGAAGAATTTTTTACATTTAAGTGATTTCTTAACATTTTTAACATCTATTTCGAGAAAAAATGGGCTGAAAAACTGTTTGCAGAAAAACAGAATATCCTTTATACATTTATTTTATGTGGATAAAAGTCTTATGCTTCATTGTATGTGCTGCTGGATAATAACAATGTAATATTCTTCTTTGGTACCAGCCCTACTGAGCTGAACTGCTACAGTCAGCATTCAAAGCTCAGGGAAAAATGAAAACCGGATCTGGTATCCCTGGTCCCTAGCGCTGGACCAACAGTGCTAAAAAAAAATGGCATACAGCAATAAGGAGGGCATAGTGCAAGGTGCAGGGACCTCAGTGATAACCTACTGACTTCAACATTATAGGCCTTTAAGCTGAAATTGAGCCCTACATCTTGATCTATTGGCCATTGTCAGTGAAGAGCGATGAGGCTCCATCCCCTATATTATGGGACATTGAGTATATGAGGACCCAGGGGGCAGGGCTGCAAGCTTGAAAGGACAAACAGATAAAGGCAGTACCGTTAAAAGCATGGGGACCACCTGGAATACAGGACTGAGAGCTGCTGACAAGAGTGGCAACTCCAAGCCCACCTCACTTAAAAATGTTTTTGAGGCAGTCTGAGGCAGTTAGTGGGATATGTGATGGTTTTGGAGGAAATGCATGTAGAAGAACTACAGCTTGGCTTGTCACACAGTTTTTAATGGATTTAGATGACACATAAATGAAAATAATACAGCGTAAAGCTGAGCTTATAACAGGTCTTCTAAAATTAATGTATTTAGAAATTCCTATCATCAGTTGCAGAGAACAAGAGATAGGACGGTATGACACCACATTTACATTTGAACAGTAGACCCCACATTAATTCTGTGTATCACTGAATAAATGTGAATGTGTAAATTGCTCATACTGTTTTTAATAATCTGTATTTTTAATCCCTGGTCCTGAACCACGTCTTTTTCAAGCATACGGGCCTAGTTTTTCAGCAAAGCCACCCTAAGCATATGAAACAGCACGACTAGATCAGTCTTCCAAGATCATCTATGCCTCCAAGTCCTTCATCCCTGGGTACCCCCCAGCCATCAGTGTCTTCCCATCTGCTTTGGGGATTTCTTCTTGCAAAATGCAGTCATAGCAGGATAAGCACACCATTTTTCTGTCAATACAGTCCTATTAGCCCCCCAGATCCATACATCACCATCCTGCTAGCCTACAGTTTGCTTATCTTTAGCTGTGCCTGGCTTTGATTTATCTAACACGCAGGTTAATGAGACACAGGGTCCAGGGTGGCTCCAAGGATAATGCACTCTTGTATGAAAATGCTTAGTGGGGATCAAGTGATAATCCATAGTAGACTAAAAGGCCTAAGACTTCAGAAAATTTTGTACTGCTAGAAGTTAGGTTCAAATAGCCTCCTTTCAAAGATGCAATAGGGGAGAAAACAGAAAGGAAATAAAGTGTATTAATGAATTACATTTTACTTTTTTCCCCAAAAGTCAACCTCTTTAGCAGCATGCCTCTTTTGAGAATATCAGCAATTTTTTTTAATTATTTATATTTTATGTTTTTTTTTCCCCACATGTAAATATATAAGCAGGCATAATGGTCTGCATTATTAAGGAGCATATTATTTATTTTTCCAGTGAAGTCATAGACCAAAGGTTAAGTTCTGGTTCAATTTTATGATTTTATGTTTCTATTGTGGTCCAGTTGTATGTTTCGTGAAACATAAATCTTTTTATACAAACATATTGATTGTAGCAGTATTGGCATGAACATAGTAATTAATGGTTCTCTGATTGAACACTTTTATGCCATAGGTTAATCTTTCAGATAAATTAGCAGAATCAAGAATACAGCCAATAAAAAATCTTAATAATTGATTTGAAAATCTATAATTGATTCATATTGTATAATAAACTATTTTGAAATTGCTTCTGAACATGAGATGGGAAACGTATCACTACAGTCATATCCATGTTTCCCTGTGCTGCAATATAGTCCAATGTCTGAGGAAAAAAGCAAAGATCATGTGGTTTATTTCCCTGCTTTTAAATCAGTTGGAAAGTGGTCACAAAATGGCTGTTAACAAGCACCCTGATGTCTCTGGGCTTTTTCTGCAGCTGTTGTCAGCGAAGAAACCTGGGGCCAAAGCAGACCGACCTGCCCATGTATATATTCATCACTGACTGCTAAGTACCTTGTACTTAGCATCTCTGAGCTACCCTACATCTGTAAACCTGGTATGGGTATGGATGTAGTCTTCCCTTATTTGACAAATTCTTTAAGTTTGTATCCATACGTGTGTGTACGTTGAACAAAATACATGGATCCAAAATTTGTAATGCTCACTTCATATTCTTTTTTTCTAAAATTAATCCACTTAATTCAAACAGGTTATTTCAGTTCCTGTCAAGTTATTGATTTTTGTGTTCCAGGGCAAGGTCCTTGAGATTTTTACGCATTTTACAAGGACATCCAAAATCCTTCTCTTCTGGTAACAAGAGCCTTGTCCTCTCTAACTTGAACTTGGGTGTGGGTTTGGGTGGATAGTATTGTAACTAAATAACGTAATAAATTTTCATCCATAATGGAAAAACAAGGTCAGAAAAAATTATTTATATACTCAGCAATTTAATATTAGTTTACAACAAGCTTGCATATGTAAGACTGGAACTATCTACTAATATGGCAGAATGGAATTTGCATGTGAAAAAGTGCTAAGCATTTCTACAGGCCAGTTTTATGGTGAAAAAACAAGGAAGCTGTCTCCAAAAGTGAACTGTCAAGTGTCACTTCAGCTGTGTCAGGGAGTGAAATGTGTTCTTAGGACTTCTGATGGAAATTTTTTGTCCTCTTAACATAGGCTTTTGGTTACCTTGACCTTTAACTTAGGAAGCACGTTGTTAACTGAATGAACACCTACGTATCTCGCTATCTGTGTGCCTCTGTAAGCTTCTGGCTGGTTTGCTAATTGTGACTGTCATGAAATAAATTGGTTTGGTAAGGCTTGCACTATAGAAGGATATAAGGATATTGAGTTATCAGGACACATAGGGAAAAGTAAATCTTTTTAACTATTAGACATAAACATGTTATATAGCATTTCTTTCTATTTTTTGAAACAACATTATTTGTTGTCTTTACTTGTTTAGAAGCAGTTAAAAAGATGGCATTTTATATTCCAGTGTCCTGACATTTCTCATGTTATATTATGACAAGAGTATCTCTTGTATTATGACTTAAATTTAATTGTGGTCTTAAACTAAAACGGATACATCTGAGAACAAAATTGATTTGAAAGGCCATTCATTCTCATTTTTTAAATCTGATTACCACATATTGAAATGTTGCAATGGGTTAGATGTTATGCATTGTCATAAATCAGCATCCATTTGCTTTGCAACTATGATTTGCACAGGATTATACTAGGAAGCAGGAAATTTTAGGATATCTATTGTCTGTACTGTGCTGCAAAGAATACTGGCATGTGTCCAATAAATGAAACAGTTTCCTTTAAATAAAAAATGGGAAAAAATGAATTTTATGATTTAAGAAGATGATATGAACATTTTAATTCTGTCATGTGTTCTGCAGAAGAATTCAGGCTTCAGAAATCGCACTGGCCAAGTGTATCAGATCACTTATATTATTATACAAATATTCATACGAATGATAATTGTAATTGATAGCTTTATTATATCCTAGGAATATACAGCTATGCTGCTGTAATCAATGAATTATGCCTTCTTGATTTCCTGTTTTTTTAATTCCCATGTAACATGTGACATTACAAAGAGAGTGTCCTGCTATAAGTATGGCTATGTATATTATTCTTCTCAGTAGTCAAACTTGTAATGATTTTATTAGCAAAATTACAGGAAGTACCCGCAGGCAGATTTGAGGCTGGTGCAAGGAAACAGTCATGCAGAGGCTGCTACAGGTGATGTAATTGGTCTTTATTTAGCATTATACGTCAGCCTGCCATTTTGTAATATGAGAGCATTTAATTTTTCTTTCTTTTGGCCAATGGGGAATGGACAACCCTCTTAGGTTACTGGGCAGCTGAAGAGGAAGATCTATTTACTTCAAGTAGTTAATTGATTATGGTGAGTTCTACCCTAATGTGGGGTCACTCTGTAGCTCTTTTATTGATTATGCGATAGTCTTCATGTCTTTAATCTTGCTTGAGATTTTGTGTTTTGCATTGTTAGCAAATTTAATTCTTTGTAATAATTCTGTTTATTATGCAAAAACTGTACACTGTAAGCAAGTTTACAAGTGCAAAATGTATTTGACGTTCGTTTTATTAATAACCTCAGGTCATGGCTGGTAGTTATATTTTTGAATTTCAAATAGGAATGTGACATTTAGAATGAAGGGATCTGTGCCTAATGTTACCTGAGAGTGACATATCCAGAGCTCAATACTTAGCATAGCATCAAATGCTACAGAAAATAACTTCTAACTGCAACTATGATTTTGTATCAAAAAAGCAGCTATCTGCTGTTCGTAAGCTAATTACTAACTGGTACATCCATAGTAATTATACTGTATGTGCATTTGTCAGAATAATTTTTAAAGCCTGGGGAAAGATGCTGTACTACACTTCAAATCTATACTGGTATTATCACAAAATTTTTATAAAGAGAATATATGGATAAATTTTATTAAAGCGTCTAGGAAATTGCCATTTAAATGATATAAAATGTATATTTTCCCACTGACTCAATGCATGGGTGAGATGTTACCAGTTACATAGATTAATAAATAGATGCATAGGGCTACAATATGGAAGTTAGGATAAGAATTGCAACAGTGGTAATAAATCTGAGACATGAAAAAAGTGAGAGTAAACATGAATTTCCCTCCAAAAGGAACATTTCAACATTTCATTATATTTCTTGTGAGGTTTTTGTTTGGTTTAAATTGCTTTCATTAATATTTTGTACTTCTTTTATTTCTAATGTATAGTGAGAGCTTTCAGACTGGTGCCTTCGGCACTGCCTTTTGGGACAGTATTCCCCAGTGGCAACATTTTCCCCCCAGGGAGGCTGCATTTCTGCCCTTTTAGAGATAAATATTACAATATGTCTGTGAGAAATAAATGATCAGTTGAATGATCCTCAAGTTTGCATTATCCCAAAAATTTTTCATCAACAGCAAGAACAAAGTATGTAAAATGAATAAGGTGTTAGTTTTCTACCAAAGGCGAAGTCACAGACATGTTGCTTTGTGTTAGGATTCTCCATGCATGTTTTTTTTTATTGCAAAATATCAGCGAAGACAAACATCTCAGCAGATGAATCCACTTTCATGGGTACATTCCATGCATACTTGGGGTTTGAGTGGAATGAACTAAGATTATGCTCTGAACCTTGAAATGGAAATGGAACCAGTAACTAGCCACCCCCCCATCCATACACACACGCACACACACACACACACACACATGCACAAACACCCCAGACTTTGTTTTGGTTAACTCCTCTTTACATATTTTCTTTGGTTTTCTCCTCTTACTTATATTTGGGTTTCTAGCAATAAAGGCCAAGCCTCTGAGGAGTAGCTGTCTGAGCAATATATAACCAGACCATTCGAGCACGTGTGCACTAACCTGTATGTTTTGAAATTCTCCATAAATAATTCAAGCCAATGACTGCTAGCTATTATTACAAAAATAGTGAACTGCATCTGGACATATGCTGCTTGTTTGTAAGTCAATAGAAATGCTTTACCGATTCTATTAGGCCCTTTGAGAACCAGCCCAATCAAATTTTGTGTAGTTGATTTCTAAACAACCAATAACAGGGTGTGTGTGGGGTGGGGGAGTTATGTGGCAAAAATCTGTTTTTTGATGGTGCGGGGACCATTTTTTCGGTCTCTACAAGGGCAAGTTTACAAGAGCTTAGTTTTAGATCTATGACTGCAATCAAAAAACTAAAATTGTCAAAAGTCTTGTGTTTTGTTTAGTTAGTTATGGTTAAGACTAGGGCTGGGTAGGGGTTAAAATTATCAATGTTGGGATTAGAATTTAATAGAAATGAACGAACAGTCTCTAGAAAGATATGAATACAAATCTATGTGTATGTGTGTGTATGTTCCAAATTCCTTCCCACAGGAATACTGTACTACTTTTTATGGATCTATTAACAGTATTGCATTTGTTTGCAGGGCAAATATTTGGCTGATGATGTCGTTGTCACTTGGACAAGTTTCAGTGCATATTGTATTATAGTAGTCTTTACATGCTGAAGAACAGTGCACATTATGCTGTAAGGAATGTAGAATGCATGGGTTCAATTACAGTGCAATAATATGCATGTGATTTCACAATCCAACGGTCTTGCATATTCTATAACTTATTGTCATACTTGTGACCTGGTTCTTCGAACTAGCACAAATATAATACAAAGTATGTATATATGCATAGTATGTGTCGAACTGAATAAAATGCATTTAGGTTTAGGGCTTGATTGAGCATGTCAATAATGTCACATAAACCACAACATAAAATATTAATATATTTCTTAAAAATTTATTGGTGACAGAATTTTTTTTCAATAAAATAAATGATAGAACTTAAAGATTATTTAGACTTACAATTCAATATTACAAATAGCGAAAGTTCATCTGTCATAGTTTTACAAATTCAGATTCTGTATTGTACGGATTCAAGTTTATCTTCCAAATAAACTTGTACACTTTATTTTCTAATGGAAGGATGTATAATAAATCATAAGGTCAAAATAATCTGTGAACTCCCATTTTGTGTAAATGGCCAGAGTGAGGTAACAGCATTCATTATCCTTTTTTAAGTTAGGACAGATCCATAAGCTGCAGTAAAAATATATTAAACTTTGAGGATCTACTGGACAGATGTACTGCTGCAGTCCCTGAGAACAGCAAATGATCCCACTAAATTAATGAAGAAATTAGCGGTAACACAAATTATGGCCCATGTTAGTGTAGTTAGGTGGACATGATGGCCTATAAAATGTAGATCCAAGTCAGACAGCTGCTTTGACACTCTGAAAAAAGCTGTAAGGAGACACGCTCAAGAGTAACTGCATTATAGGTAAATGTTACCGGATAGCATAATGATGTTGGCTTGCAAAATTCTAGAAGCTGGTGGTAATTATCTAACATGGAATCAACTTCTAAGTTATGAATTTATATGTATGTGTATTTTTTTACTTAAAATTTTGACTGGCTTTGCTTTTAAATCACCCAAAGTGAAAATGAGCATTAAGAGTTTAACCAAGCTGTGGCCTGAGATAAAGTTATAGTGATATGCATCACCATTTTTTTGTTGGATATGTAGGTGAGATTTATTTTGTTGGCTTAATAATTAAAATGAGAAATGACTTCCAGGTCACTATGTAGTTTGCTACAGCAACATCTATAGCTCTGTTCAGGGTTTTCTTTTTTCTCTAACATTTTGAAAATGAATGACTTATATTTACCAGGTGTTTTTACCAATGTCTCCCACACAAATTAGCCTGCATAATGCCGTGGCATGTTGTCTCTTACGATATGTTCGTTCATGACAAGGTCCTTCTCTATGTTTAGGCTCTACCATAGTTTTCTTTCCTAATTCACAATGACTAATACAAGTAGAGGCCTCTGTTGGACAAAATTTGAACTGCAGTGATGTAACTTTCAGATTGCGTAAAGGTGTGTAGAATTGTTTACATATTAAATCTTATTTTTCTCTTTGATTACTTATTGAAGAAATGCATTTGCCAAAATTATAGTCTTGAATTTTATATGCTGAATATTTCTTTTTGCTTCATTGGACTGTTAAAACATTTTGTGGACATTATTTTATTCAAAAAAGCAAAAATGCTAATTGAAAATAACAAGCCTTACGTGTATTAGCAATAAATCTATTTGATTATCTATTTGTATAACCTAAACACATCTGACTCCAGGTAAGGATAATAATCTCTTAATACCCATGTTCACATATTTCATGCAATTATCCATTCAGAAATATTATTACTCCATTACTCCATCTACAGTTCAGGTAGACTCAGATTATTCGGTTTGTCTGCATTATTTCTGCTTGTTTTTCACTGAGCAGTCATATGTAAACAGCTGGGACAATTTTTCGTGCCTAAGCGGCATCCGTCACATTCAGCAAGCTAATTGCAATATAAAAGCAACCATGTGCTCTGCTCAGTCACCCATCAGTGTTTTACAGGTATGGATCCATTTTCCTTTGCTTGTTAAGTAGGTAATTACAGTGCTTCACAAAAGCTCTCACAATAAGAAGGAGGTGGTCACAATGTCAGTGACTTTCCCAAGAGGCTCGTAGAAGTGTCACAGTACACAAATTAACCCAGAGAAATAATAAGGTGCAGGAAGCCTCTTAATGAAATAGTCCACCCTGCCATTTCAATCGACGAGTACGATGGGTCACTTTTATGTGCATCTTACAACACCGCCATCAAACACACTGCTTTCAATTAAGGTTGAACATTGACTTACTTTGCTGCCAGAGGACAAAATGTTATATTTTTTCCCTTCAACACTAGTTGTAAGATGTGAAATGAGTGATTTGTTCTACCAAGTCATTGCACTATTTCTCAGCTGTATTCCCTGTAGTGTGCCTTGAATTCTGGTTCTCTTATTCATCTGTTTGTGATTTAACCTTTAATTGGATAAGACCCATGTTTAAAGTCTGCTGTTTGGGTACTGGTTAATCTTGTTACAAAAGTTTAGTATTAGTTTAGTACTAGTTTAGTATTAATCAAAGAAAGGGCATACTAGATCAATAAACTTAGGTTAACCGTTTTAAATCAGCATGATGCTGTTCATATAATATCCCTCAATGATAAAATTAAATAATGACTGGATTGGTTCTATCTATCTATCTATCTATCTGTTTGTTTTGCTAAATGTTCCTTTTTTGAAAAAGATCAAATACAAATAATATCTATTGATAAAATGAATCTGTATCCTAGAAGGCCCTTCAGGGAGTAACTGTAAATGAATGTGATGTAATTAATCTGTGCATCGTAACAAACTAATCAACGCTAATTAGTTAAGAACCAAATCAACACCAATGAAATCATTAATAAAGAATTTGATTTTTCACCCATATGTCATCGTTAGCTTGCTGAAAAATCTGTTACAATGTTATAAAATTAATATTTTAAAACTTTATTAAGGCTGCACATATATTTTCCACTGCTGTTAATAAGCGTTGCAGCTTTCAGAAATTCACTGAATTATATGAAGCTGAGCTACAAACTACCATATTATGTGATTTTTAATTTTTTTCAATACACTTGTGTTAACATTATGTTGTCACAGTTTGAACAGTTTTTTAATGCAGTTAAAAAATGTATAATAATAATAATAATCTTTTTTTTCAATAGGCTAACAAAAACAAAATGCATGTGGCTTTAAATTAAGTGAATAGAAAGCAACTATCGACTTCCTGTTGTGAAGAAGTTAGCTAATTAGAGAGGAACTTGTTTAATAGGGAATATTCAAAGTATGATAAATGGCTTTAATAAGGGAGTTTCTAGCGCTCTAACAGAGACAAATTCTCTCCAAAAAGGTCTGCCTGGAAGACAAAACTGTCCTGGCAGTCCCTAAACGGACCTCTTCATCTTACTTGTGCTGCAGGAAACGTGCAAAAATAACCTGGATATCTTTAGAACCTGAGATTTTACTGAGAATTTTGAGATTCTAGGCCATGTTTGCAAGTATGTTTGCAAGAATACTTGAAAGCTTTCACTTGGGACAAGTCAGCACAGAATAGACTTATGTTAATGTTATGTTGTCATATTTGTTAACCACTGGATGCTAAACAAGTAGCTCTTTCAACCATACATGTAATAAGAAGGCAGTTACTTGATGTTGATGTTAAAACTCACTCTGATTGTAGCACTGGTAAACAGGCAGACATTTTCTTAACTGCATTATATGAAAAGCTGTATTTGTACATCTACATCAAACATTAGCAATGTAAAAGTGTTTAAGTACCCACCTATTAAGTAAAAACGTAAAAAAAGTAAAAAAAAAAAAAAAAAAGGGATAATGCCGTGTATTTCAGATTTATCCAGGCCTACCAGAAACAACCTAACATTTATCATGAAGTAGTTTGTAACATACAGAATCCCATTCACAGACTTGAGATGCAACGGGCTTTTATTTTCCACTTCGGGTAAACAAGCAGAGAAGGGACAGGTAGTAGTGTAGTCGTTATCCAGAAACCAGGTCAGCACCAGGGAGGCTCGGGGACAGGATACCAGGCTTTGACTCGTGAGGCTGAATCAAGGTCGGGTTACATGGAGGGGTCGAAAGCCGAAGGGTTGAGAACCGAAAGTCAGTCTGGAGATGGAGACTTCATACAAGAGGGAGGCACATCGGAGAACTATAGGGAGCGGATAGGCAGAAGGGGAGCATGTCTGGGTTCAAGGGCAGATCGGGCAGGATAGGGATAGCTAGGCAGAAACCACAGGTTAGATCGCTCAGCACGTCTCACCAGAACAGGGACAATACCTTGCATTGATCCACTGATCGCGCTGGGTTAAGCAGACCATTGTTAATGGTCACCAGCTGTGTCTTTGCATTCTGACGAGGAAGGGGATGGAACAGGTGTGACATCTAAAGAGCTGGTTTGTTCTTATACCACTTTGCAGAGTACATCAAAAACTGAAAATTTTATCCTCTTTAAGTTTATTTTTAATTTATTAATTACATATTGTGCATTTTAAGAAACAGCCTCAAAACACACTCTACATTGACTATTAAATTGTAAAGTATACTTTCTAATGGACCCTTCTTAAACATTATTAGAGTGTGTTAAAGATTCTGCACCAGCCCAGAGAAGCCAGGTGAGTTCATGTAATCAAAGTGCTGATCTCTTAACCCAAGTCAAGCTAAGCTTGGAGTGACAATGACAGGTGCCCCTTGATCACATTAACCATTATTAAGAAGTTGTATTAATTTTGAATAAAAGAAAAAATAAATAAACATGAGTGTCTAATTGGTCTGTAACCTTGGCTGTTTTGTAGATGACCTAATGTCAGCTCTTCATTCATATTTAAGAATGTTAGATTAGCTACATTTTGTATTTATTCAGATGTAATGCTCAAAATATTTGGCCTTGCTTTTCACATGCATTTAGTATGGTTTCATAATACATAATAAGGGTGCAATGGTATGATGATATGCTGTGATAAAATGTCTGAAACAGTTATACACACGCAGAAGTTGAAAGTTTATCTAAATGTATTCTAAATCTAAACTCTATTTGGCAAATAGCTCTAAAAACAGAAGCCTAAAAACCATTGAATGTGTACTTAATAATTGCAAAGATCATCATTTTAAGGTATTAGCCCTCAATAAATTAGAATAAATATTGCTAATTACAATATCTTTATCCTCTGAGCTGTCTGGTAAAGTCTTAAAATGAAATGAACCAAGTAACAATGATTCCCCGCTTTTCCCCTCCATCGACATCTCCATGAGACTTTAACTGAATGTTTTGATCTTAGCTGTGAATCTGGGGATTTTATGCAACACGACCAAATATCTTGCATGGTTTGCAACTAGAAAGGAATGCTATATGTGCCTATTAAAAATCTATGTTCATACTATTCTCCCATTTGGGAATAAAAATACTGCACGTGTTAATGCAATCAAAGAAATAATAATGGGTTAATTTTCACAGCCCTAATTTTTTTGAACACTAGAAATCTCCCTGACTGAAGCCTTGAAATCCTGGGAGGCCTCAGTCCATTTCTTGGGTCTCCCGGCAAATCCTGGTGTCACAACCTGAACTCACAGGAGTCAAGGGCAGGCATTGGGGAAAATTAAAGGACTTAAACAGGAGCTGGGAAACAAACCAGACTGCTAGGGGTCAGAAACCAGGAATACAAGAGCGGGGAAGGACTCAGGCATACACACCAACTTGACATTAATGATAGGACTGGGGAGCGCAGGCCTGGGAAGCCATTTTATACAAGTCGGACAAAGGAGTAAATGAGAGGCTGCTGGAGTGATTCACACAAAGCTGAAACGAGAGGTAAGAAGCGATGAACAGGTGTGGCTCATTGAAGCCACATTAGGGAGAAAGGAGGAGAGGGGGCGTGACACCTGGAGGGTTGTCAACCCTATTTGTAGAACATGTGGGAAAGCCATAACAGCCAAAACAGGCAACTCATCAAACCTTATACACCATCACCATAGAACATTGTCCATCACGATATGCCACAACGCAAAAGTGAGTTGTTTGTAGACTAGTAACCTTTTAAAAACAATGCATAGACTAACAGTCACATGAACCATGTCACTGATCCTTGTTGTTCAAGTTGTGATCAGACTAAATAAAAAGGCAAGACTTATTTAATGTAACTAAAATTAATTAGAATTTCATTGTTTGTACAATATTTTTTTATGTATGTTTGTGGCTTTAATGAGTGGCAGGGTGGGTGTTGGGGGGGTGAGAGGTTAAACTGTGATATATCACAAACCATGATATCGGTATATACTGCACCAAACTGTGAATTTTTCAAAGCCTTGCAGTCCAATAGATAGTCAAG
Source organism: Mormyrus iriodes (assembly GCA_011763525.2). Classification (NCBI taxonomy): domain Eukaryota; kingdom Metazoa; phylum Chordata; class Actinopteri; order Osteoglossiformes; family Mormyridae; genus Mormyrus; species Mormyrus iriodes. Next base: position 39,225,484 of record JAAGVU020000001.1, read on the forward strand.
TATAGCTGTGGCCCTGCAATGGATAAGCAGATATGGATGTATGTATGGATGCGGGGATGGATGAAAAATATTTCCACATTCTTGGTCTCCCCTTCTCTAAAACTCTCTAAAACATCCAGATACTTCCAGTTGATGGAAACCATCTCGGCTTCATTATTTAGAGGGAATTATAGTAGGTCTATTTTAATTTAAAAGTGTATTTCACTTTGAAAACTTCTGAGAAAATTTTGCATATTTCTATGCTTTTCTGCCTGTCTCTTTGGTCACTGGTTCCCATCAGTCCAGCCAGGGCTTTATAGAATATGAAAAATTTTAAGAAAGACAAAAGGGTTCATTTGAATTTAAGAATGCAGAGCAGAGTCAGTGCCTTGTCAACAGTCTTACTATCCTGTGTACAGCTGAAAATGGTGATCTTGCATACACCCTGGATTGGGATGTTCACAAAAATAGCTGAAGGCTTCCAGCAAACATGCTGACTCATTGTGGGATCGATAAAAGCTCTGTGATGCCAATATTATTATTGTTTAAAGTGCACTGGCCAAGGAGCTCCTTGTAATAATGTCCCAAGGAAAGGACTGCAGGCGTCTTGCTGTCAACTGCAAAAGATGGAGAGGTTTCAGTCTGAAAATTAGATTTATATTGTTAATATCATCCCTTGGCTATGTTCACACAGTTACCACACTAAGAGTACTGCCAAGAAAATGGCCACGTTACAGCCTTCTTAATGCTAATTACAATGCTAATGAGACCAGAAACGAGAGCAGTGAAAAGATGTATGTCCTGGAGTAAAAAGCATTATGTCTACAGGGAATGCCCGTGTCTTGTTTGTGAGATGTGGATTATTTGTGTTGGTTTCTGACAGACAGTATGGCAAATTGCACTAAAAAGCTAAGAGCTGTTTTCACTCACCAAAAATGTCAGTCTTATATGATTTACTGCAAATTACTCTTAAGAGTTTTAATACTTTATAATGTTTCATTGCTGTAATTGCCACAGTATGTATTTGATTGCTTAATTTTAAGATGAATACAATCAATATAGAAATATGCTTTTTTTTCAGCTTATGTTAAGTGTAATTTCACATAACGTATGTTTTTAATAAAGTGTACATTTTGCTTTTGCTAGTTTTATAGGTTTATAAAGGTTTTTGGTAGTTCTTAGTTCTAAATTTCTTAGTAGGAAAAAGCCATTATAATTCAATTTCAATTTGTATTTTTTATGATATATGTAAATAAGCAACATTTAATATTTTATATATTCTTACTAATATTACTTACTTGACCACAGAACATGCTAATCACAGTTTTAATATTTCCAGAAAATGCCATAGGCTATAACTTATGAGAATTTTATTAGGGCATGTAAAGGTCAGATTTCTCTAAAGATGAAATATGTCATATAGAATTACTTGTAGTTAATATACAAACAGCAGAAGAAATATGTGTTTTTAAAAAAAATCCCTGAATTTCCTGTGTACATATAAAAATCTGATCACACAAGCATAAATTGATCTGACAGTTAACTTGTTTTTCATCTTCAGTATTTGTAAAGAATCTGGTGATTGGTAATGACATGTCTGAAGGTTTTTAAGAATGTCTTTGATGTGCCTCAAAACTTGTATGCCAATCACACTGATAGTAATGGTCTATATTAATTGTAGTTATATATTGGCACATGCCGGCCAAAACATACCTCGTGGTTTAACAGCGTAAATAATACAGTGCCCTCCATAATGTTTAGAACAAAGGAACATTTTTCCCTGATTTACCCCTGTGCCCCTTGAGTTTCAAATTTTAAATTAAACAATTCAGATGTGATTAAGCTGTACATTCCAGACTTTAATGTACAGTTATTTGTATACATTTTGGTTTCACCATGTAGAAATTACAACACTTTTTTATCCAAAGTCCCCCTCAGGGCGCCTTAATGTTTGGAACAATTTGCTTCACTGGTGTTTGTAATCACTCAGGTGTGTTTCATTGCTTCATTAGTGCAGGGATAAGATACCTAGGCTTACTTCTACCATTTGGAGTCTGTAGTTGCCATTGTTCAACATGAGGAGAAAAGCTTTACCAATGAAACTGAAAGATGGCATTATGAGGTTGAAAAAAAAGAATAAAACAAGTAGAGACATTAGTGAAACCTTAGGATTACCAAAATCAACTGTCTGGAATATCATTAAGAAAAAAGAATGCATTGGTGAGCTCAGTAATCTCAAAGAGACTGGTTGGCCAAGGAAGACCTCCACTGTTGATGACAGAAGAATCCTCACTATGTATGGTAAAGAGAAATCCCCAAACAACTCTCCAACAGATATGAAACAGCCTTCAAGAGGCAGGTGTGTCTCTGACTACTATCTGCAGAGGACTTCATGTAAGGTTGCTGCACAATTTTTAACATCAAAATGAAGACTTTAAGATATTCTAAAAAAAGAAATACCATTTTGACGACCAGAAAAAAACATTTGAGTGGAAACATACCTTTTTATTCATATTTACACTGAAAGTAGTTTTTGATGGATAATGAAGTTTTCCCTGAGGACTCGTAGCATTTGTGTTTCTCTGACACATGATGTGTCTTGACTGCCTGAATGTCCATAATACCCAATTTGTAGGTCTTCTTACACCACAAGTATTTAAAATCATGTGGGTCTGTTGAGCATTGTAGCCAACCTGCATATTTGTCATCATCTATCCAATCCTCATGAAATCTGCATTTACCCATGTCGACAACGGCTAGTACTCACACAAACTACAATGCTAACTTCAGCTAGGTTACACTGGACCAGCAAAATGAAAATGAGCTTGTGTGTGTGTGTGTACACACATGCACATGCACCTTTGTCCACCATCCATCCATCCATCCATTTTCTATAACCGCTTATTCCATATGGGACGCGGGGGGGCCGGAGCCAATCCCGGAGGCTGCGGACGCAAGGCCCTTTGTCCACCATATATATTAAAATATCCTAGATTGGTGGAGCACTTTGTTTTGATATCTATGTGCTACACAAGCCAGAACTTGAGCAGTTATCGTGGCAATAATAAACGAGGCACGCAGGCTTGGAGGTCATATGATTCCATAAACATTCATAATTTAATTTTATTAAATATTAAACTATATGTGATGAGTTCTAAATGTATGACTACACCCCAGTAAAAATAATACATTTTAAGACATTTTATGACCTGAAACTAAGACTTTTTAAAGATTCGCCCTGTCATGAACATAAATACAGAGGCTACACTGCAAGATACAAATCACTAGTCAGCCACAAAACAGGATGGCTAGATTGCAATTTGTGAAAAAGTACTTAAGAGAGCCTGCAGAATTCTGGAAAAAAGGTCTTATGGACAGATGAGACCATATTTAACCTGTATCAGAGCTTGTTATGGCTTGGGCATATATGGCTGCCACAGGCACTGGCACACTTAACTTCACTGATGATGTAACTACAAACGGCAGTTGCACAATGAATTCCGAGGTGTATAGAAACATCTTATCTGCTCAAGTCCCAGTAAATGCCTCCATAACTTATTGGACGGTGCTACATCCTGCAACAAGATAATGATTCCAAGCATACGGCTAAGGCAAAATGAGAGTTTCTCAAAGCTAAAAAATGGAAAATTCTTCAATGATCAAGCCAGTTACCTGATTTAAATCCAAATGAGCATGTTTTCCATATGCTGAATAAGAATCTTAAAGTGACAAGCCCCTGGAACAGGCAGGAGCTGAAGATTGCTGCAATAGAGGCTTGGCGGAGCATCACCTGAGAAGATACTCAGCACCTGGTGATGTCTATGAATCGCAGACTTCAAGCAGTCATTATATGCAAGGGATATGCAATATCCAATATAAATATTGAGGGGGGTTGGACCCTCTTCCACTCTGGAGTTGCCCACGGGGAGAGGCGCCGGGTGGAGGTGGGCATATTTATTGCCCCCTGGCTGGGCGCCTGTACATTGAGGTTTACCGCGGTGGACGAGAGGGTAGCCTCCCTTCGCCTTCGGGTGGGGGGACGGGTCCTGACTGTTGTTTGCGCTTATGCGCCAAA
>JAAGVU020000001.1:39237349-39268871 GCA_011763525.2 Mormyrus iriodes
CACAATACCATCCATGAGTTTAATTGAAAAACAAAATATTTAATCTTTATGACACTTAAATACAATTTGCATAATAACTTGGAACGTGGTGTAAATATATACACTGATAGCATAACAACCATAACATTAAAACCACCTGCCTAATATTGAGTAGGTCCCCCTTATGCTACCAAAACAACTCTGACCCACTGAGGCATGGACTCCATAAGACTTCCTTGGACCACTTTTGGTAGGTACTGCCCACTGCTTAATGCCAACACCCCACAAGACCTGCCGTTTTGGAGATGCTCTGACCCAGTTGTCTAGCCATCACAAGTTGGCCCTTGCCAAAGTTGCATGGATCCTTACACTTGCCCATTTTTCCTGCTTCCAACACATCAGCTTCAAGAATGAACTGTTCACTTCCCTAATATATAATGTCACCCCTGACAGGTGCCATTGTAATGAGATAATCAATGTTATTCACTTTGTCTGTCAGTGGTTATGGCTGATCAGTATATAGTCAGTTCTGTCAATTTCTATTTAACAATCTCGTACTATATTGTACTTTTTCCCTTTTCTGTTTGCCTGACTTACTCCTGCTGCAGTTGATGTTTCTGATTTCTGCAGCTCTCTGTCTCAGTTTTAGATGCAGAGTGTGGTGAGCAGAGAGAAAGCTACAAACCCTGGAGCTGCACGGTATGAATGGAATAGAGATGGAGGCAAAATCCTTACTGCAGAAGCTGATGAGGACTGGATGCACTGGAAAAGCACTTGTGTTGTTGGCTCATTTTATACAAGAATATATAGTTGTCACCAGATACCTGTAAATCTATATATTTTTCCTTGTGGATAAATAGAGCCAACTCTGTAATTGTATTACTATAATCTGTCACCATTAAAAGTTAACTTACTAATACATTAAGAACAGATAATACCATGTGTTTTTTTAACAGTTGGGCCAGCGCAGGGCAATTAAAATCAGACCCTCTGTTCATCCCCCTTCCATCTGTAAAAAGATTGCAGAGTTCCATTTTTTAATTTAAATTAATGCAATGACTACTGTCAATCCTCTATATAGACATGTTTCATTGCTTCAGTGGGTGGAAATACCACACTGACATACAGCTGAGTCATGAAGTTTGCTTAATATTTATTAATTAAAGTTTTTAAGGAGGCTAGAAAGTTATTCCATGCAGACCGTGAAACAAGCTAAATCTGCTTTTGTGTATATGTAAATAGATTTTCAATTATGCAATATGCCTTTGATATATATACCTTTACTTGAGGTGACATTTTGATACTACACATTTTTGTTAATTATAAATAAAGTACTTGCAATAACACCAGAGATAGAGAGACACCCCGCGACCCATATGGAATAAGCGGTTATAGAAAATGGATGGATGGATACAAAGACACCATATGGTGTAAGGTTGTAACAGCAAGTCCAAACGGCAGTATGTGTAAAAGGACATACAGTGATCCCTCGCTATATCGCGCTTCGACATTGAGGGCTTCACTGTATTGCGGATTTTATATGCAAGCATATCTACATATATATTGCGGATTTTTCGCTGGTTCGCGGATTTCTACGGACAATGGGTCTGTTTATTTCTGGTACATGCTTCTTCAGTTGGTTTGCCCTGTTGATTTCATACACTGGATGCTATTGACGGATGGCTGCCAAATCGCCGAAATCAGCTGAGAATGTAAACATTACCAGAATGCAAAAGGCGCGTGACTGCAGTGTTCGTATTTTAGAAATACGATACTAATAGTAAAGGAATAATCGTAATATATCTAATATAACTAGGTAAGTAAGTAAAACGAGTGCCTTACTGTATATTATAGTACATATAAAATTATTTTTGTTAAAATATGTATTATTACAACGTGTTTACAACTACGTTTCACGTATTAAATAAAACTCTTCAATGATATATGATACGTATATTTGTGCGTAGTATATAAACTGTGTTTACATACATAATTACATACAAAACGAATCTTACCTAATATCTAAGAAAATATAAAGGGTTTATAAGGGCTTAAAATATACAAAAGTAACCATATAAACATATGTTTTTTACTTCGCGGATTTTCACCTTGCCCGGGGGGTTCTGGAAAGCAACCCCTGCGATAGACGAGGGATCACTGTATGTGTAACTGTTTACATAATTTCACATATTACAAATGAATAAGTAAAAAACCAGTTATGGATTGTACAATACTTATTCAGAACTAATAAATTAAAAATGAAATACATCTATTATATCACCCACTCCTGTGATGACAGGGTAGTGACTAGAAAATATAAACAAGCAAACAAATCATACAATTCTACAACATGCTAAAATACACTTAAATATGGATACATGAGTTCTGAGAAATTCAGCATAAAGTTATTTATAAATTTGAAATTATAACCTTTTCAGAACAAAAATGCCAAAGCTCCCTCTCTTATCCATAAATTATAAGATTTCGTTTTTACTTTATAATAATTTTTTAATATAACTGGTATTGTGTCTTTTCCCACCCAAATTCTACAAAATGATTAATAATAATTAAATTGAATCAAGTGGTCTTTACCTAGCATTTCAGTTTAGTACTACTTTGGTATTTCATGTAACAAGAAACAAGAAACCGTGTCCATGTGGAAGGGTAATACATTGCTGGTTGTACATTGATAAACTAATGCAATTACAGATGGGGTCACAGAGTCAGCTAATTTAGAGATATCAACATGGGGCTCTGGAGTACACCTCCCTTCCCTCTCCCCCCAGGGGGTCCCTGGTGTCTTTATTAAAGCAGGGAGGTCAGAGAAGAATCGCGCATTAGGATTGATCTTTTGACCCTTGGTGCAGCTCTCTCCATTTGGACAAAAATGCTTAGCAAGCACCGGAAGTGGCTAGTTCGCAAGCCAACTGAAGCTCCACACTGCTTGGACTCTAAGGGTCATGCTGGCAGTAATGGATAAAATGTACATCCCGCCTGAAAATTTTTGGGAGCAAACCAATGGCCCAACCACCATATACCAATGACGATTTGACAACTTCCTCAGCCAACGATTTAGTAATATGCTTGAAATGTGATTTGAGATTTATAAATATTTCATAAGGGAAAATGTAGCTGTGTATTTATACAATGTGTGTAATTTTGAATACAGTGAATACTGAACTAAATGAGAATAATATATAATTTGATAAATTAACATTCCCTTTCTGGGTGTAATTTTTCATCAGAATCAGACATGCTGCACCATGTGACAATCCGAAGATCTATTAACTCATGAATCTTTAACCAACCAATTACCGAGTCAAATTCATAGCAGTGCGGAACCTATCCTAAAGTTACAAGTTCACCTGAAGCAGCACGAAAAGGACATGCACAAAAACACCAAAGAGAAACTGTACTCCTTCATACTCTCCTGGAATGAAAGCTATCACTTACATCAGAAGTATCTATGGATGCCTCTATAAAATGTTTATTCCTTTCATTGAACTCCAAGAATGGATTGACAGATATCTGCATATTATTAACCTTTCACTGGAAGTCAGAAATTATTTGGCGAATAATTCACATACAAGTTGCACAACTTCGAAAACATAAAAATCACAAAAACTAATCATCTTGGGGTCACTTAATTTTATGAACATTACATTTCATTCGGCCAATAAGTGCGTTAAGCTTGCGTTCATACTGTGGATGCGGATGGTTGCGGTCGGCGCATGCGTACTGCAATGACATTCCTCCAGACCAGCCAAGGGCAGGTGTCGTCTCCTAGGTCTGAACGAAGCTTACGCAAAAGTAGGATGAGATACGGATTATAACCGCAAGTTTCAAATCTTCTCAGGGTTTTAAAACTATAAACATAACTGTCTTTTGTAAAACTACTTAACTAATTTAGGCTTTGTCTCACGAACAATTTGTACAGTAAATATGTTTAATATTTACCTCTCCCCGATCACGTTTCTCATTGAAAGTGCTATTCGATTCTTGTGATGAAATACGATTTTTGGGTTGAAATCAATAATAAAATAATAATAATCATAATAAAGACATAGGTGGTATATACTAACCCCAACCCTAATACGTCAGGGTGGGAATGTTTTTTGAAATAGTTTTGCGTTCCCTCGCCTTACTTTTGCGATCCCATTACACTTGCCCACTTACTATTTGATGCAACGTGATGGCAAGGATAAACCTAAACGTTTGCGTGTGCACTTCGCGTTCAGTAGCCCAGCTGTCTTGTTTACAGTTACCAGCAGTAAACTGACACAGAGCTATTATTAATAAATGTATATTAAAAACATATATGCAAGTTACATGATGAGCACTGTCCCTCATAGTTTAATGTTTAAAGCAAACCTAACTGGACATCTCTATCTTTTAGGTTTATACTTATTAGTCGATTCTATGTTTTGTACTTTAAACGGACACGGTCCAGTTATTATTAGTAAAGGGAATCTATTGCGGGGGAACGTAAAACTATTTTTAAAAAATTCTCACCCTGATCTCTTAGAGGCTACATAATAATATGTCATTAATCTTGAACAAATATAGATGAGAAGTGGTTTCCAGAGCTATTGATATTTACTGTTTTGAGCTGAACAAATTGAAAGGGCTAAGTTTACATACACGCCACCTATTGGATATACCTAGTCAAGTATCTTGCACATGCGCAGTCAACGCTGAAGGTTTCCGCTAAGCATAAAAATCTAGCGGAAGCATAGTGTGAAGTTTTAATTAGCAGAGTAACAGCACAGCTGTACAAAAAGTATTGCAATCCACACAATATAATATGAGACATGTAAGTTGGTGTCGAATAACCATGTGAAGAAACATTAATATCGGAAAGTAAAGCAGCACAAACGACAATTTCAACAGCACAAACACAACACAAATAACAGACCAGTTCGGACGAATTCAGAAATCAACAAAAGGGGGGGTAATGTCACGCTGGTGTCACGTGACCATATAAAGTACCATTTATCTCAGAAAGCAAAGTACAAACACCAATTTCAACAGCACAAACCGGCACCAACGATTGTGATCGGTTTGATCTAAATCGGACACAAAAGGAAAGAGAAACCTCTGGCTGTGACCTGGGGTAAGACGGAGTTGGACGTCCAACTTGGCCCTTCCGTAACGTGAAAAGAGGTATTTATGTCCAACACGTCTTCAGGTGGAAGGTAAAGTGTGAGCCGAAACGAACTTGCCGAACTATATGGCATTTAATTAGTCTGAAAATCTGCGCACATGAAAACCAAGCACATGTATGTGACACAAGCGCGCAGAGCAGCATCAGTGAGTGGAAAAACCTCACGAGGGCGTATTTCTGCTCCGTGCGCAAAAATTGGAATAATAATAATAATATTACTGGTTTATGTATTTACTGTACTGTACTTTTTTCACTTAATGAAAAGAAAAAAAGTTTATTCTAAAACAATATGCCATGTCACTCATAGTGTATAAGTACACTCCATGGTTCAAATTACGGGGGAGCTAAGGGCAGCTCCGCTAACCTAACCCGTAGCATCTACACAACCCTAAACTTAGCCGTAAGTAACTTAACAATATTCAAGAATTCTGGCATTTTTTGCAGCGCAAAATGCTTTTTGAACTAGCAGCTTAATTGACTGGCTCGCTGGGTGACTTACGGTAGGCCAAGTTGAATATCTAACCCTGCATTCCCACAGGTCACAGTGAGGCATACTTGGGGGCCAACTTCACGCTCGTGATGTCACATTGTAAACAAACATTTAGATCTCAGAAACTAAAGCAGCAAATGAAAATTTCAATGGCACAAACTTTTGAGATCAGTTTGATTAAAATCTGAAGCATATGGGGGCCTACTTCATGGAGATTGTTGACCTGCTGAAACAACCTCGATTACATCTGAAGTATGCCACTACCTTTAGTGAGGAGGCAGATAATTTACGCCATCTGCTCTTGTATAATAACATTTAAATTCTAGCCCTTGAAAATAAGACAACACCAGTTTTTTAGATGCATTTGTTTGGGGGAAAAAACATCGTCTTATATTCACACCAATGTACAAGTGTACAGGCCAGCCAAAATGACAAACATCAAAATTCTGCGGTTCACAAGGGTGTACCGAACCGTTCGATAATATACCATGTATCGTTTCACCCCTAACAAACACACACTGTGCACGCACCAAGTGCTGAGGAGTATAGTGCGTAAAAGTCACCAGTACTCTGTTGAGTTAATAACCGCAGAGTTCCAAACTTCCTGTAGCATTAACCTGAGCACAATATCTGTGCACCAGAAGCTTCATGTAAAGCACACCGCCACTGGACTCTGGAGGAGTGGAAACCTGTTCTGTGGAGTGACAAATCATTCTGGCAGTCTGATGGATGAGTCTGGGTTTAGCAGATGCCAGGAGAAAGTTACCTGTCTGATTGCACTGTGCCAACTCTTAGGTTTTGTGGAGGAGGGATAATATGAGTTTTTTATGAGTAGTTGGGCTAGACCCTTAGTTCCAATGAAGGGAACTCTTAATGCTTCAGCATACCAACACATTTTGGATTCTAGGCTTCCAGCTGCTGCAGAAACAGTTTGGGGAAAGCCCTTTTCTGTTCCAGCATGACTATGCCCCATTGCACAAAGCAAGGTCAATAAAGACATGGTTGGGTGAGTTTGTTGTGAAAGAACCTGACTGGCCCATACAGAGTCCTGACCTCAACCTCATCGAACATCTTTGCGATGAACTAGAATGGAGATTGTGGGCTAGGCCTTCAAATCCAGCATCAGTGCTTGACCTCCCAAATGCTCTTCTGGATGAATGGGCAAAATGTCCAAGAGACACACTCCATAAACTTGTGGAAAGCTTTCCTATAAGAGTGGCAGCTGTTTAGCTTCAAATGTTGATGCCTATGGATTTAGAATGGGATGCCATAAAAGTGCCTGTAGGTGTAATGGTCGGCTGTCCTAATACTTTTGTCCATACAGTGTATGTATAACTTTTTGCGCAACTTGATTTAACTATGGGCTTTTAATCATGATGCATATTTAACATCATGGTTCATAATTTGAACCATACTGAACTAAAAGTGGGAGAGAAACAACTTTGCTGCTGAGCCTCAACATGGCAGTCAATGCAGCTATGGTAAGTTATGGAGACAAATCACAAGGTAGGGATGAGAATGGCCCCCACCTTTGATGTATAGAGGTAATTTTGCTTGGTGCCATTGCTGCCTTGGGTTCAAAGCACAGTGGAGACCAGTGAACATAACAGAGCCTTGTAAAATGCAGGCAATCGTGTTCTCCAATAATAAAAGGAAATGAGGAAGGATGACATCAGATGATCATGTTATGTTATGCTGGATATGGCAATACAAAGCAAAATATAAAAAACAAAGTAACACCAAAATTTATTTAGTATAATTTTATGTATTCAAAGTTGTTCATTACAGTTATTCTTCCAATTACACTTCCATAGGTATACAGTATTTGTACAAGTTAAATTTTTAGATCAAGCATCGGCAAAACGATTAGGCATATAAAAGTATGATGCTTCTGTAAAATTCGGTAAAATTTGCCTATATAGGACTGTGATCACATGAAATATTAAAATTGCATGGGAGGAGTTTAAAACTAGAGCTTTAATTTTTCAAGGAATACCCTGCAATAAAATGTCCCGTTTACAGAACTTTATATACTTGAGTTTTAGCTTTTATGCAACGTTAAGTCAGGCACTTATCTAAAAGGCATGGCTGTAAAAGTCAGTCATTTAACCTTAACACAGAATATACCTTTGATATTAATACACCAGAAATATACATTTCATTGAACTATATGAATTCATACTGAACTGTCACCAATTTCTGATTGGAAGTGCAAACCTTGTAGGGCACAAATATATGCAGTTTTTTCCCCATTAATATGAATTACAGTACTTATTTAACCCATGTTAAATTTAACCACATTTTCAAATAATTAACATGTAAAATCACATTAGTTAAAGGGCTAATGATATTCTGACACTAAATATCAATAAATCAAACACTATACAAAGTTACGGAAAAAGCTATACATTAACATCTAACAACAAAGGGCTATCCATCAGTTTTAATTTCAGATTCAAGAGTCAATTCATCTTGTCGACATAAATGACAGAGACTAGAGCTTTAACAAATGATGCTGAGGACATAAACATGTTATGCTGTATAGTTTAACTTCATGCTGTGTTGAGACCTAAAGATTTGCTTCAGAGGTACTGATGAAAGTCACCTAATCTCATTGACATCTTTGGAAGGGGCCTGCATGTGCATTTGAAATGAACACATCAAAACTAATTTGAATACTTTGAAGACAGCAGGAGTTTCAGAGATTAAGCCCACTAGTGGATAAATGATTGGAAGATGATATTTGGATGCAAATCTAGCAAAGAAATAACAGAAAATGAATTGAAAATATTTGGGATCCAAAAAGTTCCTCTATATGTTCTATATCTACTTGTCATTTAAATATTCTGTTTTATTGTATGCATTTCTTTTTCAAGTCATTAAAGGAAATCAATCGGTACGTGTCGAAAGAAAATGTCACGTTGCTTGCTGCCATGTACTTAGTACTTAGACTAATGTTCGCATTTGGGACCAGGACCATCGGATGCATGTTTTTTGGGTGTATCTCGATAGTTACAGAAGAGAGGCAAGGCATTAAGTACTGTACTGTAATATACACACTCCTCTACAAAAAAAATCAGTATAATAAAGGGTGATATTATATCGCTTTCAGGTGTCTTAGTGTATGTGGACCTTGGATGTAAATGCGATCGGACGTGACTCAATCAGGTGCAACAAAGCAAGATTGTACAGTATAACTAGTTACAATACCTATTACAATGTAAACCTAATGTAAGTTATCTACAGCTGCCTTAAAGAATACAGGAGGATGTGTGTAGGTTAGATGCAAATACGCCACTTTATATAAGGGACTTGAGCATTCACGTATTTTGGTATCCAGGAGGGGTCCTGGAACTAGTCTCCCACACACAGGGAGGGCCAACTGTATCTGAAACGTAATAAAATTGCTATTTGCAATGCTTGTAAAGCACCAGTGATGCAAGGATGGATAAAATACTCATTTAACATTACTATTTCAAAATGTGACTAAAAAAAGTGGCTTTTTGTGCAGTAGAGAGCTCACTGCCACAAGCTTGTTACAGTAAAATTTATGGCTCACAGAAAACGGAATATGGAGCTCAGTTTCAATGTTACAATTTTGCCATTGTACCAAAAAGTAAATTGTAGCACTTGTGTATTATGTACATGTCAAATAAATATTTGGTATTCATTGTTTGAATTCATGTTTACTGTTAATTACTGTCTAAGCAGAGGCTAATGCAGATTGCAGGACTCGTCTGACCAAAAATAATAAATCTATTTGATCATCATCATCATAAATCTACATGATCATCAACTAGCAACTGCTGGCTCCAACTAATCATAATAAATTGACCTATGCCCCCCCCTCAGAAGTTCTCGAATACTACATTGATGAATGGGCAATCTTAGGTGAAATAAAGATCTTTAAAAAACATCAACATGGTAGCAAAAATACAATTTTCAAAAATGGTAGAAATAATCATTTATATTTACTGTACAATTTATGATTTCAAATACAGTGTTTAAGTATAGCATTTCAAATACCACTTTTCAATGGCACCAGTCACACAGACACACACAGACACAGACACACACACACACAGACAATTAAGTGGGAGTGGTGGCCATTCTTCTGGATCTCATTGGGCAAGGAACCTTGAAAAGGGATAGAAAACAGGTTAATACTGCAGCAAAAACAAAAGCTTAACTTACTGTAATAGAACATAAGGTGTTAAATCCCTAACTTTAGACTTTCAAAATTTAATATGAAAATCAAGGTGAAATATTACCCTACATACTAAAAATTCTTTTAACTAGAATTCATTACTTTTAAATTTTATAAGAAATTCCCACACTAACATTTAGCTTGAACTTAAGCAACCTATAACCCTGCCTTATCTGCATTTCAGCTACATTATACTGAAGCCTAACCAATCTGCACAGCACAAAGGTCACACTCCATTTACTTACCTTCACTGTACAACAGATATACATTGCCTCTTACCTTGCATAAGGGTACCCAAATTGAAGACTTAAATGGATTTTTGCTCTTTTTGTGAGGAGGGGGGGATTGGGGGAGTTTGAAATGGTCTTTATTTTTTTCCTGCTTTTTTTATGCGTATTTTCTCTTTTGCCATTTCCAATGTTTTTTTTTCTTCATTTTAAGCAGTTATGTTAGACCATTTCAATTCTTTATTTTCACATTTCAAAATAAAGCCAAGTGACTAAATCAACGCCATCATACAAATTATTAAAATTCATACATAAAATATATACACAAAAGCAACTACCAAAGGCTAAGTACACAATAAAGCCTACTTATGCAGCTCTAGTAACTCTACCAAAAAAGTCCAAAAGAGTTCTTTCAACTTCCCATATTCATTAAGGAATTCAACATATCTATTCCATAATATGGAACCATGACTGAAAACAAATCTGGTCATTTATTTTAGACCAAATTAAAAATGGAAGAAAAAAAAAGGTACCAGTTCAGTTTCTTTAACCATTTCACATTACATAAAAAGCTGTATTTCCTGTTATTACTACAGCATAGTGAATAACACTTTTTTGGAAATATTTTCCAAGCAAATTTGTATTAAATGTTAAATTCTAATTTTAAGTAACTAGCTGTTAAAAACAAGCATTTCAAAAGAAAAGTTATATAAGCCTCCTGTTGACTGCCTGCAGTGGGTCCCTACATGTCTTCATCTTCTCCAGGATCGAGGTTCATTGTCATCATCCTCTTCATCATCGTCCTGCAGCAATGCATTATCTGCAAGTGGTGTATCCTGAAACTGCAAGGAAGGATTTAAATGACATTGAAATTTGAATGAAATTCTCTTATTCATTCATATAGAAGGCTAGCAAGTTACAACTAAAGCAATAACACAACTATTACTGAGTCAGGGGCACTATTATAGACAATTTGCAATGAAAACTAGAGGTGAACAACAATTTTAATTAAACAACCTCACACTACTACTGGCGAAGGCCTTTATAAACCATTTCCCTCAGATACAGAAAGGTTGCAGCCACCCAACAAAACCCACACCCACTACCTATCAATCACCTGGCTAGCTGGTTTTGCCTCCAGAGAGCTAACAGTCTATTATAACTTACCTGCCTCTTAATTTCAAGGTCAATGCCTGTCTACGGGCTAGGGGTGGGTGATCTAATGATTTCATAACATGATCGATCTTGAAAATGTTCACAATCTACCTTTCATCGGATTTTTGCCATCCTCTGAACGTCTGTTCTTAGTATTGGAACTGGTATACAGCAATGGTATATGACATAAAACGGATCCCACCGACCTCCTCATCTTCCGGCTCCATGTCTTCAGCATCTACAGCACTGAGGGATGCAGCAGGCTTGTGCCAGGACAACTTCAGGTCCTGGTTGTTGAACTTCACCCCATGGACTGCAGCCTACAATCAAAGTTGAAAAGTGAAGGGAAGCAGTAGCAAAAGAAACTATGAATTACCAATCTGAAGGAACCAAGACCATCAGGTCGGATAGTCATTAAAGGGTTTGGACCAAATTTCAGTGAAAGCATATACTCATACCTCTGTACAAAATCCTGTAATACAATGGGCCCAGGAAAAAAAATGATCAAAACAAATGAATTCTGGATAACAGCATGTGTCTATTATTGTCACAATTAATGCTTTTTGAGGAATACATTGAAATGGAACTAAGACTGAAATTAAGACTGAAAAGACAATTAAGGCTGGAAAAACTCAACAGATACTCAGTTCCTTTAATACGTACCATAGGTCCTACTGGATCCATGATCTAAAAAGATGATGAAGTGCAACGAAAGTACAGTATCTAACTGCCCACACTTCATGACACGAAATTGTCAGTTTAGAGCGCTTATACGAAATACTTACCATCTCGGCCTCTGCCCTCGTCTTGTAGGTAATTACGGCACTCTGTGTTGCCTCGTTGATCTGGCAATCTTCGATTTCACCAAATTGCTTGGCAAAACACCCATGCATTGTTATTAAAGTTTATGATAAAACAAATCCACCTTAACTTTCAGCACAGTTTATTCACAGTAGCATGTTAATAGTAAGAGTTTAACTGCAAAAGAGACTGTGGTCCAGTACCTTTCAGAACATTATTTAACGCATCTAGCAGAGTTAATTTAAATCTTTAAAAAAAAAAAATAGCTAAATACAGGGAGAGAGAGACTTACTGCAAAATGGGGGAGAAGGTCCACCCGGTCCTGTTCTGTAAACCCTGAAATCTCCAGAGCCCGTGGTCGATGGTCTACTACAGCATGGATCAAGGCCCCCCTGCCTCGGCCTCTAATCCCATGTCCCCTGCTCCGCAGGGCCCCACGACCCCGGATATGGGCGCCTCGGCCACGGCCTGAGGCCAGGATACCTCTTTTGGCAGCCTGCAGAGGAAAATAAACAAATAAATAAATAAAAGTAAAACAGGGCCAGACTCCTTGTCAGTAATATTTGCACTAAGAATGTGGAAGTCTTACCAAATCATCAGAAATTAAGTTCTTTAGAGTAACTATTAACAGGCTCTTGAAAGAACACAGCATATGCAATTACAGGTTAGTTTCAACAACACTTGTGTTCCACTTCAATCACTTGATGTCAAATCATACTGGTGTCCTTTATTGCACACCAATGGGTGCAGGAAGCCCCCTTGTGGCGCGAGATGTAAAATATAGAAACAAGAATGCTGAATTCAGAAAGTATTGTTTGAGGGGGTTACCTCTAGCTGTAATTGTGTGTATTTCTTCCTCAGCTGTGCAGTGTCTTCCCCAGCTTGCATCTTCTTGTACAAATCCAGTTCGGTGTCTAACAACTCCTTCTGTGCCTATAACCCAATTACAAAGCACATCATGGTACCAAGCTTAGTAAAGCAAATGGCTCTCAGATTTTGCCAGAGTAGCCAGATATCTGCAGTTGATGCACTCTAAGGATTGGTGTATGTCCTGTATTGTCTGTATGCACTGTAAGTTCCTGTTTGGACCATAAAGATAGTATGTATCCTATTGTCTATATGCACTGTGTGTCTCTGTTTACTCATTTTTTTTTTAGCTCTTATGTTTGCACTGAACAGTCATCCTTCATTCCTGTTGCACTGCATCCTGTAAACTGTAGTCATCTGTGCTTACTGTTTGCACCAAACTGCACCCAATTCTGGGATGTTCTCATACTGAAAATAAAGTGTTCAAAGTGCTGAGTTATGACAAAGCATCCTCAAAACTCACCTGAGCTTTACTTTTAGTGGTCTTCATCGGATTACCACTCGAAATGGCTTTGATCTCAGCTTGCAGCTTAGTGATGTTTTTCGTGAGTGTGGTCAGCGTTTCCATGATCTGAGCTTTGTCCTCTGGTTTGATGGATTTATTTTTCTCCAACTTGGATATCAACAGCTTTAAAAACATAAAATCGCATTGCTATGTTAGGAAAAAGAAGATTATTAATTCATTAGTAACATCATTAGAGTTGTTTGGAAATTTCTCACAACAGGTAATCAGCCAGTGTATTTTCTTAGTTTTACTTAATATGGAAATAAAATCAAACCAAATTCTCTTTAAGCACATTATGTGAAGATGAATTACTTTTTGTGTTTCAATATGCTTCTCCAGGATCTCTTGCTTCTTCTTCCGGACATCTTGCTGAAGCTTCAGGGCTTCCTGTCAATTACCACACGTAAACATTATGGTCAATCCCTCACACAAGGAAGGGAGTGCACATTTCGACTCATGCTCCAAACGGCGGCCTTTTATTGAGGACTGCTGTACCTGCTTCTTTTTTAGAGCCTCTGAGGCAGCACCAGGGCTCAGAAAAGGCAAAGTCTTCTGGGAAGCTTTTAATGCTGCTGGATTGTACACTGTTTTGGTCAATCCCGTCGAAGTTGAAAGGACCTGCAGGTCATGGGTGAACAGTCAGATTTTCAAAAATTCCTGGAACCTTCAGAAGGACATCTAAAACTGACACCAACCTAGATCACGTCATTTTGATATAATCCAACTGACAGAACATACCTTTCCGCCAGCAATGGCCGGTTTTGTGGAAAAGCCCAGCCGATCCTTTACTGGAACTTTGGCTGTGTTCTGTTGGAAAGGGTAAATGAACCAGCTACATCGACACCATGAAAGACAGGGTAAAACATTGAAGCAGGGGGTGAGATTGAATCCCACCTGAGAGGCAATGCCTGACTCCTGGGGGGGCTCAGAGTTTCCTGTTGGAAGAGGGCCCAGACGATCTTTGACGGACTGCTTGAGGGCCATTGCCGGGGGCTGCCGAGTGGCCTGCATAGTCTTACTCAATGACAGAACCGTACCATTATAGGTGAGTGACCCGGGCCGTGAATGAAACTTTCGAAAAGCATTAACATGTCGACTGCCAGGGCACTGACCGTCTGTGACTGTGGCTGAAGCTGGGCACCAGTTTCTTCACGGTGCCAAAACACCTTGATAAAGCGGTTGTTCAGGACAGCCTCTGTGCTCAGGATAGCTCGTTTGGCCTCCTCGTGTGTTGCGAACTGAATGAGTGCCCCTTCAGGGTCATTCTGGTAGGCAACCTAAAGGGGAGAGTGAATGGCCTCAAACTCTCTCAAAGCAACATGAAAACGATACAGAAAACAAAAATAAGTAGGTAAATAGACAAAACAAACTACCTTCCCTTCATAGAATCTGTTTAGGACCTTTTGTTTAGGAACTTTTTTCAGGATCCAGGGAAACGTTCAGTGATTCCACCCCAGGAACTCTGCCCGATTTTAGTTCCTGGGAGGTTATTCCTGAAACTTTTTTAGTTCCTACTCTGGGTTAAGTACTACTTTGGGTTAGAACTATTGGGGTGGGACTTGATTGTTGATTGAAATGTGGGGGGAAAAAAAGACTGTGCAAGAAGAGAGCACATGGTTTTTATTCTGGGGAAAAGTTTAATAAGTCACTTGCCACAATTTATCAAAACGAAGGAGAATTCTGCCCATTGTGTGTAAGAAATGGGGAGAATTTTAGATTTGTGGTGGGAATGCAATAAATGAATACACAGATTTAATAGCATTAGCCATGTCATTTTTAGTGGAATCTGCCTTCATCCTTTTCATTACAAATGCTGCTCTCATGTCTAATTGCAACATCTGTTTTCCCAAGATAACTTATTTTATGATTGAAAAAACAACTGTGGCTAAGTTGAGATCACGAAAAAAACTGATCTCGGCATAAGACAGAAAAAGATAACGATGGATGTCCTCTATTGACTTTTGTACAATGCAGAGTTGCAGTGAAAAGATACAGACAAAGAAGTTGTGTGTTCACATGAACAGGCATGTTAAAAGTTCCTTGTTTTGAGTTTTCTTTAAGATCTTTAAGTAATAAATGAAAAGCAAAGTTATTTGTCTTTTTTTTTTTTACTGATCTGAAAAATGATCCAAATCGGTGACTCAAATACTGTAATTCAAGCTGTACCATGAGTTTTTTTAGGTATGGTTTAGGGGTGAAACACACATCAAGCTCCCTAGCAAACACTTCTTACATCGCACCGCTGATGGTGGCACATTACGGGTTTCTATTACAGCTGTGGCTAAAATGCTTATCACAATTAGAGAAAACAAATCAGTAGCTATGTATAACCCAAACTCAACAAATAAGAGGGAGTTGGTTTTGGTAATATCGGAAAATGATACCGATTGGTTATCCATGTTGAAAACATCATTCTGTGCAGCAATATATTTATTTAGTAGCTACAAACTATGACAACTTAAGCAATGGTGCAACCTACAAAGAACATGGCCCTAGTTTTAAACTAGCTAGTTTCAACGTATGACAGTTGACGTCGTCCCCCCATGATGGTATGGGGATGCATTAGTGCCCATGGTTTTAATAGCTTGCACATCTGGGAAGGTACACTTTAGATCCAACCTTACGATCAAACTTACACTTAGCTGGTGCAACCCACTGCTAAACTTTATTGGGAAAGTGCTTTATATCTATAGGGTCATACTGATTTTATACAGAAAAGTATACAGTGATCACAACAAATCAACTACAATATTTTTTTGTCTTAGATATTGCAATAAAAGCTAAAGAAACCCAGCCTTACCTGCAGGTTAACAATGGTCCCAAACTTACTGAAGTGTTCATTGAGTTTGCTGATGTTGTTAAGCTCTTTGGGAATCTGCCGGACATCCAGCTTTGCATTTGGTGAGCCAAATGGCATCTTGTGAAACCCCTGATTAGGTTTGTTAAAACTGTGCCTGCTTAAAAAAAGATGTGTATACAGCTGAATCAAAATAAAATCACTTCACTATACACAGAAGAGATCAAGTTTTAAGGTCTGTTTGCCCGCCTGCTTTTTTGTACATCACTGCCACCAAGAGGGCTTGCTAAGAACTTGAATTATACATTTGCAACTACAGCACACCAACAATCAGCACACCAACCAATGCTATACTTTTTAAAAACACGTTTCCAAAAACACTGAATACATGCTATAATAGGGATCTACTATTCCATATTCAGTTCTGACATCCATAAGCCATAATCCATAATCTGACAGGAAGCATGCAGTTGCAAGCAGACAAACAATATGTTTTTAATTAAGAAGACAGCTACGTAGAAACACCACAAAAAGGTGAATCAAACTTACTTGTCAAACCATGACTTCTTTGCTGGAATGCCATCGTTCGGGCACGCTGATCGTTTTCTGGAGTCTGACTCAACAACAATCCTGACACTATTGCTGTTTGAAAGTTTTTCTGCAGTGATAAAGGAAACTCAATGTCAACATTTCTGGCTTAGCTTACCAGTTCAAAGCGACATATGAATAGAGGCGGAAGCAACAATTTCACTGTAGACTGAGATAAGCATACCCCGTGGGGGCAGGTCCACCTCCCCCATAGTCAGGCCTATGAGGTTTGGTCTCTGCGCGTGCACTCTGTGCCTATACACAGGTCTGGAAGAGTTGGTGATACTGGGAGCCTCAGGATTGTACACGTCTGTCTCAAAGGTGTCTGAGTGACCAAGGGAGCAAAGAAAATACAAAACTGTCAAGTAAGAGCTGGCCTAAATAAGAACTCACCTGACTAAGGATTAATGTGTGATAGAGTAATACCACAGAACTGCCTATATGCACCACTGGTAATTAACAGCATGCGGAAGTAGCTTCATTTATATTCAAATGCTTTATCGTCAGAAAATTCAACCATGAAATGAAGGCTTAATGGTAAGTGAATTCAGTCAGTCATTTTCTACTTTACAGTTACATTAAGTCATACATTAGCATTACTGCAGTCTTTGCTTATTTATTTAGCTCTCAATGGTTTAAGGGCATCTAAAGAGAAAAGTGAAGATTGAAACAACTGAAATTTTTCTATAAAAAGGCGCAAATTTAAAATGTAAAATCTTTAGCGGCAAATTCTCCCACCATTAAAGCGACTTGACTGTTTTCTTTACCATAAAAATTTAAGGGAATCCTTGGCTGATTATTTACCAATTTCCATTAATGTGAACATTTGCACAATTAATTCCAAAACAAAATGAAGGCCAGTTAAAAGCCCAGTGAGGCAGAAATCCTGGGCACACTGAAGGATTCAGGGTCAGAGAAGCTCCCTGGATGCCATACCTGATGTAAAAAGAGGTGTCGGGGTCTGTGGTGGGGGGAGGCGGATCCCTGATGTGACAATAGTGGGCACTGAGCTGGTGATGGAGTTCGGCGGGGCATCCATTCCTGAGGGCTGAAGAGGCGGAAGTGGCGGTGGTGGACCTACAGGAAGGAGATCATGCTCAGAAGCACCTATGACAAAGGCTATTGGCTACCTTGTGACAATTTTTTTTGGAGTTTCTGATTTAGTACTATGCTTATGGCTGGCTGTACCTGCTATAGGAGGGAGGCTGGGTGGCAAGGCCCCGGGTGGAGGAACTTGCGGCCGCAGGTTCACGGGGGGTGGTGTCATGAGGGGTGGAGGTGGTGGGAGACCAGGGGGAGGTGCTGTCTCCATCACTGGGAGGGGCTGTGCTTGAAATGGAAGAATGCTGGGTAGGTTCACGTCCTCCACAACCACCGGGTCGCTGCCGTGGTCAAATGGACACATGTCACCACGCATGCAGAAACCTTTCTCTGGAATGGAGAAGACAGTCATCAGTGACAGCACTCCATCCAATCAGCCTTGAGCAAACTGGAATTCTGAACAGACTGACAGAGTTCATTCAAAGACAAGAAGGAAGAGAAAGGTATTTCGATCCAGTTTAAAATACAGGGCTATTTGGATACTCCTGAATGTATACATTTGAATATTTGAACACTCACTTTGAAGTTTACAACCCTGTTTCCAAAATAGCTGGGATACCATGTAACATGTAAATAAAAACAGAATGCAATGACTTGCAAATCATATAAACCCATATTTAATTATAAATAGAACAAAGATACCATCAAATGTTGAAACATAAATTTTGTTTTATGACAAATATGCTCAAATTAGAATTTGAGGCCAGCAACAAAAGACTGGAAAAGTTGTGTAATACTAAAAGAAAACACCAGTTTGAATATCTCAGCTAATTTTAGGTTAATTCGCAACAGGTCTGTAAGATGATTGGGTAGTAAACATCAGTCTCTGTGCAGTGAAGATGGAGAGAGGCTCACCATTCTGTGAAAGACTGCTTGGGCTAATAGTGCAACAATTTAAAAATAATGATCCTCAACATAATATTGCAAAGAATTTGGGAATTTCATCATCTACGGTACATGATATCATTAAAAGATTCAGAGAATCCAGAGAAATTTCTGTACGCAAGGGACAAGGCTGAAAACCAATACCGGATAGCCGTGATCTCTGGGTCACTAGGCAGCACTGAATTAAAAAGACAATATTATATAGTGGAAATCACTGCATGGACTCAGAACAACTTCCAAAAACCATTGTCTGTGAACACTGTGGATTGTCCCTGCATCCACAAATGTAGGATGGAACTCTACCATGCAAAGAAGAAACCATATCTAACATGATCCATAAATGCTGCCAACTTCTCTGGGTCCGAGCTCATTTAAGATGGAGTGGGGTAAAATGGAAAACTGTCCTGTAGTCCGACGAATCAAAATTACAGATACCTTTTGGAAATCATGGACACCATGTCCTTTGGGCTAAAGAGGAGAGGAGCCATCCAGTTTGTTATCAGCAGACAGTTCAAAAGCCAGCATCCATGATGGTATGGGGATGCATTAGTGCCCATGGTTTAGATAGCTTGCACATCTGGGAAGGCATCGTTAATGCTGAACAATATATAAAGGTTTCAGAGAAACATATGCTGCCATCCAGACAACGTCTTTCAGAGAAGGCCTTGTATATTTCAGCAAGTCAATGCCAAACCGCATTCTGTGCATATTACAACAGCATGGCTGCATAGTAGCGTAGTGTTGCTGCACTGGCGTGTGCGCAGTCCATAACTGTGACCCTCTGAAACCATTTGGTGCATCATGAAACAAAAAATACGACAAAAGAGACCCGGTACTTTTGAGCAGTTAAAATCCTGTATCGGGTAAAATGAGACATTTCACTTTCAAAACTCCAAGTTACCAAATGTTTAGTGTGTTGTTAAAAGAAGAGGTGATGCAACACAGTGGTAAAAATGCCCGTCCCAACTGTTTTGAAACGTGTTGCTAGCATCAAATTCAATTTCAGCATATATGTGTCGTAAGAAACAATTTGATGTCTCTGTTCTATTTCCAGTTAATTACAATAAATGATTCGTAAACCATTACATTCTATTTTTATTTACTTTTTACACAGTGTCCCAACTTTTTTGGAAACAGGGTTGTACATGATTTAATTCCAATTATCTGAAATCAATTACACAAAACTTGTACAGTACGGTGCAAAACTTTTGGGATGTCAATGGAAATGTTTAAAGTGATTTATCTGGGAAATAATTGTTTGCACTGAGAACAAAAACAATTTAATATTAGAAAATATGCAAATTAAGAATAACACAGAAACTAACAGGGATTTCTTGTGCTCTCCAAAAAGTAACTAATATCTTGTTGGATGTCTAGAACAACGCTTCAGTTCCCAAACCTCTCCTTAGGGGCACTCCAGACTTTCCATGTGTTTAATTCAGCTGGTGGTGAAATTTATTTCATTAGTTAAATAAAAGTCAATGAGGTATTGGTTTGTCATGCAAGGTTTGCTAGTAGTCAAGTCAAAGAATGCACGGGTGTATTAGATGGTTGCTGAAAATATTGGGGTGACTTTAGGAGCGCTTTTTAAATAAACACTTTTACTGACATATCATAGTTTTAAAGCAACATGAAGATCATTTAAGCATCATTTTGACTGTTAAAGAGTTTTGCACATTACTGTATGTCATGTTGAATATTAAAAAGTAAGTCAGAATAAAAGACCCATACCTAACACACACATACTGTTTCTCAAACACATTACCATCATAGTCCCTGCAACGCTTCCGGGCCCCCTGGCCAAAGGAACCGTGGTCCAGTGCGTGTTCCTCATGGAATTCTGACCAGCTTTCCGTGGTGCTATTGCCATGGTGCGTGGGAGCGATGACAGTAATGGTGCTGCTGAGGGTCGGCACTGGGAAATGTCCAGAAGAGATGCCAGGCACCAGCGGTGCAGGAGTGTAGCTCTCTGGGGGTTCTAGCCTCTCCACACGGTCGTGATCATATTTTGATTTGACTGTATCCCTTTCTGTAGTTAAAAGGCAGATTAAACCTTTGATTAAAAATGAATTCCAAAGGTGGCTGTTTAACACGTTACGTTTCATTAGGAAGCATAGCAGAAGGCATACGGTTCACCTCGACTTCTAGTCCTGCTCTGGCTCCTGGAACGACTTCTGCTTCGGGACCTGCTCCTGCTCCTGTCCCGATCCCGGTCCCTGTCTCGATCTCTCTCTCGGTCGCGATCGCGATCCCGTTCTCGATCACGGGGGCGGTCCTTGCTCCTGCTGCGGCTGTAGCTCCGACTGCGACCCCGTCTCCGGTTATACCGATCCCTGTAGGAGTCCCGCCTGGGGGGCATGCGGTCATAGTCACGCTTTCGAGAGCGGTCATCCTTTTTGCGATCATCGCTCCTTCTGCGTGCGAGAGATGAACACGAAACACTTCATAAACATCCATTAAGTTGGACAACTAGTCAATCAAATCTAAACTTCATTATAGACATCACATAAGTAAAAACTTGCCTTTTCCACTGAGCAATAACACCCAAAAAACCCACAGTGACAATCAAGGAAGTTTCATAAGCAACTGTACAGTGGGGGGCGGGATGATTATTTTGACACAGAACTGTAATTATCTGTCTTTGCCAAGAAGAGGAAACGTTATGCCAGGATTGGGGAATACCAGATTTAAGTTTCACCTGTGAAGCCTTTGTTGTTAAAAAGGATAAACAAAAATGAAGACAAAAGAACTGTCTATGTGAGAAAGGCAAGCCATTTTGAAGCTAAAAGGGAGGGGAGATAAAAAAATAAAATCAGATGCCTTGCACAAATACTGGGCACTGCTAGTACAACAATTTGAAAAAGATCAAAACCACTGGTGTACTGAGCAACTGACATCTAATGGGATGTCAGTTGACAAACACTGCGAGAGCTTTGAAGAAAAGCCCAAAAATAACTGTCAGCGTCATCACCAACAACTTTTACAGGCCAGGTCTAAAGATATCACAACTCACCGCTCAAAGACAATTGACAAACCATTCTTCAGCAGTAAGAACTGGAAAGACTGGAATTTGCTAAACGGTACAGAGGTGAGCCACAAGAGTTCTGGACCAAAGTTGTATGGATTGATTAGAGCAATATTAGTGTCTACCAAAGTATTGGAAAGGCCAGAATGAAACTCATCTGTGAAGCATGGTAGTGTTAGGGCTTACATAGCTGCTTATGGAACCGGCTCACAAATCTTTATTGATGTCTGTCAATTTACAAAGAAATCAGGGTTCCAGACTGTGCCCAAAATGGTTGCATATGCAACCTTTTATTGAGTGCGAGTAATTTTAAATTTCACTCGGTTGCATCTGTGCCAGTGTATGATAATCATTATGATGTTTTGATGCTGCACGGGCAATGCATTAAAGAATTGTGATTGAAAGTTCTCTTTTGCCCTAGTTCAGTGTCTTTTTGCTGAGTTTGTCTCTCCTTACCTGCATTCAGAAATTTGTACATGTACACGCAACGATGATAAAATGCATTGAACAATCCCTTTAGCTGTGGTGTTAGCATATTGCAAGGAAGAACTACAGCTGATTATTTAAAAAAATACAAAAATGAAAAGAAAAAAAAAAAAGAGGGGGCTAGCTGAGAGGGAGAGCCAAAGAGGTCCCAAAACAAGTGATGAGGAGGATTAGGTTATTAAAGGTAATGTTCTAATTATAATATTTTGCAAGATCAGTAACTTACCCCCTTCACATTCGCCGTTTTCATCATTTGTGAGTTAGCCGTGGACACTTACACAGGAATATTTTTGGAGCTTGCCAAAAGATTGCAGAAACTCAGATGACGCGTAAGCCAAAAATAATACTGAAAACGATTTGGGTCACAATCATATATAAATATTAGTAATACATAATATTTGTTTTGTAAGTGCATACTTAAAGTCTTGGCTTGCGTACCTTACACATCTGTCACATGCACTTACGTAGCTGACCAAGGAATCTTGTGGCTCTCTGCGACTTAAACTTTTCATTGATATTAATTTCATGTTTTTAATAATGAGTCCAAAACGTACTGCGCCCAGTGCATACAGTAGCAACTTTGTAGATAACGAGGCATAATTTAGATGGTTTGTATATTATATAAAAATGTCAAAGTGCGATGGTATATCATAGCGACACTAGCGCTATGCACGAGCACCTGAAGAGGAAACGCACAGGAGCTATTCTGGACAATGGACTGCCAGAATAGGCAAAACCACTGTGTTGTCTATACATATTTATTAAATTACCATTAGTATGCAGAGCTTTTAGTATCTTTTGTCCTTGTAGCTGCTAAATATACTAATTATTAAAGCCATAAAGTTGTCTGCCTGCTACATTGCACTCTTCGATGCATAAGTTTGTGAAAATGTTAAGGCTAAAATCTAGGCTTATTCTACTTTGACTGTGTGTGCATTTGTGCACGTTGGACTTGTTGGGACCAGTGTCGTTACTGTAAACTAAAACAGAAATGAAAATGGACACTAAAAATTAGTGAACTGAAATAAAAATGAAAACCATATTTACAAAAAAAAGGGTCAGAATCTGCAAAAAGTTTTACCTTGTTTAGCCACAGTATCTCCTCTTTTAAAAGATGTGGCTGCTGATCTGTCCATTCATCACGACTTCAGTGCTTATCGCGTGTGTCACATGTGGCGTGCTGTACCAACTGAATTTATTAAGCATGAGGATACGCCAGATTTATACAGATTACTAACTTTTGGATATCACAAAATGCATCTCATTAATGTGTTTAGGCATACTACTAGTCCGCTTGTCAAATTGTGGGAGAAAATTATGTGCGTATAATACAGAAAAGCCAGTGTACATTAAAGCCCTGCACTGGCATACAGTTTACTGTTGTCAAAATAAAACTTAAATGGTCAAGTTGATTTTCTGAAGGAAAATTGTTTAATCAACCAATCAATAAAATAGTCGATAGATTAATCTATAGAAAAATAGTCGTTAGTGGCAGCGCTAATGCAAAGTGTACTGTACTGTTTAGAAATTGGTAATAAACTTTTATGTTATCATTCAGGCTAGCAGATTTATGGGTAGCGGTTAGGGGTGCCTTTATTTACAATAAAAGCATTATTTTGTGAATTGTCACATTCGTGGGGATCTGCCTACCCCTAACCCTCATTAATATGAAGGGGTTACTATATCAACTCTTGAGTCATTGTCAGTCTTTCATCAATATGAAAACCAGGGTATGCAAATTAGGACAACTACTCATCAGCGTGCAAGGTCATTAATTAACTCCATACTGCACCAAAATAAAAAGGGTGCAATCAAATCATATGCTGGTGTGACCAACTGAGAAAGCTGGTAGCAGCAGTGCTACCACTGGAAAAGTTAGTCTGAAGCCCTGGAAACGCATCCAAACTAATGTGGACAAACTATCATGCAGCAAGACAGTGATCCAAAACACACTGTCAACTCAACAAAAGAGTTCATCTGGGGAAAGAAGTGGAAGGATTTAGACTGGCCAAGTCAATCACTAGACCTTAACCCAGCTGAACATGCAAGAGGATACTGAGGGGAGAAACACCCCGAAACAAACAAACTAAAATGAGGCTGCAGAAAAAGCCTGGAAAAGCATTACAAAAGAAGAAACCAACAATTTGGTAACGTCAATGACCTACAGGCTTGGTGCAGTTATTGCATGCAACAGATATGCCACTAAATACTAAAGGTTATTTACTTTAAGACTCTGTTCCTATACTTTTGCTGACCTAAAATTTGGGCGGTCTGGTACTTTGTTCTTTGTTGCTTAACATATAGATGTGCATAACATGAAAGTAAAAGGTAAAATTCTTTTGTGCTAAATTCATCTTTTGACAACATACCCAAATGTCTTCGGTATACAGCAAAAACAAATATCGGCTTTGCTGTACCAACAGGTTCAATTCAATTCAAAATACTTTATCCTCAGAGGGGCAATTCAAAGCAAGCAGGTAAGCAATAAAATACACAAAAATTTAAATCAATGCACACACACTAAACTACTAAAAAAATCTTCTGACAATATACTGACAATTAAGACAGTCTAAAAAATACATAAGCCAGCATGTGACATTAAGGTTAGTTAAAGTGCAAGTGCTTTCATCAAGGGAGACTGATGATCTCTTGCACTGTTACCGTTCAGCAATCTGTTGGCTTCTGGAATAAACCTAAACTTCCTCCTATCTATTTTACATACATGCAGTATGAATCGTATTTCTGATGCCAACAACCGAAAGTCATCCTCGAGGAGATGTGTAGAGTCATTGATAATCTTATATTCCTTTTTAGGGACTTGTTCAAAGTAAAACTGCACTAGAGAAGTTTGTATTTGCCCAATGTTTGAGTTGAGGAAGGAACTGCAATTTCCAAAATGATGCAGTGTCATTAATATGGCAGAATGAATATAAAAAAAATTAGACATACAGTCATATTAAATCAGCCATTCTCAACATCATCAGCCCATGGTTATAGATGCCACAAAAAGAGATATGAACTGACAGATTACCCCGCCATGATTACCCTCACCTGCTGTCTCTGTACCGTGAAGTGGACTGGGGAGGGCTGTGCGTCACCCTCCGTGACAATTTTTTCTCTCTGTCATCTTCTTTGTTGGGCTGGAAAACAAGACCAGAACATGACCGGTGGATACTTTGTGTTAAAAAATGGACAGAAATAAATGCAGCACAGTGACTAGGTAGGGATATCTGGGAGACCTGCAATCAGGATACCTCAACTGCTTTCAATGCAAGTTAAACCAATAAAAAATGCATTCAGATACACTAATATTACAGTGTGATACTATGTTTGTTAAACACAAAAATTTACCTCTTCTTTCTTCTGCTCATCTTTTTCTTGCCGCTGGTAAGCTTCCGTTTTGACAACTGTCAATGACTGCTCAAACTGAGGTAGATAACTCTTTGTGTTCACAGCTTCAAAAAGTTTATCTACAAAGATCTGTGTTTCTATGGGTACAAAATGGTTTTGTATAAATTTGTCAGATTTCACAACTAAACAAAGCACTTAATACATAAACTCTCCATTGTGAATAACAGTTAAATTTCCCTCTAACAGAACCTATTATCAGAGATATAGTAAAGCCTTTGCGGCCAACACACATTCTGAGACCTAAAATTACGGTGACATCTCACGCACCATAATAAAGAAGCAGTGACGATCAAAGATCTAAAATGATACAGCAAATGGCTTCACATAATAAAGCTGGCCATCACATAAACATGGAGCTGTTTAACAGAATTAGTGATTCACAAACCTCTGCAGTTGAGCTGTACAAAACATCCAGCCTACATTTTAGGCGTTACATTTATGACATCCATGAAAAGGGGCAAAGGTCCACCATGTGCATGCACAAACCTACCTTTCTGGAGAAATACATCCAACTGGTCAATGCATAGTGCTTTCAGGTCTTTCTCTGATTTATCTTTCTTAACCAAGGCAACAACGTATTTAGCCAGAGCTGAAGGGTCAGCGTCACATCTAAAAGAGAAAAGAAAAAAGAATTCACCATCTTGTACAGTGATGAAACAAAAATCACGAGTGCTTAACAGAAATGGAACCCAAATCTAACACCATGTAAATGGATAACCAACAAACTGAAAACTCCACAAGTTTACTCATGTGGAAGACTCATATACAATCCACATTGAGTACAAATTCTAAAATGCTCATACATCTTAACACCAGCCCAAACTGATAACATGCGTATGATTAATCTGCCAAGCATTTGGATTCACTCCTTAGCAATTAGTGTAGAATTAAAAAATTAAGCAGTAGAGTCTTTTTCACATAAATTGCATAAAATGTTCAACAGAACCAAAACGAACATACGGTAGGTTCTCAACACAACTTTCAAAATAAAGAGACATGACGTTAACACTTAAAGTGCTGCAAGTTTACTAATTAAAACATTTATGCTTGTTTATAAACTAGGAAGTCATCATTCTGGAAGGATTCAATGATTGTGTAAAATGAAAATAAACGCGGTAAATTGCCTCGCATTCGCTTTGCAGAAATATACGAATAAGAAAACGTTGCAGAAGCAGCGCTAACTTTGTTAATGTTGCACATTAACATTTAGCGTGCGAAACATAATCCCGTTAAGTGTATCAACTATGGTTTAGCAACAAGAGCTGTGGATACTAAACTGTTAGTTCAACTTCATACGAATGTTAATTGAACAACTAAGTCTGCTAGGAATTCATTTAACTCGCAACTCCCAGATGAAGTACTAAAATATCCCCTCTGTCATGCTCAATTTAGCTGATTAATTAGAAACAGAGGATAAAATATTTCGTCATGCAAAGCAGTCTAGGTATAAGTCCGACAGAACATGTTACAGTTCGAGGTTAGCAAATTAAATAGCTAGCTGATTTCACTCAACGGGTGCTACTTACATGGGTTCAAGGGTTTTTGAGAGCCAGGACTTCAAGGCATCAAGGTTTTCTATAAACATTTTTCAGAAAGCAGTCTATCTTCCCAAATACAGTAGGGTTTAACCCTTCCAAGGGAGAGGACGCTAAATAAACCGTAAGTAGCAACACACGCGACTTGCAGCCAGCGTTAGCTACCACCGCAAGCTGAAAGGCCGCACAGAACCAAAGGCGTGCTTAACTGTACCAAAGTACACTCTTTCACCCAGCTTGCTCGTCCTACTTCTAACCAGAAAGTGTAAGATTCGCAGATACAAAAACGAGTGTTTTGTGATCGGCTTGAAGCATACAGCTAGTTGAACATACAAATGTATCGGAATATTTTTCAGCAGTTTTCGCCCACTCTCAGCCCCGCTCCGTAAACATGGCGACTGTTGACTCCCGCAAGAAACATCGCGAGATAATCCTGCGTTCGATTATCCCTGAGTCGTAAATCGGAGAAAAACGTCACTTCCTGTCGGTAGTGACACCGCCTTTTCCGATGTTCATGTTGGAATTTTGTTGTACGAGATTCCTCTCTGTCGTCATTTCAACATGGCGGCTTACACAGTGAACAGTATTTCACTGCTCCTCTATTTTATGAATATTTCAAAATTATTTTGTTAAATGTAATATTTAATATTTAAATTGTAAATGTAATATTTGTTCCCAGAAATAGTTTTAACGGGAGGCTGGTCATATGTGACATCACGCACCTCGGAATTTACGGGTGAATCTCAATACCAAGAATGCAAAGACTGTACTTGTGGTCTTGACAAGACTAGTGTCACTACCGAAAATGGTGCGCATGCGTAGTAGTGGAAGTTACATTACCATGCATGCGTCTACGAGACCACATTTTCAGGCACTTTTGGCACTTCTTTATTACGTAACGTTCATCGCTTTGTATTACGCATGTGCACCACTGTCACTCATGCGTAGAGTAGACTACTCAGGCTCGCTACTGCGCATGTGTACACATTTTGCGGCAGAGCGAGATTGCGTGATACAGGGCGTGGACATCATGTGTCAACATGCATTCGTCACGTATTGTGGGACGAATCATCGACATTTATTAGTGAATGTGAATTTGCATGTGCCTTTTGGGAAAACCTTTTTTTTTATTATTGTTGGTTATCTCCTAAAATTAATGAACTACATAGGAAAAATCCATAGATTTTTTAAAATGGATTACATGATTTAGTAATTAATACAATCAACATTCTTGGGGGGAAAAAATTCTACATAAGAATAGATTTCTGAAACAACAACTGAACTTAAACATTTTTCATAAGGATTGCCATTATTGCTGGGAATAATATGTCATTATTTTACTTCATTGAAATTATTGGTGAAAAAAATGCTCTGAGGGTCTGCAGTGTGGTAGAGGAACTCAAGCTTAATAAGATCCCCCTAGGA
Source organism: Mormyrus iriodes (assembly GCA_011763525.2). Lineage (NCBI taxonomy): Eukaryota > Metazoa > Chordata > Actinopteri > Osteoglossiformes > Mormyridae > Mormyrus > Mormyrus iriodes. The sequence goes on from JAAGVU020000001.1 coordinate 39,265,998, forward strand.
CTCCACCTTTTATTTATGTTCATTTAATTTGTCCTCATTTATGTTACTTTAATTTATTCCCCATTCTTTGCTGTTGTCTATGCAATCACTTCCAGTTGCTTATGCAATGTCTGGTACACCTGCTCAAATCTGTTTGGAATTGTACCATGCCATGTGTGTCGGTATAAAACTTCTAAAGTCTAAATAAAGTTTGGGGAAAAAGACATTTATATTTCTAGTTCAGCTGTCACTATTTTCCTGAATGTTTGTGTTTTGTAATTTTGGGATGACTTGCTAAATTACTTAATCCATTTTGCTTTTTTATTTGCATCTGTGTGCGTGTTTTAGTGGCTGTCGTTAATAAGGCTGTTAATGTGACGGGACGCCATAAAAATACGCACGCCTCCTCGCCGAAGTCATAAAAAGTAACGTGTGCATACTTAGTAGCGGAAGTTACATTTTCGCTAGTGGTAACTGGTATTGCTAACTTCGCTTCCTGGAAAGAATGTCAATAGACCGCCAAGATCTGTTTTTTATACGGATTAGTTGTTCTGGTGTGCTTTACCATGTTTTCGAAGCTTCTCACCGCTCAAGGTGCTCGTAGTGACTCACAGACTGACTCCAAAGGCTCCCAAGGGGAAACAGTTCCAAGTCGTCTTCGCCGGATTCGCGAGATACAAAGGACATTATTTGCAGACCATCACGGTGTTCACATGAAGTCTCGTTGGTGGGGAATGCTTGATCAGGACCCACTCCTTCCAGTTCACCAGGGAGTTATCCCCCCTGCGTCTGCGGGTAACCCAGGAGTTTTTGGTGGGATCTTGAGACAGGGTGGAGTCCTTCCAGTGATATTGCGGACTGTCTATATCCCGCCCTTTATACGAGAACAGGTTGACTCTAGTGCAGTTGATACTAACGGCTTTATAGTTGCATCGTGCATCTGCTCTTTACGCATACAACAGCCAGATCAACAACGTCAGCAGTTGATAGCTGAAATGCTGGCCCCTTACTTTCCTCTCGACCGTACGATTTCGATGACTGAGGCCCGCAAAGTACTCCAGGGGGTCCTTAACGATGTAAGTAATCTGAATGATCAGGTATGGTTCACGGACATCGGGAGGATAAGACATGGGTCCTTAATACTTCCCTAGGCCAGCAGATGTTCCTAATAGTCACCATCGCACGTCATCTGAGTGGATGGGCGAGGGGGCGATGTCTTTATCCTGTCTTGATGTGTCTATTATCTTTCGCTTTTCGTGGAGAAATATCCCAGGCAAAACTAGGCCAAATTCGACAAGAATTGGTCCAAATTATGCCTGCAGTAGCAGACCAACTAATTAGGAAAGACTTAGTGCTAACTTGGTGGAACTTTGGGTCACATCTAGATAATCGGGAGGTGGTATCCACGTTAAAGTGCTGGATGAGTTGTTTACCTCTGTCTGTATTTCGTCTTCGTGTTATCATGGAACAAGCTGCAGGATTTAGATTAACATCGCTAGATGTCATTGTGCGGGCTCTCCATGAACATCCAGAGTTTCCATGGCACATGATTAAGCAAATGTACCCAGAAGAGTGGGCGAATGCAGTTAAGGCATTATAGCGTGTAGGGGATAACCCTTACTATGGTTACCGAGGTGATCAACACATCCACTCAACTAGGTACAAGACTGTGTCATGGGTATGTGGACAACTCCTGAAAAACAGTGGGGACAAGACATTGGGGCATTACACTGTATTTGTGGAGGACCAGAGGAGGAAGGAAAGTATCGAAGCATTAATCCAGGGATACCTAGCAACGGAGGATGACGTGGACTTGGACTCTGATCCCACTCCAGAAGAGTGTGCCAAGGTCTCTGAACTCATGCTACTCGTTAGGTCATACCCTGCTAATACCGGATTGCTGATGAACATGCAAGGGCACGAAGACCGAACAAATACTCCTGGGCATGTTCCGCCCACACCACAAGGAGAGGGTCCATCGTCCATTGACGGGATGGACGACATTTATGAAACAGCCAGTGTTGATAGCCATGCAGTTGCATCCCTCCCAGGTAGTGGCCTGGACCCATAGACGCTACCCTGGATTATGTCTCCAAAGTTTTGGTGTGTGATTTGTTTTGAAAATAGACATGTTGTGAAGTGGGTTTTGAAGATAACACTCTACTTAAGTTTGTTGAAGTATGGCTATATGAGCTTTGATAGGTCTTGCTTTTAAGTTAATGGAGATCTTTGTACTGTGTGACTAAGAACACATGGAGACAAATCATTCCATACCAAGTATAGTGTTATCTGAACTCTACTGCATTAAAAAAAAAAAAAACTGTCTTCTTTGGGTGCAGTGACTTTGCCGAGTTATAATGGAATGCAGTATAATGTATGCCTACCTCGAGTGTATCCTACGTTATACACGTTCTACACGCTTCGAACCGCGACATGAGAGTAGTGTTTATGATGAGGTAAAACTACAGTCATAGAAGTGCCGTAAAAAAGAATAAACCTGTAAAAGAACAAGGAAATAACTGTTGTATAAAAAAAAAATAACTAAATAAATGCTTACATGCCACTTTCATGCAACTCCACTACCGCTTCAATATCGCACAAATCTTTGCACGCAGGAAACGGAACAGCACGAAAAAAAAATATTGAGGATGATGTATTGCCATATAAATGTAAGAAAAGTTATGCATTAAAAATAAATATGAAATATAAAGTTAGTATTAAGTTAATACTACTGCTGAACACATGCATATGTTATGAATGTTACACTTTTGAAATAATTTTTATTTAATCATACAATATTAATCAGGAGAGGATACATCACCTCTCCTGGAGCCGACACCTTATCGTGGTGGAGGGGTTTGCGTGTTCCAATGATCCCAGGAGCTAAGTTGCCCG
>JAAGVU020000001.1:39270811-39317431 GCA_011763525.2 Mormyrus iriodes
GTGAAAATTTTAAAAATGTCAGGGCATGTCAGACTACCTCAAAACTGGCTAAGAGGCCTCAGACTCCAGAGGGTTAATTGGAGTTGCCACATCGCCCATAGGTACGTTTGTGTGAGTGAATGGTGTGTGCGTGTGCCCTGCGATGGGTTGGTGCCCCATCCTGGGTTGTTCCCTGCCTTGTAACCGTAGCCTCCAGGATAGGCTCCAGACCCCCCATGACCCTGAATAGGATAAGTCTGACAGTGGCAGCTGGTGGAATCATCTGACTCTATCTGTACCCCATAGGGAGATCATCTTACAATGGTATGATTCTTTCCCGCAAGAACCGTGCTGTTTACAAAACTGGAGACCATTACTATCCTAATTTGTTAGTAAGTAATAGTAGGAAGTAAGTGTGTTAATTGACTCCCAGGTAATTGGAGTGCTGAAGGGCTGGGCGTTGAGATAGATAACCTGTTGGTCTAAATTCACCACTGATCTTGCATAAAATGTTTCAAGTGTATTTTGAACCTTGCTTATAAATATTTTATTTGGTGTGAAATTTTATAGTGACATTTATACCGTGAAATGACTGATGCCAGAGTATTGGCAGATGCTTTTTAAAATGGCGCATGGCAGTATGACTGTTTTGAAGGACAAGGCCAAGAACACATCAAATGTGCACGTTAATGTTGCAATTAAGTTCAAATGAAAAATGTGCGGGTGGCATTTGAAATACCAGGTTCAAGATATTGACAGGAATATTGGATGTTAATGTTGACAACTCCCCCATGTTAACATTAAAGTAGATCAAGATGGGCTTTGCAACATTTAATCAAAGTTTAGCAGTGCCAGAGTGGTGTCGTTTATGGCATATGAATCTGCTGAATGATTCTTTTTAAATGCATGTTCTTTATGGGCTCTTTGAAAGCTGTAAACGTAAGAACAAAATGTTAATCATCAAAACAAACAACTGAAGCAAGAGAGCATCTTAAGAGCGCTTTAAAAATTTTCTAGTCTTTTTTTTTTTGCCTCTCAAACGGGTACATATTTGCTAGGGATGCACCGATACCAGCATCAGGTATTGGCCCAATACTGCGGTCAGATACTCATACTCGTACTCGTAAAAATTGTCCGATACCACTTAATTGCTACATTACATTAAAATTCAAAGCTGCGGCATTTTGTCAGATTATACGATCTGTTCTGCTAAAGTGTCAAGAGGAAGAAGGGACAGTACATCATTTAACACAAGCAATTAGATCAAACATCTAAAGATGCCCCATAGTGCAGAGTACACAGAGTTTGCTAATGCTGGCAGGGAACGACCGCAACAACAAGCTTGAGCGCAAATATTGGAGAAGCGAGAGAAAATGAAATCAATGCGTTATTTATATCTAACATTAAATAAGTAAACATATTTAATGTTAGATATAAATAACGCTTGAGTTTCAATCACCAATATAAGTACACCTGGGTATACACTTTTTTCGCTCCTATAAAAAGGAAAAAACTATAATGGCCAAGCGGACCAGTCACAGTTCTTGCGGTCTGCGTGCCGCGACGTGCAGTTACATTTCTGTGGAGGTGCGTCAAGCTACGGTGGAAGGTGCGTGGCTACACCCTACTTGTGATGGAGATTGGACGCAGAAGTATAAATCAGCATTTACAGTCAAGGTTTTGTTCCTCTGTAAAGACCATTCAAGATGAGATTTAAGAAGCCTGATATTAATGATTGAGCTGAAAATTCAGGTTTCAACTAAGGTAAATCGCTTAAAGTGATCAACCGCTTACATGTATGAAAATGTATGAGCTTTAGCGCAAATTCTGGAGAAGTGAGAGAAAATAAAACTGAAGCGTTACTTATATCTAACATTAAACAACTAAACATATTTAATGTTAGATATAAATAACAATTCCGTTTCAGTAACCAATATAAGTACCCCTGGGTGTATGTTTTGTTCACTAATATAGAAAACCAAACAGTGATTATTAATTAAACACTGCCTTCGGATCGGTACTTGGTATCGGTCGATACCCAAACCCAGGTATCGGTGTCGGGACAGAAAAAATTGGGTTGGTGCATCCCTAATATTTGCATGAAAGGAAAACAGTGGGCTGTAAAGTTGGTCTGTGGACATTAGACTGTTGCCCAGCTCCATTCATTACCTGAAGCCACTTCACCTGTTCTTAGTTGAAGATAATGGTATAGTTTACTACAGTTCAGTAAGTGTCACGGTTTTTTGAGCACTGTAATGGTATGGTTTTGGTATATTTTTATTTAATAAGAGAACAAGAATACATCACCCTTTGATTAAACATTGAACTATTTGTTATTGCATATAATAACTCTCCATTCAGAAAAATGGCAGCATGACTAACTAGGCCTAGGTTAGGGTTGGTTCAGTACCAGAATTTTGGGTTTGGTACGGTATCAGTTGGGTACCGATGCAAAAAATAAATATTCACACTATATTTGATACTTTTACGTTTCCTCACAGTAGTTTTGCATTACTAATAACTGTATCTTGTTCGTTTTAAGTGCAAAAGAGTTTAAAGGACTAATAAGTATAAACCTGAAAGATACAGACATGTCCAATGAAGGGTGCTTTAAGCATTACATTATGGGGGACAATGCACACCGTCTAATTTTCATTTTATGTATTTTTTACATCTTTATTAATAATTGCATAATTAGTAATACAAAAGTATCGCGAGGGAACGCAAAACTATTAAAATATTTTCCCACACTGACTTCTTAGAGGCTCTGTACAACTCTGACTTATTTGTCGGGATAACTCATAACTCATATGGAAGTGATACAAAATCCCAGATATTTCTCAGAATTTTATAAATTCTGGCCAGACACAATTTTTGGTCACCCTGACCACACTAAAGATTGTCATTAGACCGTAGATCATTAGATCATCATGCATACCTAAAGTTCCTGGAATTTCCTGTACAAATTGGGATGCAAATGCATCAAATGTCTAATAAGATTAGACTAGGGCTGCTGCGATTAGTCGATTTAGGCGATGTCGACGCTGAAATTGCACCAACATCAATATTTTAAATCGTATAATTTTATTATTTTAATGAAATTACCTTTATGATTTATAAAAAGTACTTTTAAAGTAAATAAGTCATTATAACAAGTATTTTCCTTTAATATCACCACGTAAATGTTGCAGTAGTTCAAATTATCACTAAACAAAAAGGTAGTTTTACACTGCAATGTTTCGATGGTATGCCACGGCGGCACTAGCGCTATGCATGAGCACCTGAAGAGGAAACACACAGGCGCTGTTCTGGATGATGGCCAGAGTAGGCAAAACAACCGTGTTTTCTATTCATGTTTATTAAATTTCCATTAGCATGGAGAGCTTTTTAATATCTTTTGTCCTTGTGGTTGCTAACTACACTCATTATTGAAGCCATAAAGTTGTCTGCACTGAATAAGTGTTTGAGAAAATGTTTAGGCTAGATTCTGGGCATATCCTATATTGATTGACGTTGGGTGGTCGTAGAGGCATGGGCTGATGACGAGTGGCATCGTACCATGTTCAGCGATGAATCTCGGTTCTGCATTACCACAGATGACTGTCATGTGCGCATATGACGGCATTGAGGGGAGGGCACCAATCCTGCTAATGTTGTGGAGAGACACAACGGCATTACTCCTGGCATCATGGTCTGGAGAGCCATAGGGTATTACTTCAGGTCATCTCTGATAGTGAGTCGGGGGACCCTGATGGTACAGCGCTACAGCAGTGACATCCTGCATCCCCATGTCTTACCCCTCCTGAGACAGCACCCTGGTACAGTCTTTCAACAAGACAACGCCATCCACACGCACCACATGTGTCTTTGGACTGCCTGCATCATGTTGAGGTCCTCCTGTGATCAGCCAACCCCCCAATCGAACATGTGTGGGATCAGCTCAGACGTCAACTCAGACCCAGTGCTTCTGCAGGATCTTGAGGGCCAGTTACAACAGCTGTGGGCCAACTTGCTGCAGGAGAGGATACAACAGTTGTTCAACTCCCTTCCGTGGCATGTATGCAGGCCTGGGGTGGGGGGTGAAATAGGACCAACAGTGTGCCCATACTGCCAACTCTGTTGTCTGTTTCATCTGATTATTGTTGTGGAATAAAATTAACTTGAATGAAATGGTCAGTTTGATATTCTGGAGGAAAATTGATCATTTAGATTAATCGACCAATTGGCAAAATAGTTGATAACTTAATCCATAGAAAATTAGTTGTTAGTGGCAGCCCTAGATTAGACGTATCGCCTCCTCCTGCCACACAAGATTTGAGGCACCGTTTGCATAATGGGGACTCCACCTCTCCACTACCACTTGCCCTAAATATGAAATACCTCCATATTTCGCTCCGGCAACCTTGTTTTTCCACAAGTTTCGGCCCTATTTGGGATGTTGTTAAAGCAGTGCTTTTCTCACCTCTAACTTCACGCTGTGTGTCAATGCTCTTTGACTGTTAAGAGTTTGACTTGCATCACGCCCATAAGCTGCTGGTTTAGTCTTAAAGATCGGGTGCGAAACCATACTCTTAAAGGCACATTTCAGGGAACAGTGGGGAAAAAACAGCGAAATAAGTACTGAAATTAGCAAATTGATGTTACCTTTCCATTTTTAACTTCAAATTTTTTAACTTACAAATTTAACTGGATCTACCCTAGTCTGTACTATATGAAATGGAGGAGAGAAAAGCTTAAAAATACTTCTTAACTTTGATAACCTATAGATGCTTTGTCTGTTCTATTTAAAATTAATATTGGACATACTATATATGGTGCCTGTATGCGCAATATTAAATTCAAAATAATAACTAACTCACTTGATGTTACGCTTTATCTAAGCATTCTGTGTTAGCATTCTCTCTCAGCTTTGATGACTTTGAAGTGATTTGCCTTCTCTATTTTATTTAAACGGGGTACATACTTGTATAGGGGATATTATATGTACAGAACATATACAAAGCTAAGCATATCACTGTTAAAAAGTAACCATAGGCAATTGTAGCACAGTAAGTGTAGACAGCTAATCAGTATTACAAACTCCACACCCAAGAGTGAGTAGAATGTTTTTGATGCAGCAGACCCACAGAAAGTGAGCAAAAAAGTAGTAGCAAGTGGTTGAGTCATTTTAATAAAGATGACAACTCATTTAAAATAAAATTCTCTTACAGCCACTATCAGTTTAATTAATACTATCAGCAGCACAAACGAGTAAACCAACAGTTTACATGATACTCATGGTTACACAAACGAAACACACGCATTCTACAGCAAACATTCCACAGTTACAGCATTTATAATTAACATTAATACACAAATACACACATTAATTTGCATCATTTAAAGGTAAATGCGGTATAAAGCATGCCAGCTGCTGACCAGTCCCACGGCTTCACGTTACATCAACCAGTTGTCAACATTGGGTGGGATCATTGCTCATCCAACATTGTATTGCTGAAATGGCGTTGATCATCTGAAGTATGCGAATACCTTTAGCGAGGAGGCGGGTAATTTATGCCATCTGCTGTTGTATAATAACATTTTAAATTCTAGCCCTTGAAAATTAGATGACCCTAGTTTTTTAAAGCATTTTTTTTGGACGGGAATAAAACAGTCTTTTATTCGTGCCAAAACGTTATGGTCAAGGTTTGCCACTGTCTCCAGCTGTGTTGATGCGTTTTGAGTAGCCAAACATCATCTTTAACTGCTTAATAGTATGCGGGTGTGTGCTTGGTATCCATATGACATTTACAATGCCAAGGTTGTACAAATTACTTTGCTTCCTAATAATTGCACTCGCTTTGACTTCTGAAACTTTTATCGATGCCTGTCTCTCAGAATTTATTTAGGTGTTATAAACCAATGCATCTTTTCAAAGGGATTTTATGATGTCAAAAGCAATCCTAGCATTTTTCTTGGTCTCAGAGAAAAACATTCTATGGGCCATTGCTGTTGAATCATATAACATTTGTCATGGGCTTATAAATAATGACAAATGAAAGCTAAGCATCAGTTGCTGGTCTGGAAGTCTTAACTATGCTTTCAAACCAGCATTCATATCACCTATGGGCAACGCAGAGGCCTGTTTTCTTTACCTTTCTGCTATATTGGTCCCAGTGCTGTTTTTTTTTTTGTTTAAATATTTTGGTATGTTCGATATTTTTGAATCAAGGTGTGTTACCACTATGTTGCAAGTTCAAATCCTAGGAAAACAGGTGACCCCTTTTGAAAGGGTGGTGTGTAGCTCAGTCAGTTGAGGATCTGTTGGCATGTCTGGAAAACCGCATTTGCAACCTTTTATTGAGAGTATGCAATTTAAAATTACACTTGGTCTCATTTGTGCCAATGTATGATAATCCTTAGGATGTTTTGCTCCTGCATGGGTACAGCATTTTTTTTCCTTCCCTAATTCAGTGTGTTTTGGTCTCATCTTACTTGCACCCGGGAGTATGTACATTTATATGTACTGATGATAAAACGTGCAAAACCATGATGTCAAAGCGAAGCAGTGGTGTTAAATGTTAATTTTACATTTTTAATAATGACTCCAAAATGTAGTGCTTCCAGTGCGTACAGCAGTAACTTTGTACATACAGAGGCATAATTTAGATGGTATGTATATTGTATTCAGATGTCTTGATTAGGGCTGTCACATTTTTTTAAACTTTTTTTTTTTCACTTTTTAAATCGTCAAGTTAGAATGAATTGCAAATGGCACGCAATGCATTCAAATACATTTAAATACGTGTGAGCCCCCCCCCCCCCCAAAAAAAAAATGCAACACACAATATTCAGTATTAAGTATTTTATTAACAGCCAGCACAATGTCAAATTTGTATGGAGCCCCTAAGAGGTCAGGGTGGGAACATATTTTTTTTAATAGTTTTGCATTTCCATGCATAAAAAAAAAACGTGCTGATGCGACGAACTGAGAAAGCTAGTAGCAGCAATGTTACCACTGAAAAAGTTAGTCTGGAGCCCTGGTGTGCAGGGTTTCAAGTCCCTGGGCTGGCAGAGTAATCATACCACTTTTGGATGCCTGAGAAAGGCCCTTAACTCTAGCTGTTCCAGGGATTGGCCACAAAGATTCATCGCTTTTGTTAACTAGGACAAAAGATTCTACTAAATTAATTAACATAATGTAAGTAAGTAGTCTCATTACCTATATACTGGATGCAGGCTTGTCTTTAGAGTGTTTGCCTCATTAATTAAAAATTCTTCTCTTATGTGTCCAGTTGCATAATGAGGATGACCCCTCTGAAGCTTCCTCCAGAGCTGAGGCATCTGCAACCAGTCATGAGCCCCCTCTGGCAGAACCCACTTTGTCAGTTGATGTGGAGGCCCCGCCCCCTCCATATGCCAGCATTGCGATTGGAGCAACAGCAGCACCAGGTAAAATAATCTTATGGCAGTCTACCACCTAAATCAGCTTGTGCAATAAATTTCTGGGCAGAAGGCAGTGCTATACTGTGACTTGAGGGTTATTTAACCATATAACTAGGTAAAAATTTTAAGTCTTTTGGAGGAACAGACATTGCATCAGCATACTAATATTACTATTACTTGTAAATAAGTATTCACCAAACAGTATTTGTATGTTTAAATTTTAGCAGATAATTGAAATTAATATATGAACTTTGGTCTCACAGGTAAAGTTTCTCGGTACCTCTTAGTAAACTACACTGTATGCTCTAAAGCATTTTATTGAGGTAACTATGCATAGCAGTGTAACTGACTGTGCAGTTTGATTCAGATATGACTATGCATCTTTTTTGGTGTCTTTGCTAGTCAGAAAAATGCTGGTTAGCGCAGAGAAGTACTATTTCACTAAGTGTACCTTACACACACTGGCCCGTTTGCTTAGAATGGCTTGTCCTATAAAGCAAGGTAGGTCATTATATTTAGAAAGCTGCGCCAGGGCACATCCAGAAGATGGTTGGGAGGATGATCCACACGTCATCATTTACACTGCGGAGTGCAGTCTTTTGGTACGTGGTGTGAGGTGGTGCAACCATCTCCTTACAGGTAAACATGAAAGATGATCACAACTATAATCACCCACACGTCATCAAGGTGCTTTGTGTTTTCAACTTCAGTACAAGCTCTACTCTAATGCATGTTTGTCTGTTTTTTTGTTTATGTTTTTAATTGAGAAATATCAGGTCACGGAGGCTTCAGAGAGCACTGACTGGGGAGAGAAACACTTTCTCTGGGTTAAGTTTTCTTTAATCTAACAGCTCTGCAGTCCGCTTTTCTTTAACTACCTAGAAGTGGCTGAGAAACTACTCTAAACCATTAGTCCTCTCTGTTTCCACCAAAACAATTTCTTCCAACATAAGTTTTCTGATTCTGAAAAAAAAACTTGACCTTTCTTAGTACTTGCCTTCTGACAAAGGGCATATGGCTTACAAATGCATCAACCCTATTGTGTTCGTGCTTACCATTTAAAAATTGACGTAGACACTTACGATACAGCCTTTCTATCTCCAATGTCCCACAGAGGCTGGTTTTCAGGGGGACTTCCCGGTCCCTCCCCCGTACAGTGTGGCAACGTCCCTCCCCACCTACGATGAGGCAGAGAAGGCCAAAGCGGCCGCCATGGCGGCAGCAGCCGTGGAGGTGGCGCAGCGGGTAAACATTTAGCGCTGGCTTGACCTAGCTACATGGGATCAGAGCAGGAGGGGAAAGCAGTGGAAATGGGGCATGACAGAGCCTCTTGCCCCATACAAGATTTTTGTTTGTCTCGAGAGTACCTAAATAAGTCGCCCATCTTAAGTAAATTATAAAAAAGGTCAGTTTGGGCAGTTTAAGGGCTTGATTCTGCTTGGCTGTCTCAAATACAGATTAAGGAAGTCCTTTATAGTCCTTTATAGACAGATGCTGGCAGCAGCTTTCACGGCAGTCCCCTGTCCGTACCTGATTCTGTCGAGCAACACTTTGATGTGATCTTCGGATGGTGTTACCCCTTGTTTGAGCTGCCTCTTGTTTTGTGGAGTGCATTAATATGGATATGCTGGATATGTACTTGGCAAAGAGGATGATTTCTTGTTCTGAGTATTTCTTTTCAACGAATTAAATGATTTGGAGGAAAACATAATGGTGTCATTATACCAGCAAAACAATATGACATCCTGAAAAAAGGTTGCCAGTGATCAAAGCTTGCTGCCATTCTAAATATTTACAGAGTCGGTCAAGCACTAATGAAAGCTCTTCCCTGGCCTGTAGACATGAATAGTGGATTATTGAAATACAACTTGAGACACACAACCAATCTTCAGTGTTGTTTCAGTAATACATTTGGCAGGTAAATGGATGTTAATAATGTTGCACAACATTTATGTTCTTTCAAGGTCTCGCATATATCTACATCCTTTTGTTTCTTAAATTTATTTAAAAAATATACAGCACACACACACACACACACACACATACGTAAATATATACACATATATATGTATATATTTATTTATACATGTATGCATCTGTATATTTTTGTGTGTATATGTGAATATATACATACACACAGACACACTATATTGCCAAAAGTATTAGGACACCCCCTCCAAATAATTGAACTCAGGTGTTTCAATCCCTTGCATGGCCACAGGTGTATAAAATCAAGCACCTAGGCATGAAGACTGCTTCTACAAACGTGTGAAAGAATGGGTCGCTCTCAAGAGCTCAGTGAATTCAAGCATGGTACTGTGATAGGATGCCACCTGTGCAATAAGTCCATTCGTGAAATTTCCTCACTACTAAATATTCCACGGTCAACTTTTAGTGGTATTACAACAAAGTGTAAGCAAATAGGAACAACAGAAACTCATATAAAATCAGAGCGGGGACAGCACATGCTGAGGCTCACAGTGTGCAGAAGTCGCAAACTTTCTGCAGAGTCAATAGCTACAAACCTCCAAACTTCGAGTGGCCTTCAGATTTGCTGAAGAACACTACATAGAGAGTTTCTTGGAATGGGTTTCCATGGCTGAGCAGCTGCATCCAAACCTTACATCACTAAGTACAATGCAAACCGTCAGATGCAGTGATGTAAAACACGCCACAACTGGACTCTAGAGCAATGGAGATGTGTTCTCTGGAGTGATGAGTCATACTTCTCTGTCTGGCAATCCGGTAGACGAGTCTGGGTTTGGGGGTTGCCAGGAGAATGGTACTTGCCTGACTGCATTGTGTCAAGTGTAAAGTTTGGTGGAGGGGGGATTATGGTGTGGGGTTGTTTTTCAAGGGTTGAGTTTGCCCCCTTAGCTCCAGTGAAAGGAACTCTTAATGCCTCAGCATACAAAGCCATTTTGCACAATTTCATGCTCCCAACTTCGTGGGAATAGTTTCGGGATAGCCCCTTCCTGTTCCAACATGACTGTGCACCAGTGCACAAAGCAAGGTCTATAAAGACATGTATGAGTGAGTTTGGTGAGGAGGAACTTGACTGGCCTGCACAGAGCCCTGTCCTCAACCCGACAGAACAGAGCAGAGACTGCGAGCCAGGCCTTCTCATCCAACATCAGTGCCTGACCTCACAAATGCTCACCTGAAAGAATGGTCAGAAATCCCCATAAACACATTCCTAATCCTTGTGGAAAGCCTTCCCAGATGAGTTGAAGCTGTTATAGCTGCAAAGGGTGCGCCAACTCAATATTAAAGCCTATGTATTAAGAATGATTAAAGTTCATGTGTGTAAAGGCAGGCGTCCCAATACTTTTGGCAATAAAGTGTGTGTGTGTGTGTATAATATATATATATATAGATTGTTGTTTGTGTGAAGGGTCTCTCTCATATTAAATTCAAATTCAGGTAAGGAGCAAACAGAAGCTGAAAAAAAGTAAAAATGTCCCGAGTCCCTGTCCATTTGTTGTCAGTGCCTCAATTTAGAAGCTGTGCTCCTTAATTCTGCTTCCTGTCTGTTCCTTGGGAGCAATGAATTTCTCTTTTGGAATCTCTTCAACCAGGAGGAGGAATTTCCGCCCCGGGAGGATTTCAGTGATGCTGACCAGCTGAGAGTTGGCAACGATGGGATTTTCATGTTGGCCTTTTTCAGTATGTCCCTTGATTTTGTTATTTGTTTTTGTTATGTTTTTTTATTTGTGATTTGTTTTTATTATGTGTAAGATAATGAATGTCAGATCTTTTATTTGAAATAGTTGCAGGGTTTGTGAAAGACTCCACAGCCAGTTTACAAAGGCATAATATATACCTGGTTGTGAAGTTTCTGTAGTGACTTTTTAGAGATTGTCAGTAAGAGCAGGCTGAAAATTTTAATATTCAGGTGTTATCCCCATTCCTGCAACAGTGGATGAAATAATATGTATCGCAGTCTGTAATTAGAGTGTAGTAGTTAGGATTAATTAAATTGAAATGTTGTAACCACACATACAACCACCAGGGGGCATCCTCTACTAAGCTGCCATTACGAAAATACATTACATGGGCCTTAATTTGTCTGGTACTTTATTTGCTAACATTTTGCTCTGTCACTGTTAAGCAGGATGTTACTAAATGTTAGTTTGTGAATGATAGTATATGTCAGTTTCTTTCTTTCTCTCTCTGGAACACAGTGGCTTTTCTTTTCAACTGGATCGGGTTCTGCTTGTCATTCTGCCTGACCAACACTATAGCAGGCAGATACGGCGCCATCTGTGGGTTTGGCCTCTCTTTGATCAAGTGGATTCTCATTGTGAGGGTGGGTGTGGCAGGATGGCTGTGAGTAACTGTGTTACATGGTCTTATTTGTAACCCTGGAGCGTAGGAGATTGGGTTTACCTTGAAATGGGTTTGTGCAGTTCTTTGTAAGGATTGGTGTGCTAATTGAATGTGAGGTGTTGCTCTTGTTTCCTTTCAGTTTTCAGATTATTTTAATGGATACTTCAATGGGCAGTACTGGCTCTGGTGGATTTTCCTTGTTCTAGGTGAGTAGATATAGGTCATCTGGTTGCATTTAGAGAAGGTGGGATCACTGCATGGTTTATAAATAGTATTGCTCTCGGGTGCATTGATGCAAAAGTACACTTATCAAAACAATCCTTTGAAATGTATGTAGTGGTTATATCTCTATGCAGATCGTAAAATAGTTTGATATAATTTAATAAGATTTATAATAAGGATTTAAACTGTTTAGTTGCATAAGAGTGCTGCCCCCAAGTGGTTCAGTTTAGTATTGAGTGGTATCCACCCGGTAGTGTTTTATCCATTTACAACCACTTTGGGTTTAAACCTGCCTCAGAGAACATTGTGTGGGACATTCGTGTCTGCTTTCACCAGCACTTACAGTGTACAAGAAGGGTGAACTCGTGCTTTCACCTCAACTGCAAGAGTGCTTTTTATAGCTCAACAATTTATTTCATTGCAGGCTTTAAATAGCTCATTATTACATGTGCTCAGAGACAGGGACCATGCTAGTCATTTTCTTCTAAGAATATGTTCTTTTTAACTATACTTTGTCAAAAACTTAGGTGATGTGATGTAAGTTGTATGTGCAGTGACTTATGTGGGCAAGAAATTGAAATTTGTTCGAAAACAAAACGTATACCTTTTTATAGCTATTTTTGGTGGGGTTTTTTCATACCTGAAATCTATGCTCACTTAACTCAGACTGCTTCTGGGAACCTATGGTTTTATGTCATCTGTTGCATCCCCCTTCAGTCGTTTGGCCTCACCATTTCACCACTGGGCACCCGTTGAACACTTCTGTGCCCCAGATGATCACCTTCAAACTCTGTCTGCTGCATCCCATTGCACCCCCACCCACAACATGATTTCCCTTCAAACACGTTTCCCATAGCAACCAACCG
The DNA here is from genome assembly GCA_011763525.2 of Mormyrus iriodes. NCBI lineage: Eukaryota > Metazoa > Chordata > Actinopteri > Osteoglossiformes > Mormyridae > Mormyrus > Mormyrus iriodes. Next base: position 39,283,633 of record JAAGVU020000001.1, read on the forward strand.
AGCACATACTGCATGGCTCTGGAGGGCAATCTCTTACTCTTCAGTCTAAGTTTTAGTGCATTTTTAACTCTCTACCACTGGAACTGTGTCTCTATTCAGTACATCAGTTATCTACATCTGTTATCTTCTCTACATAAAATTCATCTCCAGTTAAGTAGTTTGTATAGTGGACCTATCTGGCATTAGGAGTGGTCTGTATATCCTAGACATGAAGCTGATTGGGTCGTGTTCACATCTGAAAGCTGCCGATTCAAAGACTAACCTCCAGACACAAGTTGCAGTGATGCAAGGTATGTTAATTCTCAGTATTTTTTAATGATACATTCATGTCCTTTCCATCTTTTTTGTCAAGGTCTGCTGCTGTTCTTCAGAGGGTTTGTGAATTATCTCAAAGTGCGTAACATGTCTGAAAGCATGGCGGCGTCCCACAGAACCCGTTTCCTCTTTACCTATTAGAGGTAAGGCATCTGCTCAGTCCTGTATGTAATGAGCCATGGAGGTTGTCACCCTAGATCCAAATGTTTTTTTTTTTCTTTCTTTTTTTTTTTAAACAACAGTCTGTATATTTCAGAAAGGCTTCAAAATAAAAAGCCATTCTTACGATTACAAGTTAAACTTTCTGTGATGATGATTTTTAACCTTTGGACAAAGCCCTTAACCTAATTAGCTCTCAAGGTGCTGGCTGACCCTGATCTCTGATCTTGACTTGTGTGTCGCTTTGAACAAAAGCATCTGCCAAATAAATCTAAATGTAATGCAAATACATTAATATGACTAACCGCCCTTTTTTCATAGTAAGGTCTTTATAAATGTAAATAATAGAGTAGAATTTTTACATTTGACAATTTTTTTTTTCCTTTTCTTAGGACTTGGTATGGGATAAGTGTAACATCATGAATGAAACAAAATAACTTCCTTTTGTATTGTAATCTTTTTCTTTTAAGGTTTGGCTATCAAATGTTCCCTGGCCCTTAAATGTCTTAACGATAACAGAATTAAAAATAAAAACTGTATTCCAGGCTACAGGAACTGCTAAGAAATGGCGCTGTGAACCAAGAACAAAAATTGCTATTAGAATATATAAATAGGTCTTGTTAACACCTACTTTACAAATGCCCACATATAGTTTTTTTCCCTCATGGGGAAGAAAGTAAGTCTGCAGTAGTTGGCGTGTTAGCAGCGTCAGGTGTATTTCAAAAATGTCCCCCCTCCCCCCTAGATATCACGATATTAGATGGGCCAAGGGCCTTTATGTAGTCATGAGAATGAGTTACACAGAACAATTGTGCCATTTTCAGTCAAGATTTTGGAATTTGCAGACTTTGCACTGTATATTTGAAATTGAAAGAATATTCACTTTTTAAATCCTTAACCTGAGTTGTATCATAACTTGATTTGCCAATCTGTATTATCAATGCACTATTCAGGAACTTTTTTTCTTTTAACCTGGCTTTTGACATTGTGGTGTGTAAAGTACAGCTTTGCCAACTGTTTAATAACTGGAATTTGTACTTAATCATGATATTTGCATTTTTGCCTTTTTTTTTTGCAAAAGGGAGCTTAATTTGAATTTCAGATTTTGATATGTAGCGTAATATGCACAATACACTATGTCTGACATTTGTAAACTAGCTCCAAGGATGAATTTCTTCCTGAATTGTCCACGGTGCTGTCCATCACTTGAAAATATTGTGGTAGGTTGAGTCTGATGATGGATCTTTACCTCCCTCATTTTATTGTGGGCAAAGTCTGACCCGATGCACTCAGAATGTAGTATGCATGAACACTAGGGGCGTCTCTAGAGCATAGTGGGTTACCAGAGATGTGTCAGAACTCATGCTTGCACAGCAGATGCTTTTGTCGCTTCATCTGTCACGCTTCATTCTGTGCAACAGCAATAGATGGGGATCGGAGATTCCCTTCTGGAAGTGTCATCAAGCGGGAAGTTGGAATTTTTGATTTGATAACATTTATCCTTTGTTATAATTAGCTTTAATTAGCAGTTTCGGAAACTCTGCCATGTCATGTGATATTGGTTTCATTATTATTATTACTATTATTGAGCCCTTCTCATGTCATTCCATAAGACCCTGTTTAGCAATTTAAGGTGTTAGAATTAAACAGACCACAAATGCATGGTTAACTTGATTGAGCTGGCTGATTATAGTATAACAATGCAATATTAGTGTTTAAAATATACTTTTTAAAATTGGAAACACGTCTGATTATCTTGCAAATATGTACGTTTAATGTAAATTGTACTAAATCGGCAGAATATTAATAAAGTTTAAAATGCATCTTGTAAATTTATTACATTCTTATTGACTGTTGTATTAATCATTGGATATCTTCCATATTGAGCACCATAAATTGTGGAGTTTTTTTGCGTCTTATGTGAGTTCCTCAACATCCTAAGAAAAAGTAATCGGTATACTAGAGGTAATATACAGAAGAAAAAGTGAATCCCTGTCTAGCAGCTACTCTCATTGCCATAGCAAGCATTCATAGTCTTTCAGTTGATAACACTCAATATTTTAGCTGAAAAATCCAAGTTAAGCATCTTGTTTAACAAAAATATTGTAGATTCTCACCTTGGACCTGAGCCAGCGATTTTCACATTCGAAGTCTCTGCCCACAAACACTTTGCTACCATTTTTTATGTTTTCTACCTTCCTATTGGGAGGGATTCATCAAGGATGCATCAAGAAGAGTCAGCAGCAAGTCCCACACCAAGCCTGAGGTGTTCAATTTGGGCCAAAGCCCAACTGTGCCATCTGGGCACAGCGCAGGTGGATGCATGCATTTTTAAATGAAAGTGTAGCTCTTGCGGTGTGAACAAGACCCCATCATGGTGTACTCAGAGTGCCAAGGGAGTCTGCTTGCAGAAGAGTACAGAGCTATTCCTCATGTGAGGGACATTCAGCCAAGGCAGAGTGTTTCATGGTTATGGTTACTGTTGACGTGAAGTTGGACTGCACTTCAGGAGGTAATGATACTTTACTGTACAGATGAGTTTTTGGTCAGTTATGTATTGTAATAGATACTTAAACGGCACAGACAAGGATACCCATAAAACCTGGTCCTCCTTTATCTGGGTGTCTGACATTTAACACAAGCCTCTTATTTAAAAGTAATGCTTTCGTAGTACCATCCAGCAAACATATTCTGAGTGCAATGTACTTGCTGACCATATGTTAGGTGAGGTCAGGTATGCAGTGTGACCATGTGGGAAACTCATTGTTCAAATGAAGTTTTATTACTTTATAGGCCATTTAAAGAAACTGTAGTCTTCCTTTTATCGGAGCAGCTCTTGACTGGTGTGCACTTGGCACACAGATTCACCATCTGGTGCTATTATAGACGTATAGATATGGGACAAGCAACTGAAAATACCCTAGCAGAATACATCCATTGTGAAGTTGAATCTGTTTCCTGCAGGTTTGGGGAGGGGGAGACCTCAGCATTTTGTTTCTCCTGCTGTGTGTCTGCTGGTGTCCCCAGCACATCCTGGTGGCTGGGCTGACAAGGTTAATCTGTTCTGATTAAATACAGCAGTGTCTGGCCTCCTGTGTCATAGATTCCTTCCAATAACCATGACATGGACCCCTAGAGCCACATGGGATCCTGAGACCAGACCTAGTATTTCAGATTAGGCCACCATACTCCCAAATGCAGGATATCTCCAAGGATGTTTTGCCAACAGCAGGTGAAAGTATTAGGGGAGCATTCAGATGCTTGACTGTCCTTCTACATGCCTTCCAGGCAGAAAAAATAAATGTTAAAGCGATTCATTGAGAGAACCAAGTATATTAAGTAAAAAGTAAATATTTTTTATAGAAAATATGTACATATTAGTATTTGTAACTTTCAATAGCCACAGTCATATGCTAGCCAGTTCACATGTAATGTTTAACGCCGATAATGTTAACTATCAAATTGTAAATTCTGTAGTACTGGAATTATTTAACTAGCTATTATTTGGATATTACCAGAGCACATAATTTACAAATCCAATTACATGGCTGTTATGTATTCATTCTCATTCCCTTATTTACTGGACAACTGTTCACAAAAAAGCATTTAAACATTTCAATATTGCATTAATTGAATTCAACTGCCTTTGGATTAATTTGAAAGAAAACAAAACAACTCCAGAATAGTATCTAACAGCTTTTTAATAGCAGACAGAAAGGCTACCCACAGACATGAAAGTAAACTATCTATATCCATATGTGAAACAGATAGTCATTAATAGCCATGCCATCGGTACCAGAGTGGAATTTGATCCCAAGCCGAAGAGAATAAGTGGGTGATTAGGGAGCACCTGTTTGCCAGGCTCCTCAATACAGGTACACCTTGTGAGAGAGGCAGGTGACTCGGAAGACATGACAAGTCTCAGCGTGAGTCCTGCCTGTTTGTAGAAATATTTCTGCTATCCACCTGGTCTACTACACTCAGCATACACTTAAGAGGAGGCAAGATTCCAACTACATTTCAAAATGGAGTCCTTCATATTGGAACATATCTCTCTTAATTCTCTTTTCATATATACACACATATACTGTATGTGTGTGTGTGTGTAAAAAAAAAAATATATATACATGTATGTATGTATGTATGACTCTTCCCCACACACAGATTAGGTATCTATATCTTTTTTGGGGATACTCCATTCATTTTTATGAGCATAGCCCTATTCCCAGCTATGTTAACCTTAACCCCTACCCAGCCCTAAATCTAACCGTAAATATCCAAACAAAACACAAGATTTTAAAAGTTTTTTTGATGCCATTCACAGTTTTTTTAGAAAATGGAGTTTCCCCTGGTATCCCACAGTGGTGTAGTGGTTAGCACTGTTGTCTTACACCTCTGGCACCTGGGTTTGAGTCTGTACCAGGGTTTTGTGTGTGGAATTTGCATGTTCCCCCTGTGTCATTGTGAGGTTTCCTCTGGGTACTATGTCTCCCCATCCCCCACAGTCTGAAAATATGATGATGCTAATTGGAGTTTCCCAATTGGCCATTGGCACGTGTAAGCAAATGGTGTGTGAGTGTGACCTGCAATGGATTGGCATAGGCTCTGGATGTAGATACATACCTATATATGGATTGAACCTATACCTATATCTGGGGAATTTGGAGGCCAAGTCAACACCTTGAACCTTCATGTTCAGCCAACCATTCCTGAACAATTTTCCCAGTGTGCCAGTGTGCTCTTTTCCTGCTGAAAAGAGGCAGCTGCCATTGGGGAATATCGTTGAAGAGGTGTACTTGGCCTGCTACAATTTTTAGGTAGGTGGTACATATCAAAGTAACATCCACATGAATGCTAGGTTTACCAAGGTTTCCCAGCAGAACATCAAACTCCTTCTACTGGCTTGCCTTCTTCCCATAGTGCATCCTGGTGCTTTCTCTTACCCAGGTAAATGACACACACACACCCAGCTGTCCACATGATGTAACAGAAAATGTGACTCATCAGACCAGTAACCTTCTTCCATTGCTCCATGTTCTTGTTCTGATGCTCACATGCTCATTGCAGATGCCTTTGGCAAAGGACAGGGGTTAGTATAGACACTCTGACCAGTCTGTAGCTGCACAGCCCCCTACGCAGCAAGCTATGATGCACTGTGTGTGTTGGATACCTTTTTATCATAGCCAACATAAATTTTTTTTTTAAATTTGTGCTACGGTAGCTCTCCTGTGGGTTCAAACCAGAAGGGCTTGCCTTCGCTCCCCACGTGCATCAGTTAGCTTTGGGCACCCATGACCCCATCGCTGGTTCATCTGCTGGCCTTCTTTGGACCATTTTTGGTAGTTAGTGACCACTGCATACCAGGAACACCCCCCAAGACCTGCAGTTTTGGAGATGCTCAGCAACTCGTCTAGCCATCACAATTTGGCAAGTCTGTCGGATCCTTATGCTTGTCCATTTTTCCTGATTTCAACATATTAACCTCAATAAGTGACTCTACTCTTACCTAATATATATAATATAATATATTGCCAGGTGCAATTGTAACGAGATAATCAATGTTAACTTCACTTGTGAATGGTTTTAATGTTATGGCTCAGTGGTGTGTGTTTTTGTACGTATATACATGAGTATAGTGTGGCCTAATGTTTAATTGTTTAAATATTTCAGGGGCTCACAGGGCATCAACATCATCTGTATTTTAGGCCTTCATTGTATGTCCATATGTAACTGGCCTTTCAGCACAGGAGAAGCTGAAGCCTCAATTGAAGACTGGCTTTTAACAACAAATGGGTAGAAATAATGGCAGCTATGTTTCAGGCTTGTTTCTAATGCTGCTGGTATTTGTTGTTTTATTTAACCAGTATATTACCTTGGATATTTTGGGGTTAGCATGTCACAAATGGAAGATACAAAATGTGTAAAGAAACACCAACATCACTGAAATCACTGTTGGTTAAAAAAAAAACCTGCTGGTTAATCTAGTAGATGATCGCAAATATGTGTAATAAATCTCCTCCCAAGAATGTTGTACTTTTTGCATTTTATCTATCTATCTACATTATTCGATCTATCTACATTATTTTTCAGGGAACATGATAAACTCACAAGAAGTGAGCTTGGATATTAGCATCGCTCTACACTACTAATATTGTTCACTCATATCCAGTGTCAGTTAATTTATTCAGTCTCCACATTGCCCTTTGAACTCCTTCCCCCCGCCCCTCTGATCCATCACTTCCGAGTTTTGAGTATCCAAGGAGCCCTGGGCCGAGGCCTAAATCCCAGCTTTTAGACAGAGCTTGGCACTGTTTCCCCATCCTGCACCACATCCCTGACAAAAAGAAATAAAAAAACAGGACCATCAGACTGAAGGAACAGAGCTGGCTTTTGTCAAGTTCTGGAACCACTTTCAACGGCTTTGCACAACCATAGCCTCTTCAGCACTTCAATGCGATTGGAATCAAGCTCAGTCTATGCCTCTGAATGCCCCGCAAACTAATGCACACAAACACACACACAAAACACTCCTCTGTTTAATAATTCCAAGCATGTATTTCTCTAAAAACGAGACTGAGACAGGGCCCTGGTTGTACAATTGGATGACAAGCCATGAGCCAAATGTTTTGCTTGGCAATGCTAGTGTTGATTCTTAATAAGTAACTTCCTAAAGTTGATACATGGGGCCATTGCAGGCTTAAAAAGATTATTCAATAAATTTAAATGATTTTCTTTTCTTTTTGAACTTTTGAACTGTTGCTAGGATATCAATATCACTGTGAACTAATTTCAGCTAGCTATAATAAAGCATGATACTGTGTTTGTGTGTGGAGAATATTTCCAAAAATTGCAATGCAATCTTAGTGAATGGAATACTTTTACACAAACCTTGTTGTGTTGAAGAAAAGTGTTGAAGAAATAAGTTTTCTGGTCATAATACAAACATTATATGTGCTGGGTGGTTTACAGGCAACTAGTCTGACTCTGAGTAGTGCCTGTCAGTCCTAGCCTTGGGGCCACCCTATGGTATTCCTTGTCATTGATTTGCCTGGCAATGCTCCATCCTACCCTTCCCCAGAATGTGGCTACAATCCATGTCATTGTGAGAAGCAGCCAACTGTTTGAATCGTTCTTGTGACTCACAGCTTCTGCTGGCTAATTCAGAGAAGAGAATTATTGACTGGCTGATCATCCTTTTCCCTTTCAGTCGTGCAAACAATTTGTTACCCTGAATGCATCTGAAACTGGAACAAAACTATATTCTGCTTTAAAAAACTGTAATTATATACTCACCCGGGGGTTAACATGTGTATGTGAATTTTTTGTGAGACTCACCAAAATCAACTCATAATTTACAAATAGATTTAAATGAATGACATATGCAATATCATTTACAGTAGGTTATAGTAAATTACATCTAATTAAACATTATAATGGAAACATTTTGATTGCATGATTAAAATATGCACTTTAAAGTTTTATTCAACATATAATAAACAACAAACTTCATAATTTAAGTTTAAATCTTCTGTCACATTATTTGAATTTTTTGTAACTGATTTGTTGTTTAGTATTGTTTATGCAAGTCTGGAATTAAACCCTTCTTCTAGGGAGTTACATGTGATTTGCACACAAGTTGGTTCTGGTCTTCTCTGAAGGTCATACTATAAACATATCATTTAAAAAATCAACAAAAAAGTACGTAGGGTATAATATGTTGGGGACTTTCATTCATTCATTTTCCATACCCATTTGTCCTCTGCAGGGTTGCAGGGGTCCAAAACCTATTCTGGATGTTAAAAATTAAGCCACAAAAGATAATAAAAGTTTATAGTCTTTTATGGTGCTGTCTAAATGTGATATTTTAGTATATTGTTTTTTTTTCTTCTATATCCCATTAAAAAGTAATAATTGATGCTTCTTTGTAACACTTTATGATCTCTGGAACACAGAGGTCTATAATCAGCTAAATATTGTTATCCATTTCTTAACAAAAAGGACTTTGTAGGCTGAAACATTGCACCTGTGCTTCTTTCTCAGATTATACGTTTGGCAGATATATATTTTTTTTCCTACTCAGGAATTCAAAACACGCTAGCCATCTTTCATGCCATTTGGAAACTTCTTTCTTCATCCGTGAAAAGGAATCGTACTCCCTCACCTAGACTGCCTTCGACAGCTTGTCACAGCATTGCACCTGCACATGGTAACTGTGTCCTGCAGCTCTAGACAGCTCAGCTGCGTATGAGACTCAGTAGATTGCTCTTATCCAACATAAGACTGAACTTGGAAGAGTCTGTCTGACACCCTCTGCAAACGAAATGACTTTCCAGCACTTGTGGTAGTTGCATGAAAATAGTTAGCTGCAAGATACACTGCCCCAGTTATTCATATGATGGATGCTTGAAATCACCTGTTCTACACAGACGACCATCAATGTACCCAATCCAGGATGGAGAAAAATCCATAAAGTTATGGATATGTATGGCTTTTTTATTTCAGGACTACCAGCAAGGTACTTAAAATACCCTCACAGTTCACCCCTAGGAAATCAGCTAACCAACTGAAATGTATTCATATAATACGAAGCTGGTTCCACTAGAACAATATTGTAAATGAAAGTGCTACACCAAATATAAATATGGTTTGTTGTGAATCAATCATGATGTACTCAGAGAAAGTTAGCTTTTTTTGTCATCATTAAACATAGATATCTTTTTTATGTGACATCAACAATATTGTAAAAATGTAAATATGCCAACCTGAATGGAGATATCCGTAGAATCAGCAGGATCTTGTCCAAAATCCATGCAGGAAACTCATTTATAGGTGGCCTTTAGTATTAATAGGTAGTACTGGTTGAAGCACAGCAACCAAAGCATACCAGTAGGGAAAAAATCTCTCGCTATTGATTAGAAGTAATTCAGCTGTTGTGCAGCACAGTAAACAAGAAGAACAACAGAATTTTGGAACATGGACTCTTATTCTTATTCAAATGGTTCTTTTTTTGAAATTTTACGTGCTGTACTTTTTTCACTCACATCACATTTCCTCCAAGTTAAGATGTATGTTTGTTGACCAACCACAGTCTTTGGAAGAATCTTGGCTTTTGATGGGGGAAAGCGGTCTGTAATTATCAGTGAACCATTTTCCACCTGACACTCAAAGGCTCAAAGGTTGAAAGTTCAGTTCTGTTTAAGTTAATTTGCATTTTAATTAATTATATTTAGAAATAAGTCTGAGCACGGCTAAAGCCCCCCTAAAATAACCCTAACAATGCCCCTGATGCACACTGTTATTCGGTTATTAAAACTGGTGCACAGCTGCACATTTTGTTTGGTTTTATTATGATCTTTGATTTTAGTTGTGATTAATATGCATTGTACACACATGCATACAAACCCACAAATACTGTTGAAGAAATTTATAAAAAACTTTTAATAATTTGAAATTTTTTGACATTCTTTATAATGTTACATTTAACCTAGGGTTATGTTACAACTATCATTAACTATGGGGGTAAATTGGGTGTAACATTTCACTCCATGTGTTTGAGGCTAAACCATTCATTGTCTGTTTGTGATACAGACACATGCAGGTAGTTTGTATGAAATTCTGATTATGATTCCTTAAAACAGCTCCAAGGTACAGGCAAAAATATGAAAAAAATGTCACAACTATCCCTGGTCTGCCATACCTAACATCGTTGATTCTCCACCTCGCCCCCCTCCACACATAACTTGGTACATCAACTGAACACTGTTTTTGTTTGCACTAAACTGCTCATTTTGCACATTGCCTATTTCCTGTTCGCACTTATATCATTGCATTTGGTCATTTTTGCTAGCACATTGTATATTTTGCACAGAAATATACTTTACACTTATATTCATATCTATAATTTATTGTATTTATACAGCTCTGGAAAAAATTAAGAGACCAATGTATATTTAAAAAAATAATCTGCATTTTTAAATCCTGGTTTAATCCTGGTTCTGCTGGCAGAAGGCTACGCTGAGCAGCAAATTGCTTCCATGTTCAAAATTTCTAAGACAGTAGTACACAAGAAGAAGGTGAAGGAAGAGACACTGGTAATGACCAGAAACCAGCCAGGTAAAGGGCAAGAGCGACTTTCTAATGCCTGGGATGACCATTAACTTATCCGACAGGAAGAAGCCCTTCTTTAATAAGAAACAGAAAAGAACCAGGCTGCAGTATGCAAAAAATATGTATTATTCAGACACACAACCATAAATTGAGGAATGAGTGAAACAAAAAATTGTGCTGTTGTCGCAATTGTTTTCCAGAGCTGTATGTGTTTAATTTGCACCTGGGAAGGTTTTAACTGCATTTTACTGGTTCTATACCTGTACTCAGCACAATTACAATAAGGTTGACTCTTATGGTTATTTAAAACTATATACTGCAATAGCAAATACATGTATATACCACTGAGCTGCCATGAAATGTTTTTCTCATTATATCGACATAGTTATTACGTAATAATGAGATACATAGCTTGTAATCATGAGATAAGTATCGGTTTATAACAAGAAACTGGGCAAATTTTATTTTATCATGGTGTCACCAATATGCTGCCATACTTATTTGTGACAACAGAGTCTTTATTTTTTAAATTTTAATTGGAAATTGAAGAAAATAGTAAATTAGAGACACAGATGTCATAACAGGATGGTGGATTAGTGATGAGCCTGAAGGTGTACAAGTCAGATCAAGCAGAGGGATTGAAAGAATTCTGGTATGGTTTGTGAAACCACCACTGGGTCCATTTTGCATTTCTTTCATGCACAATGTTTTAGGTAAACCACTTAGAGAAAGTAAAGGTATAATGGACCATTCACTGGCAAAAAAAGTTCACATATTTTCATTGCAGTGATATCTGAACCTAAGGAGAGGACATGTCCTTATTGCGTGGGTGCATACATAGCTGAATTACGTTTGGCACAAAATCCCAGACCGTAACTGCACTCCACTGAAATATTTAGTTGAGGCCTATGTATGCATACTTTACTGAGAAATCATTCAGCAGTGTAATCCACAAATATGATGGAACATACTATTCATCTTAATGAACTGCTTGCCAACCTTCCCTAACAGCCATGTCTAAACCATTGAAGAACTAGTCTTCTACTTCTTTAATCTCTTATTGTCGTCCAAATCTGGCCCACTGAGGAAATCTCTAAATTTGGCTTCTTTTAAGATGATCACACACACACACACACATCAGTTGCATTTGCTCGATGAAACACTCTTAATAAAGAACAGAACAGTCTTACACTTTTACCATATTTTACCTACGTCAAGTCATCTGCACACATGACCGATTTCCCATATGTTGTATGTTTTAAACTTAAAAATTATGATTCAGTTTCTCAGTCATTCTTTAGTACTCTCAGCCACACACAGACCTGCACACTTGATACAGGTGTCTACATGTGTCTGTTTCACAATTTATTGTATCCAAATAATGAAATCTCACCCTAATTTCATAAACCAAATGATTCCATTATATGTTCTTTATTGTAGCTATTTACTCTAGTTCCAGGAATGTAAGCAATGCTTTTTTCAGTTAGCTTCAAAGCTCAATCCTGTTTTGAATAGTTGAGGTTTACATAACGAGTGTAATGAATAGTGAATACAGTGTATTATGTTATGATGTGTCAGTTACATTATGTGGCTTACAAATTCTCTCCCATTTCTCTACATTCGATTTAAATATATAACTCAGAAATGAAAAGCGTCTTTCAAGGCTGATGCATGTTACATGATGGTCATGAATGACATCTATTCTTACAAGGGGGAAATACAAAAGTGCAATCAGTATTACACCATCTACATTAACCCAAAGACATTTCTATGCAGACTTATTTGTTTAAAGAATTTACATAAATGTAAATTTATTTTCATAACAGGAACTTGTCGCTGATCCTAGCAAAAGGTTTACAGATAGCACTACAAAGTACATCTTATAAACCTGCCATCCTGTAAATGTAATGTACAGTACAATACACATTAGATGATTTAACTTAGAGGTGTTGTAATAAAAATGAACTTGACATATTTTCTAAACTGCCTTCATTTAGCACTTGCTCTGTGAAGGTTTCAAATGTTTAGTCTGACCCAGCACAAATTTTGATTTTCAGTTGCCAAAAAAAGAACTGTATATACTTCCTTGCAGAATAATTAGAGCTGAAGCACTGATGGCCAGGGGGGAATTTGAGGTATTTGATACTTACTTGGGATTTGAAACCAAGAATTACAATGATAAATATAATAGGGATGCAGCAGGTATGCTGCTTAAAAAATTAACACACTTGAGTATCTGTTCATTGCCTCACAAGGCCACAAGCAGGAGTCTCTTGCTGGGATGCCAGTATACTTTAAAGTGCAAAAAGGAACAGAAGAGTGATATTCATTAATCACTGAGAGGAGTCTCTTCTTGCTTTACCCAATCTTTCATGCCACACATGCAAGTGAGAACAAGTTTGGAGGGGGTTAGCCCCCTTGGGGCACAGAGAGTTAGGATGTGTGCTCTAGAGCTCACAGGCATGTGACTATTCTACCAAGGCTGGGGCTTGAACCAATGACCTTGTAATCACAGATTAGGAGAGATTTAACCTGCTGAGCCACATACTACAGACAGGTCAGAGATGCCAATTAGCCCATCAGCATATCTTTGCTGGACTATAGGAGGCAGCCAGAGTCTGGAGGAAACCCACACAACTTGGGGCTGGGGAGAAAGGACACAGAATCCACTCACAGCGTGAGTAGAGGTGAGATTTGAGGAAAAAATTCAAATCCCTAACCATGGAGATATGAGGCAACAGTTCTACCCAGTGAGCCACCCCATAAAATGTATTCTTTTTAATAAAATAACACTTAGCCTTAAAATTAAGTTGTTTACACACCTCATGCAAATAAACCAGTCAGCAGTTCAGGGGAAAAATGTTGAATATACCTGGACATCAATAGAATATATTCTTTTTGTCAACAAGAATAAAAATATAAAGAGCAGTCCAGATAAATCCAGAGCTTGGACAGCATAGTTACCAAAGAGTTAACTTTGACTGTCAGAGGAAACCGACAAATACACAAACACTGCCCAAAAATATTAAAAACCCAGGGCATGGTACAGACAACGAAGGTGATGATCCACTTGCAGCTCCATGACCACAAGGGGTTTCTTGGCCAAAAAAATGTAGCCACAAACCATAACACCAAACCAATTACATATACACTGACTCATGAACAGACATGACAATGAACAGGGGAACTGGACACAGAAAGGAACCTAAATACACCAAAGGGACCTGGGGTAACGAAGACACAGGGGTGCAAAATTAACTAATCAACCAATCACAGAAAACACAAGGTAACAGGCAACAGGTGGAGCTAATGAACAGCGGTAATCACAGAACTAGGGAACTTAACACACAACTAGAAGACCTTCATCAGACACTAAGGACACAAAGCAAAACTAGTTACAGAATTTAAAGATACATACAAACTAGAAAACATTCATCTAACACTCGGACTACAAGGTTAATTACAGAATTCAAAAGGTACAAAACAAAAGCAGAACCTAACACAAGGAGGGTGGACCATGGGAGGGAGGACTAAAACAGAAAATACACTACGAAAAACCAAAACCCAAAACTACAAACACTGAGGACAACAAAAGTCAAACACAAAACCCAAAACAGGTGAGGTTGGAATTTGCCAGCCTCAAACCCACACCACATGGGCTCATAGACTCTTAGCCACACACTAAGCCGACTGAGTTACACAGCAGTCCAGGAGATAGAAAACAAAGAGTGAAAGGAGTGACAAGACGGGATGGCCAGCGACACCTGCTGGCCAAACAGAGAAGAGACACAAAGGACAGGACCAGATGGGCACTGACCCTGACAAGAAATCCTGGAACCTTGGAGGTGAACTGATTTGCAGAGGAGGTGGCTTAAAGCAACTAGAGGAGGCAGGCCCAATACATCTGATTGGTTGGTCCCACGTCCTCTACAATTTGATTGGTTCAGAATCTTAACCAATCATTGTTCCTTTTGCCCACAAAACATGTTTGCGAAAGTAAAACTCCCATGAGCAAAACCTTCACATCAAAACAAGGTGAAAATAAATGTAGTGCAGTGAGATTCTTTGATGTTAAAACCCCACAGAAAATACACCGTGACTCCCTTTAAATTGCTTGGCAAGCAATGGAGATCTCTGAGGCTTTCAGGATAACCACTGCCCATAGATGCAAGGCACAGTGTACTGATGCCACTGTAAAATGTTCTCTGGTTAATTATTTGCCGGTACAACTGTTCACTTCCTGTGGAGGATTTGTGCTAAATCCTGTTATTAGTCTTGCTTTGCAAATGCCATTGTCTGTTACTTGGAGCAGATTGAAAAGCTACTATCAGCCTTTTCTTCCACAGTGCAGTGTCCACTGTTTCTTTAATTAAGCTGGCTGAACCCATGCCTGCCTACGGCTGTTGACTTCAAAATGAATTCTTTCCCAATACCTTTGTCGTTAAAAAGCAGACATAAAACCCACAAAACATAAAATTCAATCAGGTTCTTTGATGTTAATTTTTTTGCCAGAATTTCTTTTATGTTGTTCATTGTCAAAATCCAAAAGCTGAATTCTGCGAATATATATAATTTTAAAACCTACACAAGGAACGAAGTTTGTTTTCAAATGGATGTCATCGCAGACAGGTAATATTGCATCTAGAACACATGAAATTTGTATCCAGAACATGATGAATTAACGATGAAATTGTGCTTAAGTCATCATTATTATTGCATGTTGTAGCAGACAGTGTTTTTAGATTCAATACTTTAAATACAGGGGCATAATAAAACAAAGCCAAGCAGGACCTATATAAATACAAAAGAGTCATTTATCAATGACATATATCTAACTATCAAATGCTTCACTATTCATTCTGCTCAAAATAAACCATATCATTACATTATCTATATACAGGCTTCAAATTACACAATTATCAATTTTAAGCAAAAAAAAAGAAACTGTATGTAATTATGTGTACCTGCTAAAAAATTAGCAAGGGAAATACTATATCCAATAAACCTATTGTTTAGTTTTGGTAATGGGTTTTATCAGGCATTTCACTTACATTTGTTGCCATGGTAAATGTATCAATTATTAAAACAGTTTCCCTTGCATTAAACTTGAAAGAAGCACCACCTTCACCTGTCTTTAGGATCTCAGAACGATCCCTTCCTGATCCAAGCTATGTCTGCAGTCTGTCTCCTTTGCCTTTTTGCCTACCTATTCAGCTCTGTCCTCAGTCTAGCTCAAACAGTCAAAAACAAAGCTCCTTTCGTTCTTCACCCCTGTTTGCTGTGGAGCAAAGTAAGAGCGTTCCACAGCTTTGGTGTCATTCATCTCCAAACAGATAGTTTACGTGGGCGTTTCTAAGATGCATCGTTCCGTAACACTTGTTGCATAAGTATATGGATACTTACACTGCAGCAGAATCATACCGGATTCATCACACCTTAATCCTGTGTCTGAGTGACCTCAAACACAGCAAAAAAATAGCAATTATAAGGTTGATTATCATGTGTTCATCCATTAGGAACACCTTAAATGAACCCTTCTGTAAGAAGAAATGGATGTGTCTAAAGTGACTTGAAGCCATGGTTACATAGCTTTTGTATGAAGCATCACATTGTATGTGTGATTGTAATGTAATTTATGAAGAACAACCACTACTATAGAACCTGTCAACCAAATATGTAATATGATATTTTTCAGTAAATATATGCCGAACCTTAACTATTTAGCTTCATATACCTATGTGTCTCTCTTACAACCATCCATTTATGCATCAGGACCCCTCTGTGTAACACAATCTTTAAAACACTTCTTTCATTTTGATGATAAAACTCAGCAGCAACCTGAACATGCTGATCCCTGTTTTCTCTCATGGCCCCACCTGATCATGCCAGAGCATGGTTGTCCCTGCTTGGCCCGAAAAGGCTGCCTGGCTCCTTAAGCCCGATGGTCCGACAATAGGAGCATAAAGAATGGCAGCCCTCTTCCTTACTTCCTATCTGGCGTTCTGCCTTGGTGAGCAGATTCAATAGCTCTCCGTGCTGCAGTCGTACTTCACGACAATGCCAGAGAAGAGCAACAAAGGGCCATTCTAGGCTACTTCTCGATGCTTCCTTGCCAGATAATTGCACCTACAAATCTTTTATTTTCAATAGTTGTTTTTAACATGGGAGCATCAAAGTGTGTTAAATACTAAGTGTTTTGACCCATTCCAATATTTCCAGCAGGGGGAGGGGATGAAGTGGACAGAACATAGCCTCACACATCCAGTGTTAAATTTCCTGCCTTTGGCCCTTTGTGTGTGCAGTGTGCACATCCTACCCATGTTTGTGTGGGGTTCCACCGCAGTCCAAAAATATGCAGTTAGGTGAACTGGTTTCTTGAAAATTGCTCACAGTGTGTGAGTGTGTGCCCTGTGGTAAACTGGCATCCCATCCAGGGTGTCCTCTGCCTCATTACCTGTGCTTCCTGGGATGAGCTTCAGGTTCACTATGTGTTAGACAAGCAGTTATGGAAGATGCATGAATGAGTGAAACAAGTGTAAATTTATGATGCAACAGCTGATAGTCCTTGAAAATGTCTTTTTTGTGTTATTTAGTCATACATACCACCAGGCTTTAGCCCCCCCAAATAAATGTGTCATGAATTAGCTTTTTATATTATATATTTTAAAATGCATATATATGTCATCTCCCCCTACCCCCTCCTATCCATTCATCTCTAACTACACTTCTACATACCACAGAACAGTTGCCATAGCTTATTTTTTTATGCAAAATTTATACATATATACTGGACCTGAGTATAATGTTAAACTACATCCGGCCGGCCCTGCAAGCGGGCCTCCAACTTTCAGGGCTGGATGCAGGGAAAAATGTATGGGTTGGTAGCGACATTGGCACTCCAACCACCATCAAAACTTCACACACCTCCAACAAAGCAGATAGGACTCTTTTCTGCTCTCCACGGGAGTAGCTGTACTGCAACTGCCCACAGGAAGGTTGCACGCATAATGAAGGGGATGGAGGAAAGCCCTCGGGCGGCTTATCCTTGGAAGAGACGAAACTGCCAGAGTCAGGCGTAAGACCTTTTGGGGATCGGGTCTGGAGTGGTACCGAGGCGTTGGCCGCTGTATGGAAGCACTCGAGTCATACTTTGAGGCTGCCCACCTGAGAAGGCACATGGAACATCTTGTCTCTCTGGCATGATGACTATCTTCCTCTGCTGAAGAATATGGCGCCACGTATGCTAGCCTTGATATGGCGCTCCCTTATACTTTTTCTCTTTTTGTTTATTTGTTAAGTTTACAGCCTTCTGACAGGATGGAATGGTGGCTCTGCGACTAAGGATCTGTCTGAGCAATCGTAAGGTTGTTGGTGAAAATCCCGTGAATGCCAGGAGTGATCCTACTCCGCTGGGCCCTTGAGCAAGGCCCTTAACCTGCAATTGCTTTGTCCTGGGTATAATGTTAATCTACATCCAGCCCTGCAAGGAGGTCCTCCAACTTACAGGGAAATTTGGGGGTTAGTGGCAGGATTAGCAGGATTAGGAAATATCACCCACCGCATGGCTACACTCAGGTTCTCATCCCTGTGGTGGGTGCAGCAATGTGTTGCAATCAGCGCATGCTCCTTACCTACCTACAGCTTTCTCCCAGATCACATACAGCAGAGAGTAACTTCTACACATCCAGCAATCCACTTGTCAAACTTTTTCACCATGTTTCAATCAACTGAAGAGTTTTGTAGAGCTCTTAGTCAGAGGAATAGCAGCTCTCTACTGGCCTATCAGAAGATGCTGATGAGGAAAGTGAACCGGAGCACTTGTTAAATTGTGTCAGCTGGGATTTCACACTGTGCTCCTTTCAATACACCTGGTGAATGTCCAGTCGCTGGCCAATAAGATGGATGAACTGCTTCTTCTCAACAGAACCATGGAACTTTTGCAGGTCTACTGCCCTGTGCTTCACTGAAACCTGTACTGGTGAGCATATCTCTGATAGCTCATTATACCTGTCAAACTTACCACTCCTCTGAGCAGACTGCGTCACAGAGTTTTCAGGGAAAATGAGAGGAGGTGGAATCTCATTCCATATAAATGAAGGTCGGTGTACAGATATCACACTGTTACACAAATCATGAAGCCCTCAGACCTTTTTCATTAACTGAAAACCATTTTATTCCCCGCAGGAGTCGTCCTCATTCATTCTGGTCAGTGTTTACACACACTTCAAGCCTATGTTAGTGAGGCACTACAATACCTGGCTGACCCAATATTAACACGGAGCACAAACACCCAGGATCCCTGCTCATTGTTCTAGGAGACTTTAACAAGGCACCTCATGGCCAATTCATACTTCGCTTTTCCGCGCGTGCTTTGAGTTGCGGACGAGGGGACAAGGGCTGCAGTCGGTCCGCGTGTAACCCAGATGTTTATGTCAAGTGGAAACCTTGCACGTCAACGGTGCAAGTGCAAGATAATTGATGAGGTATATCCAGTAGGTATATCATGTACGTAAACTTTGTCCTTTCAATTTGTTCAGCTCAAAGCAATAAATATCAATAGCTCTGAAGACCACTTCTCATCTATATTTGATCATAATTAATCATATATTATGGAGCCTCTAAGAGGTCAGGGTGAGAAAATATTTTTGAAATAGTTTTACGTTCCCTTCCAAAACTTTTGCAATCCCTCGTAATAGTTTCCCTTTATTAACAATAACTGTACCGTGTCCGTTTAAAATACAAAACATAGAATTAATCGATTAATAAGTATAAACCTAAGCGATACAGACATGTCCATTTAGGTTTGCTTTTACCTTTGTGTATTTTACGTCTTCTGTTCTAAATTCTAGATTCTATAGAATTTATCCACATTTTGAAAATGAACTGGGGTAACTTCAACCCCAAAAATAACACAGGGGTTAAGCAATAAACTATGGGGACAATGCACAGCATGTAACTTTCATATATGTGTTTTTATACATAGTTATTAATAATGGCACTGTGTCAATTCGCCACCAGTAACTGTAAGCAACACTGAACGCAAAGTGCACACACAAACATTATTTAGGTTTATCCTTGCCGTCACGTTGCAGCAAATAGCAAGTGGGCAAGTGTAGTGGGATCACAAAACTATTTCCAAAAATATTTTCCCACCCTGATGTATTAGGGGCTCCATATATTCCACCTATGTCTTAATTATTACTGATTTCTACCCAAAAATCAAATTTTATCACAAGAATTAAATAGTACTTTCAATGAGACGTGATCGGGCAGAGATTAATATTAAACATATTTACTGTACAAATTGTTTCTGAGATAAAGCCGACATCAGTTAAGTAGTTTTACAAAAATTATGTTTATAGTTTTAAAAACCCAAGAAGACTTGAAACTTTTGGTTACAATCTGTATCTCATCCTGCTTTTGCGTAAGCTTTATTCAGACCTAGGAAACGACATCTGCCCTCTGCTGGTCTGGAGGAATGTCATTGCAGTACACATGCGCTGACCGCCTCCATCTGCATCCACAGTATGAGCACAAGCTGCCGCGCGGACGACAGTCTCCAGACTGGAAGCATAAGAAAGTGTTAAGTATGAACTAGGCTTCAGCCAAGAACTGAAAAAATAGACTGCATATTAAGTGTCCTCCCAGGAACAAAAGCACATTGAGCCACTGCTACATCACATTAAAGGATGTCTATCGCACTGTCCCCCACACTGCTTTGGGACTCTCTGACCACTATATGGTACATCTTCTTCTTACTTACAAGCAGAACCTAAAATCTGCAAAGCCGGTGGTCAAGACGGTGAGGAGATGGACCAGAGAGGCTATGCTGAAACTACAGGACTGCTTTGATTGCACTGACTGGAGTGTCTTTGAGGCTGCAGCTATCAACCTGCATGATCTCACTAACACAGTGAACATCCTTCATCAGTTTTTGTGAAGACGTGTGCCAACTAAAACTTTCTGCTCATGCAACAACAATAAGCCCCAGTTTACAGCCAAACTCAGGCAGAAAAGGATGAGGCCCACAGAAAGGGGGACAGAATCCTGTACAACCAGTCTAGGAACTTCCTCAGCAATAATAATGATAATTATTATTATTGATCCCTGTGGGGAAATTCTGTTTACACCTACCCCAATTTGCTCTCTGTAGGTAAGAGCAAGTTGACTGTGCCCATAGCAGCACCCAGGGAGCTGGGGGTTAAGGACCTTGCTCAAGGACCCACAGACGTGCTCAAACTGCGAACTTTCTGATCACAGGTACAAAGGCTTAGCCCACTGAGCCACACACTGCCCCCCCCCAAAGTATGTTTACATGACATTAAAAAAAATCAAATTATTGTGTTAGTCTGACTAAAACTGAACCTTTAAAGTACATGTAAACATGTTAGTTTGACTGAAATTGTAGTAAATTAACTTCAAGTCAGACTAACACACTCAGATAAAGCAGTTGGGAGTCGATTTATTCCTGCATGTATATGTTCAATTGGACCCAAACTGGCCTAGGTGTAGAAGTAGAAGAAGTAGGCGGTACACAGAAGACGCTTGGAACATAGTAGAAGTCGCGTTGTTGGCGCACTCCAGCACTATACAGTGGTGTCGTCTGCCTTCAGGTAACACCATAGCTACAAGGGCTAGCATGCACCTCATTTGTAAAAAAAAAAAAGTACGACGTACACCTTGTACGAAATGTACAGTGCTGAAAAGCTGTCCAATTCACTGCTCGACTAAAGGGAGCTTTTACACTGCATCAGGTACCGTATTTTTTATACTTCAAGAAAGTCTCAGAAGTACACTGTTGGTTTTCTGCTGGTGTAAAAATGAATGAATGTAATGAATACAAAAAATGTCTGTAGTATATTAAATGACTGGGCGATGTGAAATATTAATACCAACATCGCTAGATTAATATCAGACTTTTTCTTACCTTCAATTCGGTATGGATAATATAGCACAAGAAGTTTAAGTTTTGCTAAAACATTTTTTGCACTGTCACAGGAAAGAAATGTAGCAAGTTTTGCAATTTAAATGATTATTCCTTTTTAAGATTCTCTAGTACATGTTTAAAAAACAGTTTAAAGTTTATCCCTGTTGCTTTTGCATGAGCGTTGCAACATTCTCTGAGACATTCCTAATCATTTTCATCCTTGCTGTTTAAATTCACTCCTGGATGGGTTTGTAAAAAAATGATGTTGAACTCCTTTATTGTTTTGTAAATGCCCCCAGTATTTATTACAACAATAACACATTGCAAGACTTGAAAATTTTCCAATACTTTATTTCTTGTTATGGTATGCTGATCTTGTTGTATCTGTTCTTTTGACCAGATCGCAATTAAAGGTTGTCACTTCATTGGCTGCTCGAAATAAATTTAAAAACCTCAACTTTAGTGGTCTTCCTACTCAGCCTAACACAATGATCAGAGATCTTAGTATCCTGATTGATTCAAATTTATGTTTCAATGCTCACATAAGAAGTAAGAAGAATTGCATTCTACCATCTGCGGAACATAGCCAAGTTTCGGAAGATGCTCTCTTTTCATGATGTAGAAAAACTAATATATCAGTCAGCAGCCATACCACCTGCAGTTCAGCCTGCGTAATCTCCTTGAAGCTAAACAGGTTTGGGCCTGGGCAGTACTTGGATGGGAGACCCTCTAGGAAAAGTTGGGTTGCTACTGGAGGAGGTGTTGGTGTGGCCAGAAGGTTAGCCCTTCCTATGGTCTGTGTGGATCCCAGGGGCACTGTGCTGTAAAAATGGTGCCGTCCTTCAGATGTGACATAAAACTGAGGTCTTGACCCTCTAAGGTCATAAAGGATCCCTGGGTGTCTTTTGCAAGGGTGGTACCCTGATGTCCAGGCTAACATTGCCCGCTGTGGCTCTTTCAAATCTGGCCTCCTAATCTTCCCCTATATCATAAACTGGTGGATTCTCTCCTGCCCCTTCACCACCTTAGCTACTGTGTGGTGAGTGTTCTGGCGCAAAATGGCTGCCGTTGCATACATCCAGGTGGGTGCTACACAGCGGTGGTGGTTGAAGTGGCTTCTGATTGGCTCTGTAAAGTGTTTTGAGTGTCTAAAAAGCGCTATATAAATGTAAGATTCATTCATATATGCCTTTATAACTTCCAGACTGGACTACTGTAATACCCTCCTTTCTGATTGCCCATCTGGATCCTTACATAAACTTCAGTTACTGCAAATTGCAGCAGCCAGACAAACACTAAAAATTTGATCATATTAGTCCTGTTCTATGCTACCTTCACTGGTTTCCAGTTAAGTCTGACACCTGCTACATCTTCACTATCTGTGGTGTCGTTCCGGCCTGCTCGCCCTTGGAAAAAGCCCAAAACTAACAAGTTGAAAGGAGCCATATCGCCAGATATTGTAGCTGAGCCGGACAAATTTTGGTCAATAAATGGATTCCCTTCCTGTGCTTGTATACTGGGAGAAGGACAGTAGTCCTATTAAATGGCCTAGTTGAGCTATAACCACCATGTGCATGTAAATGTATTGACTGGCAAAGGAGATCAGAGTAGCAAAGCGGTGCTACACTGAAAAACTGGAAAAACAGGTGTTCAGCTAGCAACCCTGTGTCAGTGTGAAGGGGACTGCAGGACATTACTAACTACATAAGACCATCCCCCCACACTGCAGGGAACCATCAACTGGCCGACGGCTTAAATGCGTATTACTGCAGATTCGACAAACCCACTTTCACACCCCCCACCCTCTCCGATCATATCACTCAACCAGCACCCCTTCCTACCCCCCCGCATTGTCACACCTCCATCATTCAGGATCTGTGAAGACGTGAGTCAGCTCATCAAGAGACAGAAGACCTTATATCGTCCCCTATATCATAAATTGATGGATTCTCTCCTACCTATTCACCACCTTAGCTGCTGTGTGGTGAGCGTTCTGGCGCAAAATGGCTGTCGTCGCATCATCAAGGTGGGTCCTACACAGCGGTGGTGGTTGAAGTAGCTTCCCATTGGCTCTGTAAAGCGCTTTGGGTGTCTAGAAAAGCGCTATATAAATGTAACATTCATTCATTCATTCAAGACCAGGAAGGCACCAGGTCAAGATGGCGTGTCACCCTCCTGGTCCAAGTCAGCGCTGACCAGCTGGCCCCCATTTTCACACAGATCCTCAACAAATCCTTGTAGCTGTGTGAAGTGCCCTACTTCTTCAAGTGCAGCACAATCATTCCGGTCCCCAAGAAACCCCCTTTCGCAGGGTTAAATGACTATACGCCTGTTGCCCTGATGTCTGTGGTCATGAAATCCCTTGAGAGACTGGTGATATTCTACCTACCTGAAGAATATCACAGGCCCCCTGCTAGAGCTCGTGCAGTTTTCCTACCAGGTAAACTGGTCATCAGACAAGTCAAGTCAAGTCAAGTCAAGTCAAGTAGGTTTATTGTCATTTCAGCCATATACACAGTACACGGTGAAACGAAACAACGTTCCTCCAGGACCATGGTGCAATACAAGAAACAAAACACACGACACAGCACAAGTGCAAACAAGACAAAGTGACAAGTGCAATGAACAAGAGCGAACAATACAACAGAGTACAGAAAAGCACACAGTGCATAGTGCAGCTAACATCAAAAAGAGAATGTAAATAATACTTATTGGATGTGCAAGTTAAAAAAGTGTGCAAAAAAATGTGAGGTAATAGCAGCAGTAGAAAAGTGCAAAAGAAAAGAAGTACAGATATGAACATTTGTGAACAATATGACAATGTAATGGCAAGGAAGAATCAACAGTGAAAAAAGTTTACAGTGTGTAAATAAGGGGAATGGTGTGGACTGAGTATGTTGTGAGGAAGAATCTTAACCAGTTCCGTTCCGGTTCTGGTTAAGGAGTCTGATGGCTTGGGGGAAGAAATTGTTGCCCATCCTGGTACTGAGGGCCCGTATGCTACGGAACCTTTTTCCAGACGACACGGGAGAGAAGAGTGTGTAGGAGGGGTGGGTGGGGTCATCCACAATCTTCGCAGTGTCACTGGAGGCTCTCGAGAGATTGAACAAGGAGTCTGAGTGTCTAGACTTATGAGTATCCTAGATAAAAACCAAGATCCAGGCCTTTAATGACCTTTTAGGCATAGCCATCAGCAATGAGTCTGTCTGTGGAGAGAATGTCGACCATGTCGAGAGGTTCACTTACCTCGGCAGTGACATTCATGTCTCTGGTAACTCTTCCTATGAAGTCAGTAGGCAGATTGGGAGAGCATACTGGGGCAGGGATGGGGGGGGGGTCGGTCATGAGGTAGCTAGAAAGAGGTGTGTGGTGCTCCTGATATCTTTGTAAGAGGACGATGGTTCAAGTTTAGAGTCCTGGTACTCCCTGTTCTGCTGTATGACTGTGAGACATGGATGCTATCCAGTGACCTGAGCTGGAGACTGGACTCCTTTGGTACTGTGTCTCTTCAGAGAATCCTTGGGTACTGCCGGTTTAACTTTGTGTCGAACAAGCATTTGCTCTGGGAGTCCCAAACGAGGCACATTACCTGGATTGTGAGGGAGCATCAGTTATTTCACTACACCCATGTGGTGCAATTCACTAAGGGTGATCCGGTTTGCAGGATCCTCAATGCTGAGGACTCAAGCAGCTGGACCAGACCAAGTGGACGCCCACGTAACACCTGGGTGCAGCAGATAAATGACCATTTCCGGAGGGTGGGACTGGACTGCATGTCGACCTGGGGGGTCAGGCACTGGGATCCTGAGGTGTTTTGTTGTGTGGTGGGTGTGTCAATGCGTTGTACCCGACCTGACTTGACCTGACTGGACCGTGCTTGTTTAAGATTTACAAATCAG
Source organism: Mormyrus iriodes (assembly GCA_011763525.2). Taxonomy (NCBI): domain Eukaryota; kingdom Metazoa; phylum Chordata; class Actinopteri; order Osteoglossiformes; family Mormyridae; genus Mormyrus; species Mormyrus iriodes. Next base: position 39,309,040 of record JAAGVU020000001.1, read on the forward strand.
ATTTTCTTTTGTTGAATATAGGATAAATAATAATCATTTATTTGGCAGACATGATATAGAAATTAGAATTTCAGGACTTAAACTCTATATCTTTACTACTTTATTGTTATTGCAGTAAACTGACCACTGATTTAACATGCCTTGTCATAGCTGGTACAGTCTATAGCTAGATGTTTTTTTAGAGATGCACCAATTGTATCAGCCAACAGTTGGTTAAAAATTATGATCATTGATAATTCCCTTTAAAATAGTCAGTCGTATTGCTTTGCATACCTGCATACCAAACAGAAAAATGTCTGCTGTGTGGAATTATTTTAATAGCCAAAACGACATTAGAATTGCATTTTTCACTGCTTTGTGAAAATTTCATGAAGGATCTACTAATTAACATTTCAACACAACAAATTTGACTGCTGACCCTAAGGCAAGACTGTGAAAAGTGTGAAGAGTTTCTGAAAATCAAATCCATTCCAATGAAGATGGCTGCAGTACTGCCGAATAATGCTAGTCCGTCAGTAACTAAGCATGTCATAGCAAAAGAAAATTCAATGCAGAGAGTGCGAAATCAAAAGATATTACTCGGATAATTACGTATTTTATCACACTTGATGATCAGACCTTCTCTGTTAAAAATGTTCTAAATATATAAGATGTGTACAATTATAAAATATAGTGCCCTGGGACTGTTGCTGTATGCCAGAGTGGGTGTCTTCCGATCAAAAAATTTGTACTTTTTCATATTTTTGGAATGTTATTTATTTATTTTTTAAATTTTTTTGGGTGGAGTGTCCCTTTAAACTTACAGTCACGGGAAAAAAAGTACACCCTCTTTCAGTTCTATGATTTTATGTATAAGGACATAATAATGAAAAATATCTGGTCTTTACAAGATTCTAAAATTATTTAAACCTAACCTCAGGTGTAAAAGAACACACAACAGATTCCACCATGTTATTATTTATAACAAAAATTAAAACCAAAATGGAGAAGCCAGGTGTGAAAAACTAAGTATACCTTATGATTCAATAGCTTATAGCAGAAAAAACTTTAAGTAATCATTTTCTGTATGACATTATCAGTCTCTCACATTGTTCTGGAAGAATTTTGGCCCACTCTTCTTTACAAAGTTGCTTCAGTTCATTGAGGTTTGTGGGCATTTGTTTATGCACAGCTCTCTTAAGGTTCTGCCACAACATTTCAATCGGATTGAGGCAACATTGCAACACCTTGATTCTTTTCTTTTTCAGCCATTCTGATGTAGATTTGCTGGTATGCTTGAGATCATGGTCCTGTTGCATGACCCAATTTCAGCCAAGCTTTAGTTGTCAGACAGATGGCCTCACATTTGGCTACAATACTTTGGTATACAGAGGAGCTCATGGTCGACTCAATGACTGCAAGGTGCTCAGGTCCTGTGGCGGCAAAACAAGCCCAAATCATCACCCCCTCCACTGTTATGCCATTGACAGCTGGTATGAGGTGTTTGTGCTGATTTGCTGTGTTTGATGTTCGCAAAATATGGCACTGTGCATTATAGCCAAACATCTACACTTTAGTCTTGTCTATACAAAGGACATTGTTCCAAAAGTGTTTTGGTTTGTTCCGATGCAACCTAAGCTGTTCTGCCGTGTTCTTTTTAGAGAGAAGAGGCTTTCTCCTGGCAGCCCTTCCAAACAAACCATACTTTTTCAGTCTTTCTTTAATTGTAATGTCATGAACTTTAATATTTAACATGTTAACTTTGGTTTGTACAGTCTGATTTGTAGCTCTTGAGTTTTTTGCAATTTCTCTGGGTACTGCATGGTCTGACTTTGGATTCTGATTGTGAATTTGCTGGGACGTCCGGTCCTGGGAAGATTGGCAACTGTCTTGAATGTTTTCCACTTGTGAATAATCTTTCTTACTGTAGAGTGATGGACTTCAAATTGTTTGAAAATGGCCTTATAACTTCATTGATGGGCAGCAGCAATTGCTTCTCTAAGATCATTGCTGATGTCTTTGCTCCTTGGCATTGATTAACACACACCTGAATATTCCAGACCAGCAAAATGCCAAAGCTTCTGCTTTTATTGAGGTGGTCACACTTGTTGATGATCATTTGATTAAGTGCATTTGATTAGCAGCATCTGACTGCTACTTACCTTCATAGTTCCTATGGAGGCAGTGTACAATTTGGAGGTAGTGTACCATTTTTCATACATTGCTTCTGCATTTTTGTTTAGTTTTTGTTATGAATAATGACATGGTGTAATATGTCATGTGTTGTTATTCATCTGAGGTTGTATTTACCTAATTTTAAGACCTGCTAAAGACCAGATGATTTTTATTAAATCTTGATAAGTATAAACTTAGACTGAAAGAGAGTGTAATATCTTTTTCACATGATAGTATGTAAGCAGAACCATACAAATAATTGTTATTGGTGTCATTTTTCAAAATAATCGGCTATCAATATCAGCTGGAAATTTTTTTATCGGAGTATCACTAGTTTTAATCTTTCATAACACATCAACTGTACCAATTCCATATTGCAAATAAGCTGACAAAGAGACAGGATCCTGTGGGTTTTTGTTCCCTGGCACTCAGACATCTCCAGTGATATTTGCTGCCTGAACCCACCAAGAATTGGGCCAAGGGGTATTGATGACTCTTTGCACTTGACAATTTTATCAGATATAGCTAACAATAAAGGGCTGCTCTGATGCCAATTTCATTCCAGAGTCCAGCTCTCAGAGCTCTGCATCTTTAATAATGTATTCGTTTTAACGTTTTGTTTTCTTACTCTTTGCATTCACAATGAGACCCGCCTGTACCAGTGTGAACACTTTTAGCATCAGCCTTTCCAAAACGCTTTGGGCCTTTGCGCCAGGCCCCCCATTAATGACAATTTGGAGCTCTGACTTCTCTCCATGCCAAGCTTCCTGTGGTGTTAAATGGCCAACTCATCACCATTAGCACACAAATGCAAAACACATGCAAACTGATAGTTCCCCTCCAAGAATACCAAGCAGCGGCAGGTAGCTATGTAGCTGGTAGAAAGGCATAGAGGTCTGATACAGCCAAAACCATTAGGGGAAAGGGAAGAAAACAGGATGAGTACATAAAAGCTGTAATGTTGCCTTTTTTATTTAAAGTGATGTCTTTGAACATTTGCCTCCATGGCCACCAAATTCCCTACTGCTTACAGCATTGTCAGGTTGTACAATGAAGGAAAGTAATTTGTCTTCTTCCTTCAATTAAAAAGAAGTAGAGGTATTTTTGCATCAACATCTTTAGGTTATTTGGTGAAAGTGGACTGGGTACTTAGACATTGACTAAGTGAGGTCATTCAAAGGTCATGGTATTTAGTCAAGGGCCTTAGAGAGCAATGGGCGGTGTATTTGTAAAGGATATGGCCTTGTAGGCTGAGACATCAAGTTCAAATACCGGGAGGGCTCCTACTATTGTACTTACTGAGTACAACTTATTGAAGTTCTTCCAGTAAAATTTCCTGTATTACAAACAGGTAAAAGTATTGTTGGTTTGGATAAAAGTTAAAGTTATGGAACTTAATATACACATGGTACACAGGCACCCAGTGTCCTGCCCTTGGCAAAAACGCTGCGTAATCGTCCGGTGTCTCAACAACTTCCAGATGCTCTCTTGGAAAGATTATGGTTAAAATTGCAGCTAGTTAGAAAGGGAGTCGACCAGCTTTTGCACTTCCTGCAAGGAGGGATCCTTTGTAAAAAGATAGATAGGTATTTCACTCATTTTGAAGAGTAAAACATTTACTTACACTGTCATCAGTCTAAGACTCAGACAAACGCTGGGTAAAATGACTATGGTTAAAATCAGAGACTTACGGACACCTCTCACAACAGGTTACATGCATCTTTACATATATAAAGGTATGTTTATATGCACCCGTAAGTAGCTTTTTAGTATTTCCGGTGCATGTGTTAATAAAATAGTCACAGCTAACTTTGGCTAACTGGCTTCTGTTTCACATTTGTATTTGGTCCCAAGAGTTATATATATGATGGACTGATAAATATTTAATGGTAAACATATTACACTGTTACAAACTGTTATGCACACAGAAGGTGGTAAAACATTACATTTATTACAATAAATTCAGTATTGTATGAGGTGTATTTCCAAACTGCAAAATTTTAGTGCACTGCACCTTTAACTGTATGGTAGTAATTCAGCTGTATTAGGTAATTACAGAGACAACAGGCACTCAGGAAATAATGTATTTCATTATTGTAAAAATAGATTATCACAAATTTTACTGTAGCTGAAAAATATGTGAACCGGCATTTAGCACTATGAACGCTCCTCTGAAGCATGTTTGCTAGACATTTTCCAGCACATAGTCTGACATGAGAATTTTAATGTTCCTGATATATATTTACTTTGATTAGCTGTGATTAATTTAAACTTGCCTCCATGGCACACTAGTTAAGTGCAACTCAATTTCCATGCACCTTGAATCAGACCTTTTAATTAGTTTTGCCCTTTACTTATTTCTGGACTGTAATGCCTTATTCCTGCAATAATATAATCACTGTTTGTGAAAGATGTACCTACCATTATACATGATCTGTTTTGGGAAAAAAAGACAAAGCTGAAGGTACAACATAGAAATGGAGACAATCCAAATTTAATCTGAAAATTTCTTTTTATAGTAAACTTATGCATCAAACTCGATAGCCCTCTCCCCTTGTTTACAGCATTAACAGTATACTAACAGTGATGTTTTGACGTGATATTCTAAAAATAAATATTTGTTTATAAAATAAAACTTTATAAATACTAAACATACTTAAAAAATTCAATCTCATGTACAATGTGCATGAAAGGTATAGCTACAGGGTTTCCTGAAGGGATTAGTTTGTAAGGCAATATTATAGCTTTATGTTCTATTGACTCACATTCAAGTGACTATACAAAGTATAATATAGTCATTGTCAAATATACACATACTATATATATATATATATATATATATATACACACACACACACACACACATATTGTATATAAACTATTGTATGACAGGCAATCTGTATATGGATGTGTATATTGTATATACACATGATACTTGGAAATGTGGACAAGCACCCACATGTGCGCATACACACAAATAAAGGTGCATCTGTTATGGTAAGGCTTTTCACAGCCAGAAAAGGGAGAAAATGCATCTGAAAATACTATTCACAAACTGTTGCCTAAATCTGAATCAAAATGAGGAAAATAAAATATCACTAGGAACCCAAAGCGACATCCTGCATGACACATCTACGCTGGCTTCCGAGTGGTTTTGCAGTGGACAACATTACTGTTCTTGCACCTACAGCCGGGACGTCGTGCACAGTCATAGCAAGCCTGGAAGAGCTTCAGGCACCCTTTGAGCGGGAAGTAACAGAGCAGGCAAGGCAGAAAGAGAGACACCATGCTCATGGTGGACCAGCGCACGCAGCACCGTGACTGACTACAGGAGCAGGGGTCATCGGCACACATGTCCTCGTCGTCAGTGGAGCAATGGTAGAAGAGGCCCTTGATGCAACAGAGGCATGTGCCATACTCCACCAGGTTCTCCACCGAGCAGATGCAGCGACGACTGCACACCCAGCAAGAGGGCAACGTCTGCACCCGGGTGCATGCCTCACACTTGCACCTGCCACAGTCTGGGCAGCGGGAGGAGTATGCGTGAGGCACCTTTATAGCAACTGTTTTTGGAGCCTCTGACTTGAGTTCCTCCAACTCGTGTCCCATGACTATCTGAACTGCATTGGAAGTTTCCAAAAGCCTATGTTCCAGGGAAGTGCTGTATCGGTCATTCCCTGTGCTAGCCCAGAATCCAGTGCTCATTACGGGAGCTGGCCGTATCAGATTCTCCTCTGGGGTGTCGAGTTGGTGGGTAAGACGGCATCGCTCCTGATCGCCCGTCTGGCTGATTTCCAGTTCATTTTTTTGCTGGGAAATCTCCAATGTCTTATGTCCAGGTCCCTCAGTGTACTCGTTGGCTCCTTGGGAGACACAGATCTGATCCAGGGGCAGCACTTGAAGTTGCCAGCTTGAGGCTTCAGCGGGATCTGGTTCCTTAGCCCACTGCCTCCCACTGTCATGGACAGCATGTAGCACGCCTGGAGACTCACCACCGTTTTGAGTTCTTGTTAACATATTTGCTATGAAGTACGACCCACTCTGCAGGCATTGAACACATCTGAAGTCCTGCAGACAGACAACATCAGGGATCTGAGACCTCAAGCAGTAAAGGAATGAATGCTACACTATCCAAAAAACTGTGGAGAACTATTGCTTTCTGTATTTTCCATAAATTTGCATAACGTCTTCCAATAATAAAGTTTGATTTGCTTGAACAGGCTTAGTACAAGTTCAGTTTTGGTGTTCTACATTTCACTATTTTTAATTGTGATCTAAATATTGTGCGTTATTTAAACTCTCCATTTAAATTGGCAGGCATCAAATTTAGCCATTATACACAACCAAAATCTGCTTAGTCAAATACACATTTCTGAAAAAATATAAAACAAATGTATCACGGATGATATGTGTTATTATAATTAATTTTAATGCCAGTATAAAATCCTATAAACTGAAAGGCTGAATTTGAATATTTACCACTGCGAATATTCCAATTATTCTGACTAAAATTTTGTACTTCTTCCAGTTGTGAGGGGAAAAGTTGTATCACTGAGTTATTTGCCTTATTCAGAATAACAACGTTAAGACAAAATCTGAAAGATTATATTTAAGACAACTGCGTTTTAAAGTTGGGAACTCTCCACAAATGCACACCAAGAGCTCATGTTCCTAAACCATCACATTCTCCAAAATCATGACATCTACACACGAACTATCTACAAAGTTTTAGACAATTAAATTACTTCTGTGACAATAAACAATATTTAATTGACTTTGTGTACAAAATATGCAATAGAATGCAAAGTTAATACAATCAATCGAAATGTGTCATATGCTATAAAATGCTTATTCGTAATCAAGCAGACGTACATCTTCCACACAATTTCCTACCTGTGTTCCGAGTTTAAAGGGGTTTCATTAGTTATGTTGACCATAACGAAGATAGTACTATATTCCCAAATACCCTTCGATGGAATTCTAGCAAAGGCATAACTGCAAAATAGTTATGTATATTACTGAGCATATGTGTCACATTTCAATAACTATACATTTCCCATAGAGAAACCGAACGGATCAGCCATGTGTTTGGAGTACAAATAAGTCTTTCACTTGGGTGGGGTTTGCTTGCAGATTACCCACAGTGGGTTGTAGGTTGCTTTGGTTGCAATGGATGGAGTTCTGTAATAAATAAATAAATAAATAAATAAATAAATAAATAAATAACCTTACAAGGTTTTTAAAGGTTTTTTTTTTAACAAAACTCCATCCATTGCATCCAAAGCAACTCACTGTCGGTAACGTGCATGCACAATTAACAGTCATCACGTAATATTTCAGTATAACATTTTGATCAAAATATAACATTCACTCTTAAGCTTTTTTTTACTGACTGCAGCCGGTTTCAGTTTGCACACTAATCAAAAAATCGAAGCAGGAAGAACCTGGGCACTTAAAGTTTCAGAGCCATGTGAACACCACCTCAATCACCTAATGCTAATAATCACTAACCACTAATAATAGATAGCTTAGTAAAAACAACTCGGAACTTATAGTTTGATAACTATTTTTAGGCGTTAATGATAAGGAACGGAGTAAAAGAGCGAACATACATTGAAAGCACCGCTTTAACGGCGCAGACGTAATATTTGAGGAATTGACACTACTAAACTGAAACTATACACTTAACTATTGTAGAAATTGTAATATTTATTATGCTTTAAATAGACGGTTAATACAATCGAGCGCATTACTTTGCCAGTGCAAATATCGACGGAGTGTGTAAGATTATTTAAAATAAGACTCACCGTCCGGACACTTCTGCAGGCTCCTTTTTTTGCTTGCAATGTAAACAGAGAACAGAAGGGGGACTTTCTGTACGAGAACCACTTTTCAAATGGAAATCCATAAATTCGATCAATGGTTTAGTGAAACGTTCCGATCCACTTTTATAATAATAATTATTATATGATAATATAATAATAATTATTATGATTAAAATGGGACGTGCGAATTAAACAACTGTAAATCGATTATTGAAATGATTGCATTCCACAAGATGATACGTGTGTGTGTGTATGTGTGTGTGTGTATATAATACATAAGTAATACAGCTCTATTTTGGAAAAGAAAAAAAAAATCGTGAGGTTCAAGGATCAATAATACACTCACCTAAAGGATTATTAGGAACACCATACTAATACGGTGTTTGACCCCCTTTCGCCTTCAGAACTGCCTT
>JAAGVU020000001.1:39326835-39337727 GCA_011763525.2 Mormyrus iriodes
GCCCACCGGTTCTTTTTCTCCCCCCCCCCGGGGGGTGCGTGGGCGGGGCCGCCCCCCCCCCCCCCCCCCACCTCTTCAGACGAACACGGTCAGGCTCACTGACCGTTCAAGGCTGGCGATGGGTTCTTTTACAGACAAACAGTTAGGTCACTGGAGGCTGATAATGTCCAACTAGTGGCTTCTGGCAATGCTTGCAGATGGATACCATCTGCAGTCCCGCCGCTGGTTCTAAATGTATTTGGGGGTGATCTATAACCCAGAGCAGGCAGATGCCTAGGCAATGGAAGTTCATCAGCTCCTGCGCAATGAAGCCATAGAGTTGGTCAACCCTATGGTTCATCCCAGGGGATTTTTTTCAGTTTACTTTCTGGTTCCAAAAAAAGATGGTGGGTTCAGGCCGACTTTGTACTTAAGGCGTTTGAATTGGTTTCTCAAAGTCCTCCCCTTTCGGATGCTATGCACAGTGGAGGTGCTACAGGTGGTCTCAGTTCAGGAGGGGCTTGTTGCCATAGATTTATAAGATGCTTATTTTCACGTTCCTATATTTCCAGCAAACAGGAGATACCTACGTTTTTCATTTATGGGAAAGATTTACCAGTTCCAGGCTCTTCCCTTTGGCTTTTCATTGGCGTCAAGAGTTTATTAAAAATGTGTGTAGGTTGCACTGGAGTCACTTCAGAGAGAGGGCATGTAGATTCTTTCATTCTTTCTTGGATGACTGGTTTCTTGGTGCAGTACCTCCCGAGCAAGCCATCGTCCATACCCACATTGTACTAAGGCACATAACTACTCTGGGCTTCACGATGAACCAGACCAAATGCAAGTTTCTTCTAACACAGACAACGAATTTCATTGGCCTGGGCTGAAGTCTTGTACGATGCTTGGATGTCCTCCAATCCAAACAGGATATGGTCCATCCTTGCAGGTCTTAGGCGCCTTCATGTCGGAAGCACACAGTAGTATGTTTCTCTTCTTCTGTTGCTGGGGAAACTTACAGCAGCAACAGTGATCATCCCATTGGATCTTCTGTGGTTAAGACCATTCCAGAGGTGGCTTCTCCAGCTCCGGCTGTGTCTGGTGCGCAACAGACACACACAAATGAGGATCGCGCAACGTTGCATGAGCACACTGACATGGTGGCCTCAGGCTCACCCATGGGGTTTTGCTTGGACTCCCACCCAGACGGTGGGAAGTTGTACAGACAGATTCCTCTCTCCTCGGCTAGGGGGGAGTATGGTGTTGGTGGGGCGTGAACAGCACGTGACCTGCTGCACTATGCATTGCTCATATCAACACCTTGGAGCTGATGGCAGTGCTCCTGACCTTGCGCCACTTTCAGGCCATGCTGAGGGGCAGGTATGTGTTGGTCCATACCGACAACATAGCAGCAGTCTTTTATATCAACCACCTGGGAGGCACAAGGTCGGCTGCCGAACTTTGGGGTGGCTGAAAACCTGTAGATATGGGCTCAGGAAAATCTCCTCTCCGTTCGGGTAGCATACTTGGTTGTCTCAACAGTGTGGTGGGTACGCTGTCACGTGAGACAGTGTCACAGGGGGACTGGAGACTGCACCCAGACACAGTAGAACTGTGATCGGCCCATCATGGGACCTGGGTGTGGTGCTTGATTCATTCTGTGTGCCCCCCTATGAACCCATATCAGTTAATTGTATTCCCACCTAATTTCAAGCATTCTGGAGGGAAAATATTGCCTATGCATTGTGTTGTACTTCTTTTCAAATTTATATTCCTCTCTGCCTCCTTTTTCTTCTCTTTTCTATATGTACCTCTCAATGACTTCTGTCTTTTTCTATACTTGTCAACTAGTGAAAAGACAAATACCTACATTTCAGAATGTACAATTCAATTTGTTTGCATGGTAACAATGTCTAAAATGATAACTGTCAGAATCCAAAAAATGATTGATCCCGGGAAAAATTGCGTAAATTTCCTTTAAATGTCATATGTGCTTAAATAATATTTTGCTCGAACAATATATGTACCACTGCTTAATATCTTGATGCCATTTATCATTATCTTAAGCAAAGTCTATGTAAGCTATGTGCTAAAGCAGGCTAGTGAAATACCTCCTGTTTGACAGCATCATCAATGTCACATGAATAGTACTAAAAATATATCGTGCCTGTTTTAGTAGAACATGTAATTATGTTATGGCAAACCATAATGTTACAAATAACATTAACGACAATTCACATTGTTTTGCATGCTATATGTTGCTGAAATTATTTCATGATTTCCTTCCTTTTACACAAAATTATGCAATTCACCAACTCACCGGGAACACCAATAATTTCCGATTCCTTGGTCCATGCGTCATTTTTTAATTTATGTCCCTATAGGCAAAGAGAGACAGATCATAAATATCTGGGAATCCTGATACAGCAATAATCAGTTTCTCCTCCGCTTGGGACTTATTTGGTTGGAACAAAAATTTACATGCTTGTGTTCCGTGGAACTCTCTTTAGCAGAGCATCTCTACATTCCGATGGTTGCCGCCAAGCATAGCTGATTACCATAAAGTTGACTGGGCTACAACTACATTTTGACGCTCTCGCCGCCCAAATCGCGACGCTCCCTCCCATAGAGAATGAATGACTTCCAGTTGCTTTGACACTATCTCCACTCGCGGTGTGAATGCACAGTAAAGCATTCATACAGCATCTACCTAGATTCCTCATGTGCGCAGTTTACTCTGTTACCAAGGCACATCCACCTAACTCAAATATAAACGTAATACATACACACAAATGCTGTTAACTGCTGTTATCTTAGCGACCATAGCGGTTGCTGAAATACCAGTGTTGTGCCCGCAAATGTAAACACATACATACAAAATCTCTAATAATAGCTGTTAGCATAGCAACCATAACAGTAGCTCGAATACAGTATTTCTCCCACTTTCATATTGCTTTGCGATAATGCAACATTACAAAATGTACACAGATATTCACTAAACCATCCATATGAACCCACATTAGATCTAACTTTAATCACATCAACCGCTTTTTTCATTTAGAAAGTTTGCTCGCAAGACGACTTGCGCAGTTCAGCATCAATCTGACACTCGATGCTTTAAGCTTCACTAAATCATTGTTTCCTTCATTATCTATGCACTAACTACATAGGGAACATTCTCACTGTGGGATGTAGTACTTACCTGCAATGTAAGGAGATAAAACAATAAAACCCCATTTGGTTAGCTTGAGGAGCATGGACATTGCTGCTGTACACTCACTCCCACATCTCGCTCTCTGCGGCTGTTTTGGAGTCGCGTGTAATCAGTAGCGCCCCTAGAGGAACCTCCTAACTTGCTAGGTAGACTCATACCAAGGCACTCCCTGTAACCTGTGACACGCTCTTCCTCTCTTTGGGCTTAAATTAAAAACTACCCTGCCTCTGAACAGGAAGAATAAAATAAAATTTAATGAAATATGAATAAGGCAGGAGGGGGGTGTCTGTGTGTTAAGGCATCTATCCTTTACATTACTCGATAACGTTTCACAAAAGAAATGTCCACTTTACTCCCTAGCTGTGTCATTGTGTGAATATACCAACACTATATTGGTATAAAAATCGCACATTGCACACCTGTAAAATATAATATAACCATTTTTTTGAATTCAGTACAAAATCCCTGGGTCACGTTGTAATGCCATTCATTGGCGGTGCCAGTTTTTATGCCAGTGGAAAACCAACACATTGAAGTACCTTACTTTTGGTACTTCTTACCTGGTGCAGTGGAAAAGCACCCAAAGTTAATACCGGCTACGATAAAAAGGTGAGTGGTGATAAAAAGGTGAGTGGGACTGCATAGCAGACTGGTCAAAGTGCACCACTTAAATAAACATTTGATCTTTTTGTTAGACTTAGTTATGTCCTCAAGTGTTAAAATAATCCATTCATTACATTTACAATGGATTTTAGTATTATACTACCCCAGTACACCACTTAAAGCATCTACAATGGGCACATGAGCATCAGAAATAGATTGTGGAAGAAGGTAGTCTGGTCTGATGAGTCACATTTTCTGTTACATTATGTGGATGGCTGGGTGTATGAGGTAGTGTGACGCTCTGGGCAATATTCTGCTGGGAAACCTTGGGTTCTGGCATTCATGTGGATGTTACTTTGACATGTGCCACTTACATAAACATTGTTGTGGACCAAATACACCCTTCATGGTAATGGTATTCCCAAATGGAAGTGGCCTCATCCAGCAGGGTAATGCACCTTACCACACTGCAAAAATTGTTCAGAAATGGTTTGAGGAATAAGGTGTTGCTTTGACCTCCAAATTCCCCATATCTCAATCTGATCGAGCATCTATACGATATGCTGGCAATCAAGTCTTTAAAACATACAGGACTTAAAGGATCTGCTGCTAACATTTTGATGCCTGATACCACAGTGAAGAGCCTTCAGTGGTCTCGTGGAGTCCATACCTCGACTGGTCCATACCTTGATTTGGCAGCATAAGGGGGACCCACACAATATTATGCATGTGGGCTTAATGTTATGGCTAATCAGTGTAAAATCTGAAATTTATAACTGCTGCTGCTTGAATCTATCGTTCATGTACTAGTCAGTGCAGCTTTATTTTTCCTGGATTTTTATTTCCCTTAAAATACATCAAATCAATAAATATATCAAATTGGCACACTGACATGGTTATACCACATGCTTCTGCAAAGAGATTAAATTAAAAAAATCCCCTTCTTCCAACCATGAAAAGGGGGTCATACAGTTAAATCCATGAAGAGAGCTAAAATGTCATTCTCAATTTACTGTGGTCTTTTATTGCTGCCTCAAAAACAGTTGATAAGAGTGTAATATACCTTTCTTGGGCAATCAGTAATGTAAAAGGAGCTCAAATTCTAAGGGGACACTACACTATTATCCTGACCAAGGGCACCAAGGCTTTGAATAGTTAACTTACTGGGATCCAGGTTTAATCATTTTTTGCACAGGTAAGTTGGGTGGCTATCTGTTACTGGAAAGGCCACACTGAGAAATCAAAAAGAGCTTTATCTTTTATCCACATGCATGGGGATTGATTCCTGGAGATGAATTCAATTAACCTTCAAAGAACCGGCAACTATCAATTTTTACAAGCAGCTCTCAATTGCTAACTTTTGAACAGAGCAAAGCTAATAAATTGAAAAAGCATGGTTATACTAAAATAGATGTTTCAATAATAACAAAAAAATGTGTCACGTCCAGCCCTGCCCTGCCCTGCCCTGCCCTGCCCTGCCCTGCCCTGCCCTGCCTTGCCCTGCCCTGCCTTGCCCTGCCCTGCCCTGCCCTGCCCTGCCCTGCCTTGCCCTGCCTTGCCTTGCCCTGCCTTGCCCTACCATACCAGTCTGTTCCCAGTGTTTCCCATAGGCAGGGCTGCTAATCAGCCATGCCTGTTGCTCGTTGTTGTTACCTCATGTTCCTGCCCCTTGTTAACCAGCCACAGGTGCCCCTCGTTCATTATTGCCTTTCCTGTGTATAAGAGTTCTGCAGTCCTGTGCTCCCTTGTTGGGTCATTGTTATATTATGTTAGGGTGTTGGTGCCTGTTTGCTGCTGTATTATTGCAACCTGTCAATAAAGTCCCCACATGGGGTGATTCCCAGCACAGCTCTCCCTCGACAGTTTCCTTCCTTCCTTCCAGCCCTGTATTCATGACAAAATGTATAAATAGGCATTTTAAATAACATTTTTAAACAAAACTCCAACAGTTTTTTTTTTCTTTTTTATTCTAGCAACAAAATGCATGTCAAAAGGTTATTTTTGTAGTACAGCTCCCCTTCAGGGTAATGTGTTTATCATGCATGTATAAACAATTGATTGGTGATGGATCAAGTAGGTTGAACCCAAAAGTTTATTTTTCATAACATCACATAAAAATATGATAATGCAAGAAAAATATTTTTTTTCCGTATCAGTACAACTCATGCTGTTTTAACATGTACTGCGTAAGATTTGCTGTAGTACCAAAGCAATGCGATGTGTCGTAAAGGCTTGCTATTTTTGTAAGACTGCTGATTTCCAGACAGACATTTTAGCAGTCTGTTTAGAAATAACCTCACTCTAAATCAAAGAAAGCAAAAACTATGTTTAACCTGCCTGCCAGTTTCTGAATGTGTTACTGCGCACTGTCCTATATTCCGAATTGGCCATGGGGGACAATGATTTTCAAGCAGCATGTACCATCTGACCTAGTTACTGATGACAGTCACATAGGCCAAAAAAATTCTTCGAAATATAGAAGCTGATATGACTTCACCTGTCTGATGTGGTATTAATGTCTTGAGACATACTAGGGAAAGAGAAATATAGCTGTAGTGTATACAGGAGGCTGAATAAGCAGTGTACATTTATTTCCTTGGCATTTACCTCGAAAGTCACCAGTAGACAACAAACTCTTCATTTTGACAGTAAATCACACCCTGTTAGCTGATTCCTGTCAGTTGAAAGAGTTACAACATTACAGTAAAAAAATGTTTTTTCATTGCCATGCTGAGATGTTCATTTGAAGGCTGATGCGTGTTCATTTGAATATTTACTAGGAAAAATAAACAGAACTGCTTAAATGCAGTTTAAATATTGTATCTTCTTAATTGCCGACCAGCTGCTAAAATGATATTTAGAGCAGTTAGTCTTTGTAGTGGTTCTTGTAACAGCTGCTCTTTTGATGTTCTTTGCTATCCTTTTTTGAACTGGAATCACAGGGCACTGAAAACAAAATTTAATAAGACAAAAAAAATTAGAAATAAGAAACTTTGCAATGTATGTCACAGTATTTTATTTTGGTTGGCAGTACATTTAAAACAAGTTTCCTTAAAACAGTAGTTCTTAATCCTGTTCCTGGCGCTCCCCTATGCCAGAATGTTTTTATTTCAACCCACACTGACTTCACATTAATTATTACCCCATTAAGGACCATATAAGCCTGATTAAGGTAGTATTATAATGAAAACATTCTGGCAGGAGGGGACGTCTGGAACAGCATTGAGAACCACTGCCTTAAAAGCTTTCTGACAGAAGCCCTCTGTATTCCAAACATGAAGAAAATGTGGCATTTGTGTCTTTCATCTTAGTAAACTAACAAATCTAGTATTTAAGCAATACTTGCTACAAACTAAGCTGTTAGCGATCCATAAGCAGTTATAGAAGTTATTATATTGAATTAAAGTACTCCAATGCAATGCAGATTTTTTTATATTTATGTTGTTTATAGATATGAGATATATTTATATGTTTGTTTTAATAATCACTCAGGTATAGCCTTGATGGAGGCAACAAGTTGTGATCCTATCTTTTTCCTCTGATCTGTGTGCAGCATATATAAAGACAAAATAATATTTTACAAGCAAGGGAAATGGGTGTGGATAACAAACAACACAGGGCTGAACTTAAGCAATGAGGGAATTTACACACAGAATTAGTTAGGTCCTAGAATAGACATGGAAAACAAAGGAGCAGGTAACAATTTCTCTTCATCTGTAGTATATCCATGTCTGAGAGGAGTTACTCTGCGTTGGAAAATTGTTAGTTTAAACAAATACTAATACTAAATTTGGAAAAATTAAAAACATCACCATTGTAGAGTCAATCCATTTTTTGTTGCTATTCCTTGATCTAGTAACTCCTAACTTACAACATTAAATGCTTCTGCAAAATCAAAGAGCTGAGGTTTCCAGGTGAATCTTTTGGCACTCCATTCTTGACATTACATTTTATGGCTTTCCTGCTGAGCATCATTGACAGGTTGCTGCTGACTCTGGCAGTCTCCCAGACACAGTGATATAAAAGCTGCTTGTTATATATGCATGTCAATGATGAGCTTTCAGGGTTGTGCACTACGTATTCTACTTCTCTAGGTAGTCCTAAAAAGTAGAGATGATCAAACAAGTAAACAATTCCAAAGTTAATTTCCATAGTTTTAGGAATAAATTTATTTGGTATCAAAAAACAAAACTAGCAATATGGTTACTTTAAAATTGAATATTGATAACAAACAGAATAAAACAGTTGCATTCATAAAATAAGAGTGGCAGTATAATACTAAAATCCATTGTAAATGTAATGAATGGATTATTTTAACACTTAAGGACATAACTAAGTCTAACAAAAAGATAAAATGCAACATTATTTTGCTGTGTTATTGGATGTGCTTTACTTTCTCCCCTGTTACTTGTAGAAATAAAATGTTTATCACAGAATTTCACATGTGATTTAAAATATTTTGTTTAATAATATTATAGCATACTGCACTGGCTTTATGGGTTTTAATTAATAAGATTTCAATCAAGGCTATCACAACACATTTATTGGGCAATCTTGGGGTCGACCTCCTTTGTGAAACGTGCATAGCAGTTGTGATACATGGTATAAGCTCTAATCAAGACTGTTAAATTGAAATTTCAGGCCCACAAGATGTGCACATTGGGTTTCATTAATTGTGAGAAGTATGCATATCTTTCACTATGTGACATGTGTTGCTCAAAGTGGTTTGGTTTGAAAATTTGCAGTGTGACTCGACAATAGTTGTATCGCCATCCTCTTGAAGAGGGTTTCCTTGACAGATGCTGTATCAGATGGAAGGCAATAAGGCCGAAGGAAATTGAATCCTGTGAGGATTGTTATCCTGAACATTGTGAGAGCTCAAAAACAATGAGATGCTACATCTCGGCCAGACATTCTGTACCCGACCACTAGATGGAAGTATTCATTGACAATCTCCCATCTTATTTATTTACTTTCTTAGTTACATTTATTAAAACAAAGTAATGGCCTACAGCACAGTTCAGAATCTGCAGCCCCAAATGATCCAGAGGTGCTTTAATCATTGTTCATCACAGTGGTTGTACAAAACCTAATCATACATACTGCAGGTAAGCTAATTTCCCCCATTTTCAACATTATTGACAAAGGCCAGCATAAATTTATGTTATGCACAATCCTTAAGCAATTAGTCATGGGATATAAATGGCATAGTCATGAGATATAAATGGCATAATGTCAGTCTGTTCATATCATAGTATCACGTTGCAAGGGATGAAGGACTTGAGGGCAGGCGTCAGGGGAACAAAAGGAGCTTTATTATTGAAACATCCATCCATCCATTTTCTGTACCCGCTAATCCCATTTGGGGTCACGGGGGGTCTGGAGCCTATCCCAGAGGCTACGGGCGCGAGGCAGGGAACAACCCAGGATGGGGCACCAACCCATCGCAGATTATTGAATCAGGAGCAGGGAAACAAAAAGAAGGGTTGAAACAGGAAGTCTAACTCTGAGTTGGACACAGGCAACAGGAAGACTGATGTTAATGACCAGACTGGGGAACACAGGACTGGGAAGCACATATATATGGGACTAATGAGGGACTGATACGATGTTTACCACATTAGGATCGGGGGCTAAGCACAGGACATGACTGGAAAGAATACAGGAGGATTCCGGAGGACCAGCAGCAATCCCTGCTTCTCATTCTAGGAGATGGACAGGTAACCTTAGACCCTTATTCTTGTTACTGTGATAACCCAGAAAGTATTAGACAGACTTTTTCAATATTAACAAACACATTTTAAGCATGAAGGTCTGGGCCCAAATTCATTTTAATAGATATCTCACCAAAATTGAACTAAAGTTGCATAGGGATAGGAATGAGAAGGGCAGTCTCATACAATTGATATTATTAGCATGATAATTAAAAAAATACTTTTTGACTCTTGAACTCGCATTGTATGAGTGAAGATCTGGGCCTCTTCTAATTTTGAAATCACAAATCAGATCACATCATAATTGAGGCAACACTGCTTAGTGGCAGCAAATAGACGTATGACTAAAAAAGACACTTGATAGTGTGTATTGGATAAATCTATCAGATCTTTTTACTCTATTTACTCTATTTGTTCTTTGATGGATCTTATTACTAATTCACAAAAACCTTATATGGACAGAAATCTATGCCTTATAAGTCACCCTATAATTGAAGCAGCAGTGCTAGGTGGCAGCAGAGAATGAAAAGGGAAAGGGATCTTGTAAGCATGGTAAATGTAAACATATTCCGTTGATCTTTTTCAAATTTCCCAGGAACATTGTACAGGTCAATGGCTCTGAAACTGTGGAACAAGAGATTATTTTCTGAATATTCTGAAATAAAGTTTACATTTCTGTTTCACCACCAGCTCCCCCCACTCCCACCCCCCTGCCCGGCAAATTTTATCGGTAGCAGTCCATTAGCTGATCAGCAACATTTATCGTAGGCAACTCAGTGAAATTTTTCATTGGGGAATTTAATTGTGTCACATAGCCCTAGTCTTAGTCAGTGGTGACACAGGAAAGAATTTGCTCCTTGTGACAAATCACACAAAGCTGGGCTTTTAATAATGATTTTTTTGAAGAGGTGGTATCACTTCGCAAAATATTTTCAAGGGTGAACTCCACCCCACTCCCCCATTCGACAATACTTATTGTGGGGGACCTCCACCCTGTACTATGATACTGAAATAGCGTTGCTTGTAAAAAAAAACTGAATATATACAGTATACCATGGAATAACATATAGATGGTATGAAAAATTAGGTACTGCCCAAACCTAGTGCAGGGGGGCTAGAGATAAAGGTTGGGGGGTGTGGGAGGAGTAGGGATTAGATATGGGGAGGGGGGGTGACATGGTGGTCTGTGGAAAACACTGAATGCACCACAATATTCAGGATTTTAAAAACGCATACTTTTGTGGTAATAACTTAATATCTTTTTGCATCACTTATTACTGCTGTCTCACAAATTTTATCTCTTAACATTGTAGGATCACACACGCACATGCTAGGGCTAACATTCCGAGGTTTTATGGCCAGAGCCCTAAAAGCCCTGCGATAAG
>JAAGVU020000001.1:39344453-39356437 GCA_011763525.2 Mormyrus iriodes
TGCAGCCCTACAGATGCACATGGCCTCAGCAAGGCTGCTGTGTCCTGCATCTATGCATTGATCAAATTTCTGTTACTTCATGCACATAACTGCATACAATATACAGCAGGAGGGGATGCCATGCATGACACTAAAAGTGGTTTTCATGCCATTGCAGACATACCCAGCATTGGAGGTGCAGTGAATGGAACCCTCAAACCTTATCATGTTTGCAGCCCCTTGAATCCCACCTGCACCTGTTGAAAAGGGTTCTTGGCACTAGGCTTAAACGTGCAGGTGATATGCAACCATCAAGGCCATTTACAGACATTTTGGGTAATTGGCTTGGGAGTACACATGATATTTCTATCTGCTCCAGCTTTGGTGTGTGTCAGATGGCAACGGATGGTGTGTTTGCTGGTGGCTGGTTATCATTATGGACATCAGTCAGCCTCTTAGTGAATACATGCTGAATCCAGTGTTGAATCCCCAACCCATGGCTGAGGAGAGGTATAGCTCCACACACCAAGGAACACACACTGCTGTAGAGGGTGCTTTGGACATGCGGAAGATGTGATTCTGGTGCCTACACAAGTCCTTGGTAGCTCTAAGATTTCCCCTGAATACTACTGTGCTGTTCTTGTTATGTGTAGTATGCTGCAGAACACTGCAGTAATTATTTTATAAAAATGTATATTTTATATAATATTTTATATATATATATATATATACATACATACATACACACACACACACATACATGTGGGATCGATGTTCCTGTTATCGATAGTCTGTGCTTTTCTTACGCAGAGCGGGGGAGGAGCCAGGAAAGTACTACTTAAGAGTTTGTTCGTTATTCCTGGATTGACGAGGGGGTTCTGGAAATGCACGTAGACCTCACTCTTTCTTTGCTTAAGTCATTCGTTATCTTGTTCGTTTTTCCCTAAGATCGATCGCTTTCTGGAAAGCCACCCCAGAGCAACTGGTTAAATTTATGGTGGTTTTAAACCTCCTTATTATAAGCTGCTATAGTCTCATAGTCTCTCCCACAACACACCACATCTCCCGAGTTATTTAAGTGTTTTACAATTGCTTACAATCCTTGTCAAAAGGATATGACATAAAGGAGGCATTTGATGATGATTAGAGGAGTCACCTCTTCGTCATGATCAAGGAACACAATCTTTCAGATATGACACATGACAGTGCAACTTGAGTCTCCCCAGGGGAAGCTTCTATTATGTTTTGCATCTTCATCCTGCCTCTCAGACATCTCATCCTTCATGCTCATCTCCATTACAAAAATGACGGGAAGTATCTTCTGTTTTTGGTGTCGAGGCTATCCCATACTTGCTGCATGATTTCATTTAATGAGGTAAACCATGGCTGCTCATGACATTTATTATCTATTATCTAACTGATCACCACTCCCTAGGCAAACGAAGAAAAATGCACCCCACACTATGCTTTTTTTTCTACCTTTGATCTGCTGTTTGAACTGTCTAAATCTTTTGGCTGTATTTGCAAACGCAGACAATTGCATTATTGTAAAGTATTCAATAATGGAAAGGTTGAGTTTCTGTAATGTTTCCATCCTGTTATCACGGAGGATTAAAACATGGTACAGAAGTGGAAATTAGCAAAATTTTATGTAAATTTCATTTAAATGCAGAACAGATGGCAAAATGTCCATTTTCTCTGTGGTCATGTTACAGGTTATGTCATACGTTCCTTCACACAATACACATGGAGTGTTAATGTTTTCATATTTCTTGGCCTTTACACAACCATACAGGGCAATCATCAGAGCTAATGACTCCCACGAAATGGTTGAAGACATCATTTGGCTTTCTCTAAATGTAACCTGATCGAGATGTAAGTAAAGGGGTGAAATATACCAGCATATATATTTTTGTGATATTTGGTCACAGAGGTGCTAACTCGGTTTTGTGATTATTTTTGAGTCTGTACCTTTGTATTGTTTGACAGTTAAAATAATATTGCTGATTTTGTGACTGATGCATTGGCAACTCTAGGATTGACGGGAACTTTCTTCTTAGTAGCCTCATTTTGAATTTAAAACTCACATAAAAATTGAAAGAGCATTTTGTTTATTGGTATTCAATTATGACGCTGCCTTGTAGCTGTGCTTGTAATTGTGATTTATTGACTTCTGAAGGTACTTTTTCATATGATTTATCCATTGTTTTAGCCACCCTCGCACGGTCATTAAAGCTGGTGTGTATAGACTCTTCTTCCCTTTGATTTTATTCGTTTTTCATAAGTTATTCTGCCGTTGTAAAGGCAGACATATGTTATGTATCCCTAGATCCAATAGTCATGGTGTCAGACAATTAATAGAATAAACTGAACTGAAACTAATTAAATCAGTCTTGTACATTAAGTGCATTTAACACCACAAAGAGTGAAGCGTGCTGAAATCTTTCAGAGAGCCTTCTGTTAAGTACACCTCTGGACAATGGAATAAACAGTAAAAATCAATGACAAACCAATGGAGATGAGAAGAATCTAGCCAGAGGGATTCACCTTGGCCAGAAAGAGACTCCCCTCTTTGGTTTGAATGCTTTAGTGTGTGTTAGACCTGTGGAGACTTCAGACTGACAAATAGCATAGTGATGTGTGATGGCCACCTCCAAAAGTTAGGACCTGCCATGTGGATCAGCCAGCAGATCCATGAATTCTCGAAAGCTGTCACTAAGCTGCACATCACTTTGCAGCATCTAAAATTGGCCAGACGGGGGGCTGTGAGTTTACCGCCTGTGCCAAAATGTTGGCTGTGTGGCAAAGCTGGCACCACTAAGGACATATTCCATCCCATAGTAATTCTGTGCAATTTGAGACTATAACAGTGCTGTCTCATTTTCATTAATCATAATACACATTTTAACAAACCCATTTAAAACATAGTGGAAACTCATGTACTTATTATTATACCCAGAATGCACATTTGTCAGCCTGCATGGTAAATCACATGTCTCTGAATCACAACCTGTGGCACAGAAATGCATTTATTGCATTAAAGGAAGAAAAAGCATTTTTTTCTTTTAATAAATAAATAGGACATCTCATTCAAGGTGTCCCTTGCATCATTCTGTATGCTTGCAGGCTCACTATGACTTTATAACCGATAAGTAGTTATGGAAGACATTAATTGCACTAAAGGGGTGGGTGGATGAGAGTATACAATCACCAAATTCAGTTTCTGTGTAGACTATTCATTCTTGAACCAAAGGTTGTGTATGCTAGTGCTGCTTAATTAACCCTCCTTACACATTCCACCCAATATATATTTAAAGGGAAAAATACATTTTTGCTTTTGAATCAATGCTTCCTAGTTTGATGCTGCGATCAGAGGAAGCAGTTGATTTGGGCCACTGAAGCAAAGCATCGTTTGACCCTGTAGTTTGCCTCATTAAGACAATGGATTTTATGAGAACACAAAACGTTATAAATGGTCATGTAATTTAATTTTTAAAAAGGGCAAGATAAAAAGTGTTTTTAAGCCTCATGCATTTACCATACTATTTTTTAAAGTAAAGAAATACAGTGTAAGTTAAGGTTCTTCTTTGTAAGCTGACTGAAGGAAAGTGGAAGATACTAGGGGTTTTGATTCAAATATTAGCCTAAACATACAGTAACTATGTACTACATAACAAAATACTTAGCATTTCTATGCACACACATATACACAAATGCATAACATTATGTATAGCCTATTTACAGAAATTTTAGTTATAATCAAAATAGTAAACTCACTCCAGAAAAATATTAAAATTCATAACACAAGTGGTACAACAGTGCTCACGTGCCTGGGATGCCTCAGATTATACATATGTATGTTAAGAAGATTATCATCCATATCATCATGTAGATGGATGAGAGGCACCCAAGCTGTTACAAAAGTTATGCTGCTAAAGATCAGCTGAATGTCATGCTGTTGTGCAGGAGCCCTAGATGAATTCCCAGGTGTACAATCATGCCATAATGTACATTGAAGAATTCTGCTGGAGTATCACCAAATCTGTAATTAAGCTTTTAAAGAGAGATAGTGCTGAAGGCCAATGTCTGTAATAAGAGCAACAGATGGTACATTTTTAAGTTATTTGCATGCAGTGTATTGAAAGAATGAAAGGAAAAACAAAACTGTGCAGAAATATTCCATACATCTCATGTTTCATGTAAAATTTCATTCTACATTCTAACAGACTATTATTCTTTGATATCTATATTTTGTATTTTGCATATATTCAATACAAAATAACACACATTTATCTTTATGATATGTCATTATCAGTAGATATAGGGAGTTAATAACACACAATGTGAATTATGAAATTACAGAACTGCAATTTATATTACAGTATACTGTCCTATCCACTGCACCATCACATCGTACATAAATAACAGGCTGCCACGGTGATCTCACATCTGTAGGGTTTGGATTTCAAAGGTCAAAGTATCTGTGTGTGGAATTAACATATTACTGTGTGGGTTTATTGCTGCAGTCAACCAAGGCATGCCATTAAGTCAGCTGATGCCTCTATAATCTGCATAGTGTTTGTGTGTGTTTCCGTATGTATCTCACAAAAATAGGAATCCCATTTAAGGTATCTCTTTATGTAGAGATTATACACACAGTTTGTATCTTGCTAGACTATACTTCACAACTATTTCCCACTGTGCAGGACAAGACATATAACCACTTGTTATGTATCTATTGATATTCCTTTTACTATATTACATCACAAGTAATATAAACAAATAATGCAATAATGTTGACTTTACAATTGCTTCATAGCACAAATGTAATACAATGCTGTTGTTTCATTATCTTCTTCCCCACTTACCTTTATGTAGGGCTTTTAACTATATTCTTTCATTCTGTAGTCATGTTGTTGAGATGTTCAGTGGTTGCTAGGCAACAGTAAGCTTCTTTTCTAACCATAAGGTATGAAAAATGATCATGAGTTAACCTTGAGGGAAAATGGATGAGAAATGTGAAGAAGCAACCATTAAAATTCTCTAAAATCTCTTCTCACAATTAATGTCAATCCATTTTGATTTTTACAGAGGTTATCCTCTGGCCATATCTTCCTGGATAAATTTTAATAAATGGACTACTTTTTAAATGAAATAAGAAAAATTAAGCCAGACAAAGAATCAATCAAAATAACATATTTGCTATTTTGAGCACACTTAAAGGACTAGATTTTTGCTAAATTGTTTGCTAATACAAGTGACAATTGATAAAAGGATGAGGGAGGTTCTTGGAAGAGAGTTATGGAGGATGGACTGCTCCAATAACAATTAATTTTATTCACATCATACATAACACATTCTGTTGTGCTCAAATGCAGTTGCTATACATAATATGAAGATCATGTATTTAAAATGGTTAAGAAGATGTTGCATGTATCCTTAGAGGATGTGAAAACTCATCAGGTGGTATATGAGATACTTTTAAGAGATGGGTAAGTATTATTGCTGTTTAATAAAATACATTCTAGTTCATTTTTCATGCCTTACTCAGGATAATTACTGGTAAGGATAGGATATGAATGGGGAAAAAAATAAAATCTGTGAAGCAGTATAATTATTTATACCATACTCATGAACCGAGGTGGGAAGCACATTTTGTCAGTGGTGATCAATCCAATCATAGGCTGGCTGAGGCAGCATACTAAAATGATGGTCCAATGAAGTTCAGTCAAATGGATAGTGCTAGCAATGCCCTGCATGACGAATAAACACATACAAACCCCTAAGTTGTTATAGATGGAAAACCAGATATAATCCACCTTAAGGTTTCTCTCTTTTTTCATTTTGTCTGTGGAGATATACTTCATTTAGCCTAGCTAGGTGCACCTTTACCCTGGTCAAATAACAGCAATTGTTCTTGCAGTTTTATCATTTTCTTTTCCTAATGTCATTACACAATGGGTAAGGGGTAACTGTGCAATGCAATTCCAAGTTTTCAAAGGTCCACCAATACCTTAATAATAAAAGCTGAGTTGTGTAAAGCATACAAACTTTTAACAGCTTCTGGCTTTAATGAAAGCTATGAAATAGAAAATGTAAGTGTATAACATGTAAATGCATGTTCATATCAGTCAGGCTAGAATATACATAAAATCACAGAAAAGGAAATAAAATCAAGTTCAGTCTAATAGGGTCAAGCAGGTGTATATATTTGGGTATAGATGGTAGGGACATGTCCCTACCAATATTATAGGAGTACCATGTGTGTTTAGGGCAGCTGAGGGTTTAGGCCTGATTTTCACCCTACCGATGTTGAAACCAAACCTATGCCCTTTGGGTCATGTTATATTGTAATGCATCTCAAGGGATAACCCATGTGTATTTTACTTCTTCCATTCTAAATTCTAGATTCTATAGAATTTATCCTCATTTTGAAAATGGACTGTGGTAAATTCAACCCCAAAAATAACACAGGGTATAAGTGTGTATGTGACAAGTAAAACTAGAGACTTGATGTGGTAAGTGTTACTGTAGTATCAAGGCACTTAGTGTTTTACTGATCCGCAGTCTTATAGGAGCCTACCACCATTTATAACCACTGCATATGATCCAATCCATAGTGCCAAATTCAAACATTTTAAAAAGCATTGACCATAACCATGTTGTGTGTCTTTTATGTATAAATGCATTTCATAAGTGCATTTTTACCTTGGACATCTAAAAATAATCCCAAGGAACAAAAATGAGCCCTGGAATAAAATGGTTAGACTGCATGTGTTATGGCAGAAGAAGTATTTTGGCTTTAACGAAAATCCTATTGTTGTGAAAAATGTTATTGTCATGGCAATCGTATTCATTGTCCAACGTAACTTTTTCCCCCCATTGGCCCCCGGGGCCAGTTGATCAGTTTTACTGGACTCATGTATATTGCTGCTGGCTCAGATAAAAAAAAAAAACACTTTACCATAAAATACATCTTGTATATACTGTAAAGATTCATCCAAACAACAAAGAACTGAATCATTTTCTTTTTAGAAATTTTATTTTTGATTTTATTTGCATGAATATATTTGGTGAGAACTGTGGATCCTTAACTACAAGCTCCTTCTGTCTGCCTCCTTGAGCCACCTCTTTGGTGAGTTTATTGTTTAAAGAATCCTGCACATGTACACCTTCCCAAAATGTAACCATTTTCATTGTTAGTTTTATTCAAACTATTAATTCTCACAATATTGCTCACTGTTACCAATCCTAAATATTATTATTGCCGGCTATGCAAATTTATAAAATTTTGCAATGTAAAATCTTGTATGCACAAAACAGAACACTATATATGGACAGACTTGAGCATGCCATATATGCTTAAACTGTTCAAAGGTAAAGTGTCGAGGAGCCTCAGGGTCGGGCAGGAAGACAGCAGGAAATGACAAAAATTCAGTGGTTGGTAGTTCATTCAGACCCC
The DNA here is from genome assembly GCA_011763525.2 of Mormyrus iriodes. NCBI lineage: Eukaryota > Metazoa > Chordata > Actinopteri > Osteoglossiformes > Mormyridae > Mormyrus > Mormyrus iriodes. Next base: position 39,351,895 of record JAAGVU020000001.1, read on the forward strand.
ATCCTAAATTTTGGTGCCTCCCGTAAAATGCATATGAAAAAAATGAAAAAGGAAAGAAGAAAAATGAAAAACCCCAAAATAACAAAATTCTCCGAAAAATAAAAAAATATCAGCAAACAAATGGAAGCATACCTAGTCATCTCATTAACAAACTGTGGCCTCTAGTCCTCGCACATCTGAGGACCTCTAACACATAGAGTACACAAGTAAAAGGACAAAAGAAAAGGACTGACCTGTCTCTAATCTACTACCACTTTTATAACCCATCGTCCCCACCTCTTCAATTGGAAACTGCCATTCCCAAATACTACACAGGGGTAATATCCCCAAAAAGGGGGAAAACAAAACAAAACAAAACAAAACAGGACTAAGGAATTAAATAATACCCGGGCTTTTGCCCATATCAAATATTAACATTAAACACCAACCAGTCACTTTTACCCTCAACAATAAATTTACCCTAATTAATTTTGCAAGGACCCAACTATTACCCTTGAGTGCAGCCCCCACCTCCCTTCAGCCATCCTGGAACAGGGGCAAGCTTCCCTAACAACCAGGACGCTACAACAAAGGTAAGGATTGTTCAGCTTCTGTACTATTACATTCATATAATAAACATAAGGAAACAAAAAAAAAACATAACAATAAACTCAAATAAATTGAATGTTCGGCATGGCTTTCGCAACATGTGTGCACCCATCTGCTTCCACCTTCACCGACCTCATTAAACCTGCCAAAACAGTAAATGAAAAGAAAAGAAAAGAATACAAAGCAATAATAAAGTTTACAAACCATTACAACAAGCTAAGGTAGTATGACACCCCCTTTAGGTTGCAGTGGGGATATGTCTAAAGCTGCGGCATAACATAAACCAAAAAATATATTTTTTTTAAACATACAGTTTCTTGTACATACAGGTGTGTGTGTGTGTGTACGGTGTGTGACGGTGTATTCGTGTAGTAACTGTAACACACTTAACCTTATAGGTGTGTCATAAGAACGGAAGAAAATTTGAAGAATTTAAAAATGGCAGAAAATGGAAAATATCAGTGAACCATAATCGGCTAAAAAGAAAAAACAGACCCCCGTTAGGAAGGTATAACCAACAATAAATTTTACCCAAGGCAGAGATTTCCAATTGGGATGGAAATGCATGTTCAGTATAGTGCAGACAAAGCAAATTGCATGACGTAGTAAACATAAAAAAAATAAGATCTAATACGAGCACTAATTTAAAAAAAAACCACACAGACATTAATATTATATATATTACTACAATCCATATACTGTAAATTGGGCCTGTAAAATTTCTTCAGCGAAAACAAGCAGTAGCATATTAGATATAACACATTTAGGTACATTTTATAAATAGTTCTTATAAATAATAAAAAAATGATACAGATCAAAGAAAGGTGCTCTTGAATAAGAATACTGTTGTTTTTAAAGCCCATAAAAAAATTTTTAACTGCTCAGTTTTCTTCAAAGATAGACCAATCAGACTGTTAATACTTCTGAAATAAGCATTTTAAATGCCCTACACACTCAATCTCTTTACTCTGGCGATTAATTATGCAATGAAGTCATTAACTGCATTTAAGGAAGACAAAGGTTATTTTCTCTAGTTGGGGACCTTCTGAGTAGGAGGGATACCATTTATTATGCTTTTGTATATATGATCTGTACCAAATTGTATGATGAAATTATCATGTCCTTGGGAAGGAGCTATTGTCTGTTGGGAAACACTTACATACTAACTCCATCCCAAATGCACAATTACCTGCAGCTGGCAATTCATTTGGAAGTGACTATTATATATATAAACCAAGGTGGTTGTAATCGTTTCAATAAATTCTGGGTACAACTAGCTATCATGCACTATCAAAGCTTTCTTTTGTGACACAAACATTACCCTTTACCCATTGTCTCTCTGTACATGAGCTGATTAAAAATAATATCCTACAGTACTGGAATGGACACTCAGAAAAACCATTTGTCCAAAATGCACATGTTGCTTGTGAAACCTCCCCACAAATCCCTCAGTGCCCAATTACAGGGGAGCTCAATACACCCCATAATTTTCAGGAAGTCCAAGAGGCAATTTCCTAGACCCAAGACAACAAGACTGCAGATCCTTATGGGATCACTTTTGAACACTGATGAATGAACTAATAAGAAGAGATCGCAACAGAAATGTATAGGCACCATGAATAATGTTTTATATAGCATCGGACTTCCACAGCTATGACCTTCAAGAGGAAACATAATGCTAACCATTGCTCCCTAAAGCCAAGATATCTACCCGTATATGAATGAAAGGTGCTATGTTTGAAAAGAGTTTGAAAAAAAGGTTGTGGATCTGTAGGAAAATGTATATGTTCAGCTGTTGTTTTTTTCTGTAATAACACATGGGAAATTAAAAGTATTTTGTTTAGATTTTTATTTGACCCAGAAGAGAGCTGGCATTTATGCTATTTATAGAATTTAATTCTCTAAAGTATAAATTTTAAAACATACATTTTTCATCCAAATAAGTAAGGGTTAGTATTACATATCCATCCATTCATATTTACTTATCCCATTCGGGGTAAGAACAGCCTATGATGGGGTGTCAAACCATCACAGGGCACACTCACACATCATTCACACCTATGGGCAATGCCAATTAGCCTCAGCATGTGTTTGGACTGTGGGGGGAAACTGGAGTACCTGGAGGAAACCCCATGATTACAGAGGGAGAACATGCAAACTCCAGACACATGGAACCCAAGCAGAGATATGAACCCTGGTCGCAGAGGTGTGAAGTGACACTGCTAACCACTGACCCACCATGCTGCCGCTCCAGCCTTCTTCTGACATCTTAGAGTTATGAGGCATTTTATAGATTTGAGGTTTTAAAAAAATATGAAACTATTAAATCTGGCAGTACTAAATTTTTGCCATATTTAGCCTTCAATGGAAATTGCATACTAGGTTCTCATATTAGACATTGGTGAACTATGCTAAAATGTTGCATTAACCATGGATAACTGGTCAAGAAACTATTCGGACAAATCACAGCTAACAGGGACTTTGTGACAAGCTTTAAGATGACAGGATGACTTTGCCATTCAGTTAATTCCTCAGGATATACTCAGGTCAGGTCAGGTCAGGTCAGGTCGGGGAACATGTGCTGATGCAGCGCGTTGCCGCACCCACCACATGACGAAACGCCTCGGGATCCAAGCTGGCAACCCCCCAGGCAGACACACGGCCCTGTCCAACCCTCCGGAGATAGCCATCTATCTGCCGCAGCCAGGTGTTACGTGGGAGTCCTCTTAGCCTGGACCAGCCGCTCGGGTCCTCAGCAATGAGGATCCTGCGAGCTGGATCACCCTCAGCGAAACGCGTCACATGGCCATAGTGCCATAGCTGACGCTCCTTCACAATGCAGGTAATGTACCTCTATCGGGACTACCCTAGCAACTGCTTGTTCAACACAAAGTCAAACCAGCAGTACCTGAGGATTTTCCAAAGAGAGCGAAGGAGTCCAGTCTTCGTCTTAGCACACTAGATAGTGTCCATGTCTCATAGCCATATAGCAAGACAGGAAGCACCAGGACTCTAAAGACTTGGACCTTCGTCCTCTTGCAAAGATATCGGGAGTACCACACACCCCTTTCCAAGGACCTCATGACCCCCCATGCTCTCTCAATCCGTCTGCTGACTTCATGGGAAGAGTCACCAGAGACATGAATGTCACTGCCGAGGTAGGTGAACCTCTTGACGAGATTGCCCCCCTCCCTGCAGACAGACACACTACTGATGACTGTGCCTAAGGAGTCATTAAAGGCCTGGATCTTGGTTTTTATCCTGGACACTCACAATCCCAGACACTTAGACTCCTCGCTCAGTCTCTCAAGAGCCCCAATCAGAGCCTCCATTGACCCAGCGAAAATCACAGCATCATCAGCAAAGTTAAGATCAGTGAATCTTTCTTCACCAACAGATGCCCCACAACTGCCAGACCCAACGACCCTGCCCAACACCCAGTCTGTGCAAGCATTGAACAGAGTAGGAGCAAGGATGCACCCCTGGTGAACCCCATTATCAACTGGTAACTGGTTCTTCCTCCACTCCACACCGCACTCACAGTACCAGTGTATAGGCCGACTATGATGTCCAGCAGCTTTGGGGGGATCCCAAGTCTCAGGATGTCCGACAGGGCAACTCGATCAACTGAGGCAAGCGCTTTATGAAAATTGACAAAGGCTGCAAAGAATCTCTGCCGATATTCACACACTCGATGAGAACCCTCAGTGCCAAGATTCGGTCGATGGTATACTTCTTAGGCATAAAACCAGACTGCTCCGGTTGTTAGGAGGCGAGCAAGTGGTCATGGATCCTGTTAAGGATGACCCTTGCAAGGACCTTACCCGGAACTGAGAGCAGTGTTATCCCCCTGTAATTGCCACAATCCAGACATTTCTCTTTCCAGATAGGGACAACAAGTCCCGTTTTCCAGTCAGTTGGGATGACGCCTGTCTCCCAAATGGAAGCAAAGATT
>JAAGVU020000001.1:39369625-39385382 GCA_011763525.2 Mormyrus iriodes
AGTTCTGAAGGCGAAAGGGGGTCAAACACCGTATTAGTATGGTGTTCCTAATAATCCTTTAGGTGAGTGTATGTGTATGTGCTCATCCATTCGACAGAAGACAGAAATAGTAGTGTTGGTGATGAGCACATGCAGGAGTTAAGAGAACCTCAGAAGAAGTTGAGGTCAGCTAAGATGAAGCAGCTAGCCTCAGGGTGTGAAACATCTAAAGATGTTAATGTCTCCCTGGTGAATTGAAGCTTACCTCTCTGAGAGAGGAAGAAGTACTGACTTGGGTTTGAAGTGGAATCCTTTGGGAAAATAGAATCATAGGATGCAGTATGTATCATGATGACCAGCTGCGGTGTTCTGAGGAATGAGACTAGAGGCCTCTTGAGCTTGTGGCATTGCTGGACATGAAATATCTTTCTTTGTCGGTGAGAAGGCATCAACAGTGAAAAGTTATAAAAATGCAGTAAAAATGTCCTTTCTGATGCTATGAAGTATGAATGTCACAACAAAGAAAAAAAATGATTCTACAGGAAAAAAGTCTATGTTTCTCCTGCCAAGTCATATGTTTGCAACATGATTTCAAGAATGTTATGTTTTTTTATATGAACTTTACATGAAATATTCTACAAATCTGACATTTTGTCTTTGGGATATTTGAAACTGGAAAATAATTCAAATGATGAGATGAATGTATGGTGGTTGAATAACCTGGATGTACAAAGTTGGGATGTATTGGGAAGATTGAATTTAAGCCAATGAAGTGACTGTTAATGTGTAGCACCTTGACAGTAATGCCAATATTTCCAAAAGAAAACTGGTTAATGCAAAAGGAGAAGAATAGAAACCCAAGTTATGAGCCTTTAGGAATGTGCTGAATGAACTGTGAAATGTGATAAGAACAGCTAACAGTTCAAGTAGATGTCAAAATGGAGTCCAGTAGCAGTCTCAGATATGGATACGGTTGAGTAGTGGCATTGCCATCCGGTTAGCTGATATGACACATGCTTTTGGGAAGAAATGCAAAGCACAGAAGTATATTTTATGATTAAAGTTTTCAAGGGAGTCTTACAGTATACACATATGATAAAGGCACTCTGAAACCCAAAATGTATTTGAATGTTTTGTGAGAACTGCATGAGCTGAAAACCGTGCTGTTTTGTGTAACTTATACACTGTATAGACCTTTGTCCTTTTGGTAAATCACAATTATTTTATCCCAATTATCCAAAAATAGAGTGTAAGTTTATAATTAATCGCAAGTAGGCTAAATATAACAAAATATTTTCCATTGCAATATCTGCAAGTTTGTCAAATTTCAAAAGGATTTATTGGCTAACAAATATATAGGTGTATGAAGTATTGAATGCAAATCTGGAATGAAAATCTGGAGTGTACCCAGAGGAGACCTGTTAAAACACTCCCCACACAGAGAATGGAAAAATCCAGCCAACCTTGATTGAGCCAGTTTCTTTTTATGGTATAAATAGGATCAGTTTTGTGGATGCAGGAAAGACTGGAAGTCTAGGAATTCATTCACTTCCCATGCCTTTTAGGTTTAACTTTCTTAAAAGGGGCCCTGACGTCATTTTATGGTAGGATTTTTTTTTCAGTGATCCCTGCTGTCCTGTGTCTGTGTCCTACCCATGTTGCAGAAAAACAGTTTGTAGGTCCCTTTCAGTGTCCATTTTGCAGTCTAAATTTCTCATTTAAGCAATTACATTAGTAGATAATATCCAAACTGAGAGGTCCCCACTTAGGTCAGGAATAATCCAACAAATGAGGTTTGTCTGAAATCCAGCCATTCAGTCTTGCTGACTGGCTGTGTGAGAATTGATTACCCCATTCTCTTTGTAGGAAATCAAACCTTGATATTGGCAGACGCTTGACTGCTAGAAAACTGATGAGTCAGAAAGCCAGCTTTTTTGAGATTTGGGTAATGAAAAGTGTAGCTATTTATCAGTGAAGATGCCATATTTTACTGGCATATATACTCTTATGTTATGAAAAAATGTTACAGTATTTTGTCAGTCAAAGATTTTAATGAGCTAATTTTAAAGGCCTGAATGTGGCCTGAATTCCACACTAGTCCTACTAAATGGCCACCCTGGCATATTTGCTTTTAAAAATGGTATTGTATCAAAATAGCACTGTCTTTTTGTTTAAATTATTTTATGGTATCAGCCCCATGATTTTAATGTGATGAAATGTTATCTAACTGTTCAGATGCATTTTCTGAAAGTTCACTTATTTTATCTAAACCCACTAACTTTAAATTTTAGGATGGCACATAATTAATACATTTCATTTTTTTCCTAATTCACAATGTGTGGTTAATTACAGTTTGATCCTATTACTGGAAAATTATTCTCCCCTCCATGAAAACTAATTTGCAAACATATCCATTATTTGACTAATTCAGACATATTTCAGGCACTAGCATGGTATGCCAGGGAGTTTTTCCTTCTCCATCCCCCAACTCTGTAATATGTCTGCTTTGGTTAGATTATAGTCTAGATCATGAAAACACCAAACATGTCAATGCTATTTGTATGTATGGGTTTCTTCTGTGATAAACGGGTGTCCTATACCTCTGTGGATAGGATTAATGAAGATTTTTTTGGATTCTTAGGGATAATAAAACTGACAATTTTATACTTATTTCTGACATCTGTCATGGGCAGGCGGAACTGAAGATGTGGGAACAGGCGTTGGGGCTGAACAAAATGTTTATTTAAACGAAATAAACAGGATCACTGGGGATCAAAGGAAAGGGCTAAGGAACAGAAGATAGGGCAACAACAATGACAGAACTGGGGATTGTAAGACTGAGAAGCACTTAAATATTGGACTGATGAGAGAGCCCGATGCGAGGCAGCTGGAGTGAATCATATGAGGGCTAGAACAAGAGAGGTAAGAAACAAGCACCAGGTGTGGCTTGTTAGAGCTAAGTGTGGGAGGAGACAGGAGTGAATATCGGACACACACACACACACACCCCTACCTACCTGCAGTGCAATAGGGCACTGAGGGGCCTCCATGGATATTGTATCCCAGTCTCCCTCTCTGGGAGATGGATACTCTGCCTACCCCTTTCTTGAACCCCTGCTGCCTCTGCTGGCCACCCCATGACTTGGTATGGGGGGGTCCTAAGTCCTAAATGGGGGTAGGGGGCCACGGAACGGAACTCAGGACAAGACCCTTAGCATCCCACTCCAAGTGCCCTCTAGGTCCACTTCCACAGGGCTGGTGGAGGCTGGAGAGTTGGGCTCGGAGCCGTCGGGAGCAGGAGGGTCTGGTGCAGACAGACCTTCAGGAGGAGGAGGAGGAGGAGGAGGAGGAGGAGGAGGAGATGAGTCAGGCAGTGACGAACCCTCAGAGGACAGCGAGGCAGGCGGAAACATTACAGGCTTGCAGGACATCAAAGCCAGTGAAGCGGGACATCAGATAGTGGAACTGGGTCCGACGGGACATCACGGAGTAAGGTGGGCGCCGATGGTACCCCCCTTGAGGCAAGGAGGCTTGGAGACAGGCAGGACAGAACTGGGAGGACTCGAGACAGGTAGGACAAATAGGGAGAGGCCAATACACCTGGACGTCAGTGGGGGGGCAAGGTCGGGACACCTGGAGAGAGATGGGTCTGAGCCAGGGTATTAGGTGGCTAGCAAAGCACAACCAGGCCATCTGGGGATGGGCAGAGTGGAACCGGGTCATCTACATCGGTGGCTGTGGATGCAGAGTGGTTCTTTCTGGGTAGGAAGCCTTGAGCACAGGTGATGCAGCCTCTCCCAGGCCAGGTGCTAGCTGAGTGACAGAGGTCTCTCCTGGGCCGGGCAAAGCGGTGGTGACAAGGATAGACCTGGGAGACACAGCTAGGACCATGACAGGCTCGCCGGGTGTGGAATTTCTGGGTCTGGTTCGGGCATAGGTCCAGGTCGTGCCTTTAGCCTCCTTCTCCAGTGGCGAGAGTTGGCAGAGGGTTTAGGGAAACCATCCAGTACATTTGTAGCGGGCACTGGTACCACAGGAGCTCCTGGAGAAGCTTCCTGACTCCCAATTTCAGGTAACACAGTTGAGGCAGGTTTCCCCAAGACAAAGACTGTGGAGTCTGTGGGTTCTTTGACTCCTTTGACCTTCTCCTCTGTGGGGTTCAGTGCACTCACTTCAACCCAAAGGGTCCTGAGGACCTCTGCAATTGCAGTCACCTCTTCTACTTGAGAGGCCAGCTATGCACCCTTGCAACTCCCAGATGTGATCAATTTGTTTCTTAAATACTAAAACAAATTAAATAGAGAAACAGCTGGAGTGAATTATATGAGGGCTGGAACAAGAGGTAAGATAAATGAGCACTGGGGGTGGCTTGTTAGAGCTAAGCTTGGGAGAAGAAAAGAGGATCAGGCAGGGCAGAACATGACAAAATCCCTTTTCTTTGCTGACCATTTTGCATCTATATTACCACTTACAATATAAAATCTCAGGTTATTTTCAGATTACAGGTAAGGCATGAGTTAATGGTATTGTGCCTAACAGGATATTATAAAATGTACAATATATGCAATAAATGGAAAAAAGTGTGTAAAAAATGGCAATTTGATGATCACACAATCAGTATGAAGATGAAACCATACGCTTACATACATTTTAAGTCCCAGTAAATTTAAAGCAAGTATTATTTACTTATTTACTTTATTGCAGCTTGCCCATGCAGTTTGTTCCACATGATGACATCTTGGAGTCCAAACTTTGGTTGCTCTCAGATAATTGGGCCTGTTAATTAACAACCCTTTGAATATCTTGGAGGCAGAGGTTCTCTTCAAATAATGAGCTGAGTGCTGGCTAATTATAACAAATATTATCTCCCAAACAGACTGGATGTTTGGAAATGAAGGCAATAATGTACAAAGTATATTACTGTTGGAAAGTAATAAAATATTAATTTAAATATTTAATTACCTAAAATCCTGTATATGTTTTCTTTTTCCTTCTAATGGTTGGTATATGAGCACTGTTTCAGTACCATCTTAATCCGTTACAATAAAACAAGAAGTCTATAATAAGCACTACAGATATAAACATCATCCCATTCTAGATCAATGGATTGTGATACAAGCCTGTCAATACTGTCAAATGTTTTTGTGCTACTAAAACATGTCTTTTGAAATTACACGCTCATAAACACAGATCTAAAAGTCTGACTTAAGCACTTCATGTAGCGATGTCTATCCATCCATTGTCTATAACCGCTTAGTCCATATGGGGTCGCGGGGGGTCCGGAGCCTATCCCAGAAGGCTGCGGGCGCAAGGCAGGGAAGAACCCAGGATGGGGTGCCAATTGCTGGGCACACTCACACACCATTCACACACACAGGCATACCTACGGGCAATTTGGCAACTCCAATCAGCCTCAGCATGTTTTTGGACTGTGGGGGGAAACCGGAGTACCCGGAGGAAACCCCACGACGACACAGAGAGAACATACAAACTCCACATACATGGAACCCAGGCAGAGACCTAAACCCTGGTCCCAGAGGTGTGAGGCAATAGTCCTAACCACTGCACCACCATGCCGCCCCATGTAGTGATGTATTGTTTTTATTATTTTATATTAATTTCAGAAAGAAAATGGCTCAACCCAGAAGTACTTGTCACACACCAGTTACAAAACCAGTTATTGGAGAGGTCGGTGCCTACATCCAAAAATAGACCCTGGGTTCTGCTATGATTCACATGCAGCCTGACTGTTCACATTACAGTGAAGAAGCTCATAGACAGATTAAGGAATATGCTGCCCATGTGTCTGAGGATGCAGCCTGATGTAATACACACTAAAGCCACCCTGCTTCTCTGCATGCAGTTTTAAGTCTTATTACGCTGATATTGTGATCTTAATTCTCCTGATATATTATGGCATATTATTTCACTAGTGTGACAGAGACAGGGTTTGTAAGGCTGTTACCATACAGTCACTTGGGATAACAAATGAGGACAAAATGTTTATGTTTTATAAAAGCAGACTCGAACAAACTAATCCTATAGTAGGAATAATTGTGGGGAAATTCACAAAAATTAGACCATATTCAGGTATATTATAGGTGTCTATTATAAGTGTCTTTAACATATATTCCACAGCAGTATTCCAGTGGTCACCACCAGGGGGAGACCCTTTCTTCCTGCCCCAAGACATCTGAGCTGACACAGCACACTACAGCAGGGATTACCTCATGATCCAGTTTAGAATCAGAAATGATAATAGTTGCTGTAAGGCAATTAACACTCTTCACAATTTTAGTCAGGATTTAAAGATAATCATTCAAGTCTTGCAAATGCTTTTTAATAATTTATTGGACACTGTGTCACAACGCTACCCCTATCAAAATTATTTAAGTTATGTAATTACCAGCAATACCCACACCTTGCACATAACATTGTACTTCCAAATCACATTCTTCGTGATAACTGAACACCTATACTGCTTTTAGGTTATTCATATTTAAGGTATTGCTTTTCTGAACATGGGCAGTAAACATCTTCCGATGCAATTCAACTGCTGTCTATATATAACATATTTATATTGCAGAGTGGCATGAGCTTTGTTAAATTTAGAAGGAGAGATAGCAATAATCTCTGCAGCTAATAAAAAGAAATTAACCTTTGTTCTTTGTTCATCTGTCAATAAAATGACAACAGTTTTTCACAACAGGGCAATAACTTCAGAAATGACCATCCTCAGTTGTCTGTGAACATTTATATTGCTCTAAATGTAACAAGGGTTGGCCTAGAACCTCAGAGGATTGAACTGTTGCATTGCCCCTCCAGAGCTGGGGGTTTGAATCTTACCTCTGCTCTGTGTGTGTGGAGCCTGTATGTTCTCCCTGTGTCATGCAGGTTTCCTCGGAGTACTTGGGTTTTCTCCTACAGTCCTAAGACATGCAGTTAGGTTAACTGGCATCTATGAATTGCCTGTAGTGTATGACTGAGTATGTGTGTGTAAATGCCTAAGGACATCGAATACAGATTGCTGTGGACTTGAAGAAAGAATAATGTAGAATGTAAATTTCTTTATAGGCCCAAAAGATTCACAATAGGCAAAATTGAGTATTTTCTGTTATTCTCTTCTAGAGTTTTATAACAAAGAATTTGTTAGGAACACCTTGGGAATGGTTTTATATGCCTGCTGTGAGCTAAAGTCAATGATGAAGATTTACCTCTGCCGGCAAGGAAGTATGATTTTTTTGCTCCTGGGCTCAACAGGCAATTGGACATCTCTTTAAATACAAAGCCTTATGCCTTATAGAATATTTCAGAAAATCTATTTGTGTTTCTTTTCCCCCCACGAGCTGGCCCTCTAGTGATATTATTAAATTTCCCATTGGGTTTCACAAACCAGCCTATTGACTTTATAGGCCATGAAGCACTAGCAAGACCATCTAGAAACAGGGAGGGGAACTGAGGACACGTGCCATTATGTCTGCGGGGCCTGAGCCAAGAAGTTCAAAGGAAATGTGGTGGATTGCAGAAAGTCTGGGGTATTAGCTACTCCCACTCCCTGCATGGTACGCCAGGGAGTTTTTCTTCTCCACCCCCATCTCTGTAAAAAGTACAAGGCACCTTAAAAGAAAGTCCTTCACAAGCCAGATCCCACTAATTGGTTAGTTAGTGCAAATCATCCTGCCTGTTTCAGTGGCTGACTGTTGGAATTGGCATTTCTGAATCCTTCAAATTATACGGTAATATTGCAAATCTATACATCAGACTAACAGCCCTCAATAAAATGTTAAAATCACATTTTTCAATAATTATACTTGAATCCAACTGCTCAGTGACTGAAAGGATATGGAAGACATGTTAACTGTTCACATTTCTATAAAAAGAATAAAACTGTAGTCTCAATGATTAGTTTGATATTATTAATAGCTTAATTTATAATATAATTACACATTGCTGGAAGCTACATACGGCTTTGTCAGAATAATTTGGTCTGGGCTGGATAGCCCTACTAGACTGCACCTTACTTCTAGAAAACAGGTCATCTGTATAACAAAGATTAGACACATCTTTTATTGAAAACTAAACCAAAACACATGAATTACTTTCGAACTATGGAATATGTCAACATTTGAAGGGGTTATGAAACACCACTGTTTGCAATAGAGAAACTAGAAAGTAGAGCTTACCAAACAACTCTAAATATATAGAGCCAAAATGGGAAAATATTCATAGTGCCTGGTAAACTCGGCACACTGTTTGCAAGAAAGAAAAAGTTATATACACATACTAATACTTAATAAGACCCATTTTTGTTCCATTGCTCACATTTTCCTGAATTTCTGATTAGTGGACTGTTAGCTGTTAAAAGCATACATGAAGAAAAACACGAATGTAAAAAGAAAATATAACTGACCATTTGTACTACTGAATTTTGTGCATAGAACAGAAAATTACTAGGAGGCGATTATTGTGTTCCTGCTATGCACTCTGAGCAATTATTGGAAACAAAACTACATTTAATGCATAGTTGCAATAATCTCATTAATTACACTCATACAGCATGTTTGTAGTGATCTCTGCAAGGAATACCATTTCCCTGAAACCTAGATTTCATGTAGTGTGAACACATCCCATCTTGAGAGGTCTTAGAAAATACTTTTTTTTTAAAAAAGTAATAGGAATAAAATGCACAACACTCACTCAGATTGTCATGAACAGACATTGAAGGAGGCAAGGGCAGGAGTAGGGATGCACAAAAAGGGCTTTATTCAAAACAAAACAGTAGCAGGACAAAGCATAGGAGACCGCAAGGGGTGAAACAGTTAGGCTGGAACAGGGAAAGCACTGGAGTACACTCGGGAAATAACATCAATAAAATGACTGGGAAGCACTTTAATGCACCACTGACAAGGGAACAAACGAGATGCAGCTGGAGTGAATCACAAGAGGGTTGAAAGATAAATGATGAACTGGTGCAGCTCATTTGGGCCATGCTAGAGAGAGAACAAGCGGTGCAGAAAAGGGTGTGGCACAGATGTTATAAAAAGGCAAAAAGGAGTCATTTTTAGCCAACAATGCTCATAGATTTACAAAGCATACTTGTACAGGGAATTAGCTGAATGAAATACTGAATGAAAAGCATGTGGAGTAGAAGAATTTTCTATAACCAACCTGCAAAATAAAGCTTAAGAGAGGACATGGCAGTCTTAGATATGATGTTCATTTAACCAGTTAAAGAAGATAGATGGATAAATGTTTATTTTAAAATGTATTATATTTGAGGGTAGGTGAAATTGTTATTCATTTCTTGTCTAGTTTCTCTGGTAGCTGTTATACTTCATTATGCTCATGATGCATCACAAACCATGTGCAGAGCTGTTTTCTGCCATTGTATGTTAAGTTTATGATTTTTTTGCCCCCATAGTGCTCACTTAAGTACTACAAAAACATACTTTACATGTGATCATGTAGGGGAAGAAGCTGTGAGGTCCCTATGAATGTTTAATTACATAGTATTATACAGGATACAGTATACAGGAAAAAATACAGATATATATTTTCCTGTATACAGATGCAGTATACAGGAAAAAATGTATAATATAAAGTGTAGTAGATGTCAAATGACAGAGACAGGAACCAGGCGTGGAGAGGTCAATTCTTCACTTTATTTTACTTTGCCTGCACCATAAAAGCAGAATGGGGACTGCACACACGCGAAGTCAACTGCAATTTTCTCCCGCTCCCGCAACAGCACCCACCGTGCCTCTCCACGAAATGTGGGAGCGCTAACTGCGGCCTGCTTACTGCACGGAAATACAATTCACATATATATTTTTTAAACAAAAAGAACCAGTAACATAATACATATTATGCTCATTGTGAAAATAAAAAGTTATAAGTCCTGCGTAACAACTATACGCTTTTAACTTATAAAGCACACTACTGTGAATTTGCGACAGTTAGCACCTTTACACAGAACCCGCCCGAATTTCTAATACGTATAAACTAAACATATTAAAAAAAAATTATTAACCCCCCGGAACTAATGCAGATATCGTCTGGCTTAATTACGTGCACCATAAAAGCAGAATGGGGATTGCACACACGCGCAGTCAACTGCAATTTTCTCCCGCTCCCTGCACATGTAAAAGGTTACAGACCGAAAAATTACATATAAATTTCCCCCAAAATTAACTTGCATGTAAAATGACTGCACACTATCACATATTAATATTATGTATTAATTAAGCAGTTTAACTGTACCAATTCACAAAATGTGGGAGAGCTGACTGTAACCTACTTTCCGCAACGGCACCCACCGTGCCTCTGAGGAGCCGCAGAGGCCCGCAACAAGGTGCGTGCGTAAGGCGTAACCACAAACTAAGCCCCACCTGCAACCCGGAGCTATGGAACCTTCCACAAAATAACTGAACTCAATTACTTACATAACCAATTACCACTCAAAGTTGAGTGCAGTTGACTCATAAAATATTAAACGAACATATAAAAGAAATAAAATATTACCACTGCTAAAAAAGCATCTATCTGGCTGAATTAATACAATGAATTAATACAATAATTAGAATAATTAATACTATTTTTATCCAGTAAGATAATATTCTTAAGGATTTATAGTATAGTGTGCCATATTTAGGAGATTTAAAAAGTTCTCTAGAAAATCATTGGACTTTTGGATAAAAGGTAATTTCAGTTTCCTGTTTCTCCTTTATGATTTGTTGTGTCATCTCCTCTGTCAACCTGCCGCCTTTCTTAGTTTAATCAATATCATACAAACCACCTATCTTTGAGATTTATGTGTGATACATAATATTATGGCACAACAGAGATTTTGTATTAGTTAAAACACAGTGCCTTCCATGATAAAACCAAAGAGGTACATGATTAGATCTGCTGTGAACTTTTATTCCTGTGCTAGTCCAACAACGTGCTGATTAGAAATTTGAGCTGAGAATTTGGGCCTGGGGGGTGCAAAGCTAGTTAATTCTACCTCTGAGTATGATCAGTAAATGGAACTCGGGTTTACGGATTTTTTTTTGTGTGTGTGTAAACGTTTCTTATTATTCCTATTTAGTTCTGTATCTAAATATTGATTCATCACCATTAAATTATTATGCACACTAAATTATGTTATACAGCTATCTTTTAGAGGAATGAAGGAAAAAATCAGTCTGGCATATTATTATTATTATTATTATTATTATTATTATTATTATTATTATTATACTGTTCAAACAAGGTAAGAGCTTATTTTATTTCTCTTGATGTCAAGAACACATGGTACTTAGAGGTACCGGGCCCATATTTTTCCAAGTATTATGATTATGCAACAAATGATTAAAGGATGCTATCAGTTGAGTATTGGTATTATGCATTGTCTTGCAACTGACTTCCTGAATTAGCACTAGCCTGCATGTTTTGAGTTGGCACTGAATTTGAAATGATTTTCTAATGTGCACACATCTGCAGTAATTATGCTAATTTCCTCCATCTGGAAATAGTGATCAGGATGCTTTTCCAGAAGTGCATCATAGATTCCATGAAAGCAAGACTTAAAAGTCATCCTGCGGGCTAAATAGTTTAATATGAAATTATTATAACTGAGCATTTCTTAGGTAAAATAAGGATGCTTTACACTATTGGAATTTTTTTTCTTTTTCTAATGGACATTTTCCTTGCTAGATAATAATTCAGTCCTGTAGCTTACCATTTTGTGTTTTGTCTTATGTTTTACCATTGTTATCCCATTTCAGCCATGATTTGCACTCTTTACACAAGATTGCAATTGTGATAATGTTGTAAGCTTTAGGCTTGGCAGGTTAAAGTATGCAGTTTTATGTAATTTTTCAAGAGGTGAAATAAACGTGGGTGGCTTAGAGAGTAGTGCTGTTGCCTCACACTGGGGTTGGGGGTTTGAATCCCACCTTTATTTTGTGTGTGTAGAGTTTGCATATTCTTCTTTGTGTGATTTCTGGGCATTCAGAACATGCATTTATACTAAATGAGGTCTCAAATTAGTCTGTAGAGTATGATTGATTCTGCAAACGTGTGCATGGATGTTCCCTGCGATGTATTGGTACCCCAGCCTAGTTCCCTATGCCACCTGGGATACGGTCCAAGCCTCCCTGTAACCTTGATCTGGATAAGTGAAATGAATGCTTAGTTTATTTATGCATGCTTGATGTAGTTTTCAATCTGAAGTGCCTAGGTACAGTTCTAACACTGTAGTGCATGGTCATGCTAGGAAATGACCAGTTTTAGAAATATTTTGATGTGAAAAGTGGTCTTTTCAGTCATTCAAAGCCTTGAAGACATACAGTCTCAGTGAATTAGCAACATATTGCCACTAATGATGGCCTTGTTAGTTAAGCTGTTTTGCTAAAGGTTTTTCCTGGTGCAAATTATCAAAAGAACGGTCAAGGGGGTAGATACCCTGTCAAGCCTTATTAACTGCATGAGTAAGACACTTTTCTTGAATCATATTATTTTAAACTCATTTAGTGTAAAGGTTAAGGTCTTGATTTATCACCATCTTCTAGATGCTAGTGCTGAATTCTCTAAATAAATCTGTGTTCTGGTTTGAATTTGATGAATAACCAGTCGTGTTTCTGGAATGATTATTTCTGGTTTCAAAGTGGTTCTTCAGTGTACTTCTTACAGAGTAATAGCCCATGAGTGTGTTACTGTGCCCAGTAACAGTAAATTAAACTGGAGTATCAAAAACCAAAGAAAGGTATGTTTCTCTAAAGAAAATATTAGAAGCGATTTCTCTGAAAATCATTGTAGCTGTTGGTCCAGCACTTTATTTATTCATTATTTAATACCATGCAAAATGCAACATCAGAAAGCATTAAATAGCTTGACAGAATAGCTTTGTTAACTCTAACTTTATATAAATATTTTGACTATCTGGGTAACCTACTGAAAAGTGAAAAATTGGATTCCTCATATTTATGCAACTCTGTTGAACACCTCTCTGCATTCCACGTAGACCCCTACTGTATAAAGATCAGTGAACATTCTGCAGTGGGGTGCAGTGGGGGGAAAATAGAACAAAATTGATGAATAGTTACTATACTAAGGTATGAAACAAACTCCCTACAGAAATTTATAGAAAACTAAATATGAACATTTAAAGAGTTTTGAATATAAAATGTAAAATCAAAGTACGGATGCAGTTTAAAAATAACTTCCAATTTTACACTTTGAATATTTTTATTTATTAAACTATATTTTTGTAAGCAAATGACCAAACTAATGATTGTTATAAAACCAATAAATCTGCAATATTTTTACTGAATTAAACAATTGTCTGTGAGCACTGTATGCAATGTTGGATAAGTGACTCACAAAAGTAATCCATTACAGACAGAGGTGGAAAGTTCAGGTCCAGAAAGTACAAATCCAAACCAAGATTTTGTTTCAACCAACCAGATGAGTGCTCTGTGACTGTGCTTCTTTATGTTGGTTGAAACAAAACCTTGGTCTGGATTTATATTTTCTGGGCCTGAACTGTAATGGATTACTTTTGTGAGTAACTTCCCCAACACTGACTGTATGTGGTTAACACCCAGTGGTTAACACTGTTGCCTTATACCTTCAAGGTAGGGGGTTCAAGTCTCACCTCTGCCCCCCACCCCCAAATTTACGCATTCTCCTGAGGAAACATGGGTTTCCACTGGGTTTTCTGCTTGCCTCCTGTGGTTAAATTTTCATTTCTAAATTTCTAGAAGTATGTTTGAGTGTGTGCATTTATGTGCCTTGCGATGGACTGGCATTCTGTCCAAGGTGTACTCCTGTGTAGTGCCTTATGCTGCCTGGGACAGGCTCCAGGCTGACCCCACCCCCCTCCCCCCACACCCCATTATCCTAATTCCTGCTTTAAATGTTCAATGTGCTAACATTGCCCACTGTGGCCCTTTCAAATCTGGCCTCCTAATCATCCCCTATATCATAAATTGGTGGATTCTCTCCTACTCCTTCACCACCTTAGCTGCTGTTTGGTGAGCATTCTGGTGCAAAATGGCTGCCGTCGCATCATCCAGGTGGGTGCTACACAGCGGTTGTGGTTGAAGTGGCTTCCCATTGGCTCTGCAAAGCGCTTTTTGTGTCTAGAAAAGCGCTATATAAATGTAATGTTCATTCATTCATTCAATAAACATTGTTGTTGTATCTTTTAGCACTGCTTTAGAATTTAAACAAGTCAGTCACCTGATGAATCTAATTTTTTTTATCATGTTGTTGTAGTGTAATTGATAGTCCACAGTATTTCAATAACCTTTGAATTTACTCAATTATTCTATGACATCCTTATTTTAATTAAAAAACAAAACAAAAATTTACTGCAGATTTTTTCCCAGAGAATTTGGATATAAAACTGATAAATGTGAAATATTGTGAACACTTACACTGATCTGTACTTTTTGTACATTTACAGGAAAATAAACAAAAACATAAACTAGAGACAAAAATTCCTGAAGAAATTTTGAGATGGGCCTATTCTGCTGACCCTGGAAGAGCTGGCGCATCTAATCATTTGGCTGGTCTGTGCTGGTGTTCCTAATAAAGCGTTTAAATTGCTCTGAAAACTGTGTGCCAATGCATTTTTGGGTGTTTGTTGGTGTGGGTGTGTGTCTGGGTGGGAGTTTGTGGGGTCGGACGGTGTGTGTGGGTTGGGCCTGTGTGTGTCTGAGTGCCAGTTGGGATGTGTATATGTGGGTGTTTGTGGGTGTGTGGCTGGGTGTTTCTGAGTGGGCGATGTGTGTGTGTCGGTGGATGGGTAGGTGTTGCTAAGTGGTTGCTAGGGTGTTACTGGGGTGCTGCTAGGCAATTCTTGGTGGTTGTTAGGGTGTTTCTAGGTTGTTGCTAGGCTGTTGGAAGGCGTTGCTAGGGTGTTCGTAGGTCGTTGCTAGGGTGTTAGAAGGCGTTGCTAGGATGTTTCTAGGTGGTTGCTAGGCGTTGCTAGGTTGTTTCTAGGCGGTTTCTAGGTGTAGCTAGGTGGTTGCTAGGGTGTTGCTAGGCAATTCTAGCTGGTTCCTAGGGTGTTGCCAGGTGGTTGCTAAGGTGTTGGAAGGCGTTGCTAGGGCGTTTCTAGGCGGTTGCTTGGCGTTGCTATGTGGTTGCTAGGGTGTTGTTAGGTCTCACTAGGTGGTTCCTAGGGTGTTGCTAGGTCTTGGGTGATGAGGCGTGAGGTTGATTATTGAGTCTTGTAGCTGTAGCATGAACAGTGGTTGACTAGGAAAGCTTTGACAGAAATGCATTGAAGTCAATGGGAGAGAACGAGGGATGAAAGACGAGTGCGGGTCAAGGTGGTGGTCATAACGTGTTGGGCGATAAGAGCTGATGTTGAGTATCGAGTCTTGTTGCTGTGGCATCAACGCTGGGAGATTCGGAAAACTTTGACAGCAATGCATTGAAGTCAATGGGAGAGAACGAGGGATGAAAGATGAGTGCGGGTCAAGATGGTGGTCATAACATGTTGGGTGATTAGGCCTGAGGTTGATTACCGAATCTTGTTGCTGTGGCAGGAACACTGGCTGAGTGGGAAAACTTTGACTGAAATGCATTGAAGTGAATGGGAGAGAACGAGGGATGAAAGACGAGTGCGGGTCAAGATGGTGGTCATAATGTGTTGAGTGATTAGGCATGAAGTTTATTGCCGAGTCTTGTTGCTGTGGCATGAACACTGGCTGAGTGGGAAAACTTTGACTGAAATGCATTGAAATCAATGGGAGAGAACGAGGGATGAAAGACGAGTGCGGGT
>JAAGVU020000001.1:39472262-39503023 GCA_011763525.2 Mormyrus iriodes
GCAGTTCTGAAGGCGAAAGGGGGTCAAACACCGTATTAGTATGGTGTTCCTAATAATCCTTTAGGTGAGTGTATGTATGTATGTATGTATGTTTTTTTTGTGTTTATGCTTCTATCCCCACTTCAGTGTGTACTAATCTTATTTTACACCACTGCATTCTTATACGCAGAAAGGCTGAAAATTGGGAATACTATATCATTTAATGAGATAGCCTTTCTCTATAGCATATTTCTTTAAAAGAATTTATAGGAGATGTAACAGTACTTGTAAAAAATAATAGATTTTCAAGTATTTGTTTCATTTTGAAACAGAAAAAAATAATTTATTGATTGATACAGATGCACATTTATTTTCAGCACATTACTGCAGATTAAAAGACAGTTGAAAAATGGCATCACTGGGGAGGCATAATAAGAGTGTAAAGGTTGTTTCTAATCAGTTACGGTTGAAACAGCATTTTTCCCCCATTCCCTAGATAAGAATTTGCAACTGCCAAGGAACATTTGTAATACACACAAAGGTAGAGATAAATGGCTTCCTGTCTGTAGGCCATCTTATTTACATGATATGGGAAAGAAAAGCATCTATTGTCAGAGATTAATATGCAAATCAAAATCTGACATCTTGTGTCACCATGCTTCAAATTTCATAGAAAAAGCATGTCATTGATTGTGTTAAGGCTTCATAAAGTTGCCAGTTATGAGTGTTGGAGTTGAATGGTCCTGCTTACAGTATTGAATGGTCCTGTTGCAGTACTGTTTCAACTACATTAACAAACAGGATTTGCTGTCAGACTTATAGTAACAAGTATAGCAGGGTAGTGGCAGAGTTGATACATCATGCTGCTTATAACAATGCAATATGCAAATAACAATTATCATATCTGGCGGAAGGAGGAAACAGGAGCAGATGGGATTCAATAACAAAAAGTTTAGTGCATTTCACTTTATTAAACTGAAATAACAGGGACAGAAAATAAACAGGACCATGTGAGATCCAAAATAAAGCAATCAAGGTAAGGTTGGAAAAGGACAACATAAGGCAACACCAAATTAAATGATTGACACTTAAATACAGGCCTAACAAGGAAGTAAACAGGAGGCAGCTGGGAGTGGTTAACACAGGGCAAAACCGAGAGGTAAGATTAAATGAGCACCTGACGTGGCTCATTAAAGCAAGAGGATTAGGCATACATGGTGGGCTGGACATGCACAATAATTTGATATAAATCAATAACAATGATTCAATATTAATTCCTAGACCATGTGACCAAAATGTATATAAGAATCATGTGGTATTTATTTTAAAATTATTAAAATTAAAAGTTAGTAGTAATAGTACATTTGGAAAAAGTAACACTACGGCAGTCACATAATTCAGCACAACTGAAAATAACATTTTTTTTTATCTCTATCTGTGTGGGATTTCAAGACTACGAGGCATGTCCAACCATGGCCCACCCACTTAATTAGCTTCCTAGTGGAGAAGTGAGGTGGCATTGAACATTGAGGTTGGGCCAGTGCAATTATTTTGCTGCAGGATGCTTTTTCCACTTACTTAAACACTAGATGTTTCTTTGAATGCTCTCCACATAGGTAATGGTGGTTTAAAAAGATTTGACTCATTAAAATTGCTTTGGTTTTACATATTTAATCTGTCTATCTATCTATCTATCTATCTATCTATCTATCTATCAACTTAACTTTTTTAATTCGCTGGCTTCAGAAATGTATTAAATATCATGTTAGATGGGATTTTAACAGCATCTTCAGCCACTCTTTCTCAGTAGCAATAATATTTTATTCTTTTGATAATTTTCATAACAACAAATTGATAAAACTGGCCCCGGGCAAAAGAGCAATGTGATACATGGATGGGAGGGGAGACTTTTCTGGAGTGGAGACCGGTTTAATAATAGAGCAGAGGGGAATAAAAACAAAAGACAGCAGGTTGGAAACAAAACAAAAAAAAATGTCAGCTCAGAGAGGAGCTGGCTCAGACATCACAGTTTGATCAAGTTTACTGCTGGGGGAGAAAATAAGTACCGTATTCTAGATCTCTCCATACTGAGACAGGTGAATCATTACACCCTGAGACCCTAACAGGATAAATGGCTACAACGTGGTGGGATAACAAAAAGCAAAATGCTAAAAACAATTTACTTTGTACTTTACTTTAGTTTTTCATGTTAAATATGAAAATAATTGCATTGTTTGATATTCACTTAACTGATAAGTTCATTATAAAATGCACTAATAATGTGGCCAAGAATTATTAATCCAATCCAAATGTTTACTTAAACAAGTCATACAACTTAATTGATACATTGTTTAAAATGGCATTTAGACTTATTTGCCTAATGTTACTCTTTTCTTTTTGCTTCGTTATGTCTGGAACAGAAACATAAAATGTAGAAGATGCACGAGAAGTAGGGCTACACAATTCTGGGCAAAATATGATTTTTTTTCACTCATTTTCACTCAGGCAAGAGTTTTGTCCCCTTATTATTTTGTATTACACATTGTCTTTATAAAAATGGAACAAACAATATGTAGAGATGCATGATATATCAGTTAACATACTGATACTGCTGTCCCATATTAGTTATGTTACCAGCACCAGAACTAAGGACCAGAGGTGTACAGTAATAACGTACCAATACACTATATTGTCAAACGTATTGGGACACCCCTCCAAATCATTGAATTCAGGTGTTCCAATCACTTCCATGGCCAGGGGTGTATAAAATCAATCACCTAGGCACATTGACTGCTTCTACAAACATTTGTGACAGAATGGGTCGCTCTCAGGAGCTCAATGAATTCAAGCGTGGTACCGTGATAGGATTCCATCTCTGCAATAAGTACCTTTGTGAAATCTCCTCGCTACTAAATATCCCACTGAGAACTGTTTGTGGTATTATAACAAAGTGGGAGCAATTGTGAAGTGGTAGGCCACGTAAAATCACAGAGTGGGGACAGCGCATGCTGAGGCGCACAGTGTGCAGAAGTTACCAGTTTTCTGCAGAGTCAATAGCTACAGACCTCCAAACTTTGTGTGGCCTTCAGATTAACTCAAGAAGATGGATAAGCGAGTTTGGTGTGGAGGAACTTGACTGGCCTGCACAGAGCCCTGACCTCAACCCGATAGAACACCTTTGGGATGAATTAGAGAGGAGGTTGTGAGCCAGGCCTTCTCATCCAACATTCAGTGCCTGACCTCACAAATGCTCTCCTGGAAGAATGGTCAAAAATTCCCATAAACACAGTCCTAAACCTTGTGGAAAGCCTTCCCAGAAGGGTCGAAGCTGTAATAGCTGCAAAGGGTGGGCCAACTCCATATTTAATCCTATGTATTAAGAATGGGTTGTCATTAAAGTTCATGTGTGTGTAAAGGCAGGCGTCCCAATACTTTTGACAATATGGTGTAGGCCTACCTTGTTACAATAACTAAGTATTTATTCTGGTTTATCCTGTATTAATATCCTAGGTAAAACCTGGGTAATCCTAGGTCAAAATTGATGACTCAAGATCTCAATTTTCTTTCACAATTTTTGAGCAAAACATTTCTGTATTACTATTAGTAGTAGTATTACATATTAAGTAACATGCATTATATATTGGCTTTATGGATGGACAATTTTCAGAGAATAAAATAACATATACTGTGCTGGCAAGCTCGGCAAGTGTCACCTTCAGCAACCCCCCCCTCCACCCCCTCCCCCCCATGTGGCTCAGAAGCAATAAATAAGGTGGTGATTGGTTCAGGGGGTAGCATTGAAGCCTCACATTGCAAACATTTTCAGTTTAAATACTGCATACAGCTGTATGTGAATGGAGTTAGTATGTTCTCCTTGCATACACCTCAGTTTCCTCCCACAGTTCAAAGACATGTGACTAGGTGACTTGGTAACTCTAAACTGTTACCAGTTGTAACCATTGTATGAGCTCTGAGGTGGACTGACATCCTGTCCAGGGCTGCATTGACTTGTGCTTTATGGAAAAAATATCATACTGAACATGACCCTACACTCCATGAACAGTTTTGAGTACTTGTATTGTCATTGAATTTCGGTCCAGTAAAATGTGAAAGCTGATTTCTTTGTACAACCAGCACAAAAGATAAACATGTAATGAGTGACTGTAACTTATGCATCAAAAACTCATTCACTGTTTGTATGATTCTGGGTCACATAATCTTCCTTCAGTTATGTGTTTTCTGTTGCCTAGTAACGCTTTTTGTGTGTTCTGCTGAGGGACTATGTTGTATTAAATTATGTGCCATCATAAAGTCAACACTGTGGTTGTCCATGATAATATTACACACATATTCACCCTGACTTTGTGCAAATAAGGTACTCTCTGTAGTGTAAGATACGAAATGCACTGAAGGTTTTTTTTCATTTACATACTGTATTATAAAAAAATCTCAAAATTACTTGGAAGCCCTAATCAACTGAAGGAATAAAATGATCAGTATTTACAGTTATCAGTGTAAATTAGTGAGGAGATAAATGATGGCATCACACTGTAAATTAGAATTTGCTTAGGCTTTTATATTATCATGCAATCATATTTTTTTTAAAGACAACTATACATATATACATACGCACAATTTCTGTTTGATAGAAAGTCATTCCCCCAAACTTTGATATTATTAATTTGGGTTGAGGTTACAATACATGTTTTGATTGCTTTGTTGTTCATCATCGTTCCTGGATGCCGGTCAGATTTTACAAACCTCGCTATCAAGCAGCAAAGACAGAGTGGATATCAGTAATCCAACTGTTTACTGGAGGCATCACATTTTTATACACATAACAAGAAGCATTAAATAATGCATTTCCAGAGATTTTCAAGTTGGATATGCTTCAAGGGCCACTTTAAATTGTTGAGTCCTATAAGCAATCAGCAGAAATGGATCACAAAGAATTTGGTGAGCGCACACATACGCACACACATGCATAAATATTCTGTACCCGACACTATGCTGGGTTGCAGGGGTCTGGAAACAACAGACACAAGGCTGGGAATATTCAAGGATGGGGTGCAAATTCATCGCAGTGCACACAACATTATATTCATTCCACTATGCTTATATAACCATTTGGTAAACAGAGATCAAATGAAAAATTAATTAACACAGTATTACAAACATATTTTTCTGCTCCATTTTGTCATTTTTTGGAAGCTGGTATACTGAGAATGTTGTAAAATGAGTACACTTATTTTTAAGACCTTTATAGGTTACGAGTAGTACTGAATGCATTCTGAATTAAACACTTGTCAGACATTTCTTGTACTGTCAATTAGATTCATATGGGGAACTGGCAACAGAAAGACTTACTTTTCTTGGCCAGACGTGAGTGTCAGCATGGGTTAGAGTTGAAGAGGTTGAAAAGGATCCAGTTAAGATATTTACTTTGCTTAAATCATTCTGCATGAAAAGTCTAGGAATAAACTATTTCCCTTTAATATGTTGCCAAATAATCTTGTTAATTTTGCCTCATGTAAAATGAATACAAAAAAAATCGAAAGCAGATTTTTACCTATATACATAAATGAATAATTTAATGTATATAATGATTAAAATAATAGGAAACACATAAAAATAGGACACTCTGTGTTACATAAAAATTAAATAATAGATTATTTGGCTGCATTTGCAGCCACTGCAGAGAAAGCCATTCCCGTAGAGCATTGACAGATGGAAGGACCAGATGATGGGCAATCAGATTTATGTGTTGTGGTAGGCGCAGTAGCTGACACCATTTAAGTGACAGGGACACTCAGATTTACATTAACACTGCATCGAGAACATCGTGAGCAAAGGAAGGATGGGACCAAGGAGCGAATCCCTGTGTCCCATTTTCTGGACTGTCAGATGCTGCGATCCGACCTATGGCTTTCATCTGGAATTGCAACTAACAGAGACCAGTGTGTAAGTCTAAAAGATAAACCCCATGGGAGGTCAGAGCGGGGCAAATGTAGCAGTATCACATGGCCTGCTCATGGTGCTACTACCCACAGAGTAACATTTAAAAATGTTAATGTAATGCCTATGAAATAGTGACAATTTGAAGAGGCATTTCTGAGTGATACAGGTTTTATTAGTTTTTTCTTATTATTATCAGGTAGTTATCTCAGAACTGAACGTAACTGTTAAGGAGTAAAACTAAAGAACAGGTGCAGAACATACAGTTTATTTGTGTTACTGTTAGACACTACATGTTATTTTAAACATTGTTTTCCCAAATACTTAATAAAAATTGCCCCCCCCCAAAAAAAACAAATTAAATGATGTTACTGCAATTGCATTTCATGCTTAAAAGATGAGTGTCTCACTATACATAATGTATCACACTGCAGTCTTGCCTAGCAATTGCATCCAGCCTGCCTCCCAACAGATTTTCTTTTTGTAATTTAACTTTAACTCTCCAGGTTTTCAAAAACTTGATTTCACTGTAAATCCTCATGACTGTTTCTTTTGATCTTCATTTTGTCACAGATTGGTGTCTTAGTGCTGTGCTAAAAGTAAATAAGTACACACACACACACACACGCACACACACACACATATATTACAGAGACACAAGTACAACATTTAGATGAATGGCTACATGGATCTGCATTTGGGATGCATTAAATATGTATTGGAATAAATTTTTAATCACTTCGGCATTGCGTAATAGGGTATTTCAAATAATAAGGCTAAGAAATACGTTTTTCCAGTAGAAGCCTGGAAAATGTCAATTGAATCATTCTGGCCATGGTTATATAGGATTCTTCACTGGTCATAGTTATATAGGATTTGTAAGTACCCTCTAAAAGAAACTTTTATGTACCTTTATAACTTTTATGATTTATCATAAGCAACACGTTATCAGTCATCCCACTCTATCCTGACAATTAATGTGCCAATGGATGCAAATATTGTTGTAATAATTAAAGGCAAGGAAAATGTAGTATAATGGATCGTTTGTTCAAACAATAAGCACATTTATTTATCAAAAGCAATGAATCAGGAAAGTGATATAGATTTACGAGTATTTGCTATTTCCAAGTGTAGTTACTCCAGTGAGTCTCTGTTATTGATGTAACTACAAAATGTAACTTGGATTTTGTTAGACCAGAAGATATTTCATGATGGTAAAATGTTTACAGCAATCATGGTGAATCAATATACCTGTATCCTATAATTACCCGAACAATTAAGAGTCAGATAACATCAGCCACACACTTCTCTTCTATCACATGTGCTGTGTTATGAGTACCAGGATGTCTGTTATATGCAAATTATTCATTTCCTCTTCCTAAATTGCTACATTCAAATGATTTCATTGAAGCCTGATCCCATCGTCATAGTCAAAACTTTTTGACTAGCAGAGCCACAATGAAGTTTGAAACCCAAGAAATTTCGAATTTCAAACAGACACACCCCAGACATAGTCCACCACAGCATGTAACAGGATTGTACGTTTTATGTGCTTATATGTCATCTTTATACAGTCTATCAGGGACTATATAAACATACACACACACACACACACACACACACACACATACTGTTAACTTTGGTATATGGGGACACATGATTCAGCACCTGGGTCATAGGGATATCACTTTCCAGTAATGCTATTGGTGTGCAATTAATTCCCAAAAATTCATCCAAATTAGAATCAGTATTTTTACTTTAGAATCATGGAAAACCATATACCTAATATTTTATAACATTAAAGGGACACAGGGTAAGGAGAACAGCTGTTCTGCGACCTCTTTGCCCCTCAACTCAACTCTACTGAAATGCTGACAGTTTCTTTTCAAATTTTGTAAGCCCCTGAGCAACATCATCATGGACTTTTGCTTGATCGCAGCTTAAAAAAATTCCCAATAGTCATTTCCAACACTTCTGCTGCACGTTTTCTATTGAATAACATCACCTGTGCTAATGTGATCTTAGCTAACTTAGCATATGCAGCTGGTGATAGACTTTCCCCTAATTCACTGATTGCATGTTGTGCCTTGCGCTTAGGGTGTTTGTGCAATTCTTGCACATTTTAGGTCAGTGGAATTGTTGATGGTTTGTAGAATTTTTTCTCCTGTAAAGTTGTCAGGGCACAGACGGAGATGTTTTCAGCCCATTTTGATCCAAGAAGCTTTTCAAATGCTTTGGTGATTTCTTCAGCTCATCATTATCGGACATCAATGCTCTGCAGTGAACTATATGACAGACTTTGTGCAAGGAGTGGCAAAGTTTTAGGGCAAGGCTTGGTGAATTATAGGTGTTATTCTCCAGATTGTATCCTGCCATTTCCTTGACACACGAGGCCACATTTACGAAATTGGATGGTTTTATTGCTTCTTCTAAGAACTGATGTTTTGTTGCGAAGGGTAATGACTAATCTTCCTAGTTCATGGAGCTCTTGTCTGACTTATTCATGTTTAGTAGTATTATGGCCATGCTTGCAAAGCAAGCACTGGGCCAACTGCAAAATGCAGTAGTCATTTCTCACAACTGCTGTGACCTCATCCTGATTCATGTTCTTCAACATTCTCCAAACACCCTCTGGTATGCTTTGTGTCAATGAAGAGCATGCTGTGCCTAATCCAAGGATTCACTTCTTACCATGAGGCTCGTCATCTGAGTCAGGCTTGTAATGACATCTCCTTGTATGCCTCCATATTTCCTTTCTGATAAACATGCCAGTACAATACATGCAGAATTCATATTTATTTGAATCACCCTTGGTTTGTGACTTTCGTTTCACTTTTAAAGATCCTGATCCCTGAGATACTACAGTACTATTATGTTGAAAATTGTCTTTGTTTCTATGCTTTTCCAGTATTATTTGGTGTTGTTTTGTACCCTTGGGGGCGGAAAGAACTTCAGCAATTTTTGCCTCTTCGCATTTTTTGTTGTTTGCAACATCTGGCGTTGCTGTTAAATCTGTACAAGCTGCCTTGCAATGTACCATTTTGAGAATTTTGTTTAAGGAGCAATTTTACATTTCACCCAAGTCCACAGAGTTCTCTTTCCTTAGGTCCTCTTTGGTTTTGTGTGGTGCGGTCTTCTCAGTAATAACCATCTGATGCTCCATATCTGATGTTGCTGCATTTCTTTCATGCTCCAACTCTGAAAAATCAGTACCATTCTCGGTATCATCAAGGGAATGAGTCTGGCACAAATTCATCTCCAGAAGAAACATCATTGTCCTTACTTGATTATGGGACATCCTGGCAAGTCAGAGAACCAAGAAGGATTTTAGTATTAAAAACAATGAACTGAAGTGTGTGTTTAGTAAGCTGTTTTTACATGTCAATATTTTACATATTTTCTTTCTTTTCTAAGCAACCATATTAGCCTGTAATATTAGTATCATCCTATAACATCTGTGAAGCTACATTATTGTGATATTGTACAAAGAATAAAATGTCTACAGCTGGCATAATAATCACACAACTGGCTGTTAAATAGGTTTGTGATTTTGGAGTTTAGATTTCAATCATTATATTGTGAATATGGCACTTAAAATTAAACTGAATCTACCTATGCTTTTAGTCTCTGCTCATCAGACGTGGTCCTGTCTAGGCAAGCTTTATTTCAGATATTAGAACATAGTAAAGACGAATAAAATGGTGGCAGAGACTGGGAATTCTGAATTATTTACTCTATTTATTGACCCTAAATAAATGTCTGTATAGTACCAAAAAACTGGCATCTGGCGAAATGTTTTGCCCATCATCTGAAGCCCTGGAAATTATTGTGCATGTGCGATATAATATCGATATATCATCCAGCCCTAGCACCAATTATTTAAAGCCTAGCCCTGAGTATTTTAGCCTCGATGCCAATCTTCCTTCAAAAAGAAAAAAAAGTCAAGCCCCAGGTAAACTTGACTTAGCCTCTGATCTTTTCAATAACTAGAAACTCTGCTGCCTCTAAACATAGCAAACTAAAACATTCCTCTTCTAAATATAGCAAACAAAAACGTTTGTATCATTCTTGAAGAACAATTATTTAAATACATTTAAACAATTAACACTAAACTGTAGTTGCCATTCCATTTTCCTTTTCTGATGTCTTGCCCAGCATCACTGAAATGTGTACTTCCGATCTGTCAGTGGATCTGACAAGTGCCCAAACGAGCTCCTCTGATTGGCTAAAAGGACACGCTGATCTCTGAACAGTGCCCGCCCCTCTGAACAGTGCCTGCCCCTGGCCCTACAGGTACAAATAATTTTTGCTCGAGATTTTGCTAAGATATTTAGTGCAAATGTGAGAGTGTAGAAACACGTAGTGGCAGATTCAAGCAGTTGTAATAACTGAGTTGTGGATTTGTGCACCTGCAATGAAGAATTTGAGAAGGTATAACTGTTGTTTGTGTTTGTGGGAGAGAGAAAAATATCTACAAGTTAAATTTTTTAAATTATGGGTATGCAAATGTGTTTTGCACCATATTCACTGGGGAAAATGTTGCAAAACTGTGAGCGTATGAGTTTCTTAATTTGTGATGCATTAAATATAATTTGTGTACCTGTAATTAATAACTTGAAAATGTGTAACAGTTGTGTTTTTGCAAAAATCCCATGATTTCAGATTTACTGACACACATGTGACTATTTTCTACAGCTACAGATTCTACTGTTTACAGGTGCTTAGTTGTTTTGCACCAATAATGCCTTCATATGTCACTGCCAAGGACTACCGAATCATTCTGGAGTACCATGTTTACCTAATGGTTCAAACATTGTACCCTGAAGGTAATGCCATATATCAGGATGATTTTGCACCAATACACAAAGCAAGATTGGTGACAGAGTAGTTTGATGAACATTAAAGTGAAGTTGAACATCTCCCATGGCCTACACATACACCAGATCTAAATATTATGGAGCCATTTTGGGGTGTTTTGGAGGAGCGAGTCAGGAAATCCTTCACCAGCATCAGTGGCCTGGCCACTGTGTAAGAGGAATGGCTCAGAATCCCTCTGGCCACTGTGCCGGACTTTTATCTGTCATTCCCAAGAAGAATTAAGGCTGTATTGGCCGCAAAATAATGCCCTACACCATACAAATAAATTACTGTGCTCTAAAACCCAGGTGTTTCAGTTTCATTTTCCGACCCCTATGTGTATTCTTTTTTCTTATTGTCGTTGTTGATGCTGCTGCTGTTGTTGTTGTTGCTGTTGTTTTTTGTAGAATGAGCTAATGGGCGAGACTAATAAGCCGTACACTTCTGTTTTTTTCAGAGACACACAAGCTCCTGTGGACTCCATTAATGATCCTCTTCAAGCAGTAATTACATCAGAGGTCCTGCTTCATTGTACTGGGAGTTCCTTGCCATGCTTTATCAGTTATGCAATGCATTTTGCCCATCTGCTTGTTATACATTGAATGCACATTTTACCAGACTTGTGTGAATTATGATGATGATGATGATAATAATAATAATGATAATAATAATAGTAATAATAATAATTTGTTGTTGTTGTTAAAATGCAATATTTCAAGGTAATATTATCATTGTTGTTGTTATAAAACTAGAACATATCATTGTGGTTTTTTGTTTGTAATTGTTTTGGCTGTTATTTTTATTTTCTGAACTGTTCATCAAATTTGACAAAACACTGCTGCACTGCAGTGTCCCCAAAATACATTGTGTTGATTGAACAGATTCTCGTGCTATTTTCACCTGTAAAAATGAAAAATGTAAAATTGAATCTTTAAGAAATTTTCAGTGTATTTTCTGATGAAAATTATACATTATAATTTTTAGCAAACAAGCCCTAATTTGAGTAATGAAGAGCCACAACAGTATGCAGGATGGTGTCTTTCCATGTGATGGCTGATGAAATAAATAACTAAATACATAATTAAATAATAAATAACAGGACATGACCAACAAAGGTACTTAGCTGGGCCACACTACTGGCAGCCTCACAAGTGAGTTGGAAGTTCTGGCCAGGATGCTCTGGCAATGGTTGTTATGCTAACTGTTATATTGTCTGTTACATAAGGATATTGCCAGAGAGGCGTGATAGTAATGCTGAAATCCATGGTGGCAGACTGCCCATCTACCAACTCAACGTGGCCAACTCCAAGTTCATCTTCCAAGGCAGATGACAAGGCACCACGGGTGGATGGACAGACACTATCTGCAGCTCTCCCAGCAGCATAGGTTCTGAACCTGAAATGAGCTATCTGACATGGTTTTTCATAGTGTAAGAAAAAAAGAAAACACCCACTGGAACAGCATGCTTACAAGGATTAGTACAAGAAAATGAGACAGTCTAGCTACAGAAATCCTGTTTGTCATATTTTCTGTGCAGCAAAGCCTGCATGTCTTGGTCTGATGAGGCTTTCAAGAACCTTAACTCTCATGGGTAAAGAAGCATTTGGATCAAAGTGGGGGTCAGTCTAGCGTATGTTAAAACATTAATGCCACACCTACAATGAAATTTCATGTATATGCAAACCACTTTTGACAATGTGACCTTCAACCCAACCTCTCTATTGGTATAGATACAGAAATTTATTTAAATCAGTGTGTTTCTTTTTTACTGGTCATGACACCATTAGTACCCATGACCAAATGCTTTCTGTAGTTATTTATTGGTTGATTTAAAATCTTATCTCAAGGGAGTTGTGATCCAATTTTCAAGTGTAATTTCCTTTTTATACAAACATTTTGGTATAAAATTCTTAATGCTTCTCAGATGAATCACCTTGCTGCATGACCTAATACATATCAGTGTCAGCTTAAAGATGGGTGGTGTGAACTTAAGCATTTTATAATTGATGACAGAATCTATGATTCCTGAAAAGACAGCAAGTCACTCAAGATATTACTAAAGTAAAGTATCAAGCCATGATGCTTACTCTCAACAGTAATGTTTAATTATTGGCATAAGAATTGTATTCAAAGATATGTATTCATATCTTTCTTGGGACTATCTTTTCATTTCTATGCCTAATCCTAACTATGACAACCTTAACCCCTACCCAACCCTAACCTGAACCATACGTAACCAAACAAAATACAAGATTTTTGGCATTTTTAGTTTTGTGATTGCATTCAGAGATTTTTATAAAATTGAGTTTCCCAAAAAAATGTCCCCACAAGGTCAAAATAAGACGTTTTTATCACATTATATGGAACATTTAGTCTCCACAATGTAATATATACCTGCCCACATATATTGTAGTTGTTGTAATTTTCTACTTTAATATTTTTGAACACAATTTAACCACAGAATATGATTGGAAAATGATCAAGGGGGCAATCTTTTAAGTCCTATTAATGTATTCAGAGCACATACGGTGGAAAATGATTAATTGAACTGAGCTTATCTCTGCAGCATTTGATAAAACACATTTTGTCATGCCTGCAATATGAAGGCATTCATTTGATAGTGTCTGTAGGTCATTTGAATATGGGACGCCAATGAAATCCCTCCTCTTCATCTTGATTGGTGGTATTATAATTGCCTCTTACCTAAGACTGCTGTTAGTATCTATATGGTTGCTGCTGTGGGTGCATTTATGAATGTGTCATACCAATGCATTAATAATTTTCTCAATTTCACATTAGTATCTGTCATGTCACTGCTAGGAGGTAAACTGCTTCCATCAATGCGTGTCACAAGGGTCGCTGGGTGTTATTTATTTCTTCCTGATGGCTTTGGTCTATCAAATTATACTATTCTATAAATAAACCTAAAAGGTACAGCTTGTTAGCTGCTAGTACCATCTGGTTCTATGGTATAACTACAGTTAGTTCCATGCATAGTATTTGACTCTTTTTTTTTAATAGTAGCTGAATACATCCCTCTTTGCATAATAATGTATTCATCTATCAGCGTATTTTACTTAATTTGGCATTAGTTCTGTCACTAATTTTAAATAGTTGTACAAAATATTTCAGTTTTATTTTAATTCCCATCAGATATTTCTCCCATTTCTTGCATTTTAAATACAATAACATTAGCTTAATCAGAATTTGCAATATGCAGACATCTTCTTGGGCAACATCATAACTGCATCACCACAATTTCAAATGATCTTCAATTTAAACATAGAAAATATGTGCCCAAGGCATACTGCTCTCCTGTTTCTGTTAAGCTGTTGTTGTACCATTCGAATCTTTGATCAGTCTAAAACCAGCCTGAAAATAAATGTGACAGCAGTCCCTCCTCTTCTCATTGCAGCAATAAACTACATCTTGGATGCAGGACTCAGCAAGGTGATAAAATGTGCTGCAGTTTGTGATCAATATGTTTAGTCTATAAATAGAATCTGCAGTGTAGCACTGAACGGGGAGATGCAGGGGTAATATATTTGAAAGGAAAACCCAACAGGCAATGCCTGGGTATTGTACATAGAAGACTCCAGCGGGATCACTCTGCCAGATGCCCTCCACTTATTTATTTTAATATTTCAAGCATTAATTTAATGCTGCAAGGGAATGAGCTGTGTATATTTATGTGTAACGAAGAATGTAATGAACTGTGGAAGATTTAAGAAGGAAACCTAAAATTTACATTCATCTGAAGGCCATTTATCCAAAGACTGGCTAATTATCCATGATACATTGTAGTTTAGGGGTACTGCACAATTCCCACTCACAGCAAGTGTTGTTATCTAGGGCAACTAACAACACAAATGAACATTTTATTTGTTTCTTTGTTTTTTTATAATAATGACAAGCCCGATTAAAATTTAAGATCTAGCTACATATCACAGGTAGTCACAGGGTCTAGGGATTATAAGATGTTTGGACTTTATTGTGAAAAACAAGAAGTTTTACAACTGAAAGAGCAGAAGCAGGTCATTGAAACATTAGCATTTTAATAACACAATGAGAACACAACATAATTATCAAACCTTGCCATTATTACCCTTTTGTCCATTTTAATTTATCCTAACTACTAGAATTACTAAAAGTAAGGGCAACAATTAGCTGTCTTTTTTTAAATCCTGGAAATGGAACTGAAAACAATACAATGATATTCAAATGATGACATATAGTACCTTTTTTAAAGTAATGTTTCATGAAAATACAGATTTATGATGTAGCATTATGTAACAATGACACTCTTGGCAAATTGTTTCTATAATTTATTTATATAATTTATTTTTATTTATTAATCTTGTAATCAGTATTCCAAAATTATATATATTGAAGGTAATTGTAAATTAATAGATGACAAGCGTGAGACTTTGTGTATATTAATGCTTCCTTTGTGTATATCAACGCTAATGACCTGGATTTAGCTATGTATAAGGCGTGAAACTTCAAGCTGTTGTAGCACCAAATGTACAGAAGAGGAAGACCAAGAATGTGCCTGGCATTAAAAGATGAAGTATAAACACAGTCAAACATTTTCCTGTCCTTGGTTGTGAATAGGAGCATGTGTGTGAGTTTTAGTCTCAAAATATTTGTAACCTTACTTCCAGTTTCTACTGGAATCCAAGTTCCATCATAATACACAAATCATATTTAACATCAAAACAAACTACATACAAACAGCTTCATCAAAGAATTATTTCTACCCATTTTTTGATATCCTGGTTTAGCTACATTCAAATATTAACAGTTGTCTGCTTGCCTGGACATTGGCTTCTCAATTACAACATGCCGTCAACCAACATGCTGATTTGCAAATAAGAGGATAATAAAAACAGGTGTTCTGCTGCAGAATACATTGGACCACTTCACACGCATGTGCATGTCAAACGCATGCCTTTTGGTTGCTCGACAGGCACGGTTTCTATAGCCAGTAGCATAAACCTTGAACTCTTGCCACATGGCAATTTTCTTTCACCGTGGGATTTACAGTTAATTAAAAATGTCTCAGAGGGACACGCTGCAGTGAAAATAAATGTTTACCCCAAAGAGAAGCAGAGATGGATGTGCTATTACGGATGAGAGGCATGGTGCAGGCAGGGAAAGGTGGACAATCCACTTATGGCTCCAAGACAAAAGGGGTTTATTAAAACAAACTGAACACATGGGAAGGCACAAAATAACAGGACCACAAGGGGTCAAAATCAAACAGGGAAAACAAGAACTAACTACAAGTAACAAAACTGGGAAGCAGGGCAACACGAGGAACTGAACTAGACAAACCAGCTGAGCAACACATAGAGTAACATCTCACAGTGACCAACTAGGGAAATTAACAAAGGCAGGCACCTAAATACATTGATAACACGGACTAACAAAAGGCTGGTGTGAATCATCAAAAACAGCCAATAAAACTCGTCTGGCTCCACGATCCAGAGCTGGCTCCATGACGTCCAGTTGGTCAGGGTTACGTCCTGAGGCCGTATTTCTTGTTTTTTGTTTTGACTATTGCTTTCTCTGATTTTCACATTTCTCATTGGTGTAATTGCTTCGTTTCCTTTTCCGACAGTTGCGTTCTCTCCGGGCCTGGGTGTGCCGGTGATCTCTTCCATTGTTGGTCCTTTGTTCCTTCCTTTCAGGGTGCTGTCTCGGGGTGTACATGGGTGGGTGGTTGGGGGGAGGGGTGGTATATGTGTGGCTCTGTTTTGTTCTGTATTCTGTTCCTTGTACATAATTCTTAAATAATAAAAATTTGATCAGAAAAAAAAAATTCACAGGAAGTTTCCGCACATCGTAATCACAGCGTAATACAAAATGAATACCACCTAACCTTTTAAATATTTCTCTGGGGATATGAAACCATAGACTACCACAATCCAATAAACAAGATTTTAAAGTACCATTAATGAATTCAAAGTCAATTGCCTTTAGGCCACCCTCTTCATAATCTTTTATTAAATTTGTCCTTTTGATATAATGTGTTTTCCCTTTCCAAATATATTCAAAGTAAATTTTATTAATTGCTTTAATAGTACTATTTAAAAATGAAATGGAGTAGGCTGAATAAATACACCGAGAAATACTTTCCAGTTTTGTCAGGAGTAAACAACCAAATAGTGATAAGTCCCGTTGAGACCATGAATTTAATTGATTCTTGCACTTAAGTATTGTATTCCTGATATTTGAAGCTTCCAGAGAAACATGTTCCTTAGTTATATGTATTCCAAGATACTTAACTGATGTTTTCACTGGAATTCCATAAGCATCTACTAGCGAGGAATCATGAATTGCCAGAAGTTCACATTTATTAAGGTTTAATTTCAAGCCAGAAGCATTTGAGAAAAAATGTATTTTCTTAATAACCTCGGGAACTTGATCAATATTTTTAAGGAAAACAGCAGTATCGTCTGTCAACTGACTAATTATAAATTGTTTACCAAAAACATTGATTCCTTCAATGTCATAATGCTTGATGTAAACAGAAAGCATTTCTGCTGCCATGAAAAAGAGAAGAGGAGAGATTGGACAACCCTGGTTTATACCTCGTTTTATTTCAAATCTCGGTGATGTACCATGAAGCAATGAAACCGTACTACTCGTCCCTTTGTAGAAAGACTGGATAACATTTATAAATTTTGCCCCAAATCCAAAGTGTCTAAGTGTATGAAAAATAAAAGGGTGTTCCAACATATCGAAGGCTTTATAGAAATCCAAAAACAAGATGAATCCTTTATCTTTAATAAAATTGTTATAATCCAACATATCAAGAATTAATCTGATATTGCTATGAATAGACTTACCTTTTATAAAGCCACTCTGGGTTTTTGAAATAATTTGAGAGATTCCATATTTTAGTCTGTGTATAAATGTATATAACTGGTATAAATATGAGTTAATAATTTGTAATCTGTGTTAAATAATGTTATAGGCCTCAGGTTATCAATTATTCTGGTATCCTTCCCTGGTTTGGGGATAAGTGTAATAATTCCTTTACTCATTGTGTGAGGGAGAGACAAAATAATAATAATTTCTTGTAGCATTAAGAAAATAATCTCTTTCAATGAATCCCAAAAAAAATTCTAAAAGTTGGCGGTTAAATCATCAGGGCCAGGGGATTTATCTATTTTCAAACATCCTCAAGCTTTCTCCAGTTCCTCCATAGTAATATCCATTTCACAAACTTCTTTAAAGTTATCATCGATCTTCATAATTACATCACTGATTGCATTAAAGAAATTGTTAGCATTTTCTTGTGCATAACCGGAAGAGTACAGTGTACTGTAAAATAAAAATTTCATTTGCTGTTATTTTTGGGTCTGTACAGTCTATTCCACCAATTTTCAGAGTCTTAATAGCATTCCTTTCTTGCCTTCTTTTCTCAAGCCGACAGAAATAAGCACTACTTTTCTCACCCTTTACTATCCATTTGGCCTTTGATCGTATATAAGCCCCCTTTGCTTTGTTAAGGTACATTTCGTCAAGCCTGGCTTGTAAGTGTATGCGTTTTTGTTTGTCAAATTCTGTTAAAGATTCTTTGTTGCAAATAAAAAAAATGTCTTTAATTAGACAGATCTCTAAATGTTTATTCTCTCTGCTCAATTTCTTACCAAAATGTATACAGAATCTGCAAATCCTGTATTTCAAAATCTCCCATTTACAACCATAAGAAGAAAGAGTCTCATCTTTAATAGTGTCCTGAATTATCTTTCTAACTTCCTGACAAAAAGATTGGTTTCTAAGCAAGCTAGAGTTTGTTTTTAATTTGGTGAGTACCGTTCTGTTGCACATCAAGTTTAATCATACAGTGATCTGTAAGCGGACATGGGGAAATGTAAGTAGCAACAACATAATTCAACAGGGCATCTGGTACCAGCCAAAAGTCTATTCTGGATGTAATCGAAGTATCAGGCTTAAACCATGTAAAGTTTTGAAGATTTGGATTGGAGACTTGCCAAGGATCCTGAAGAGTCACTTGTGTGCAAAAGTCCAATAGAGTTGAATTGTAATGATGATCATCATATATAGACGATGATCTATCCAGCCATTCAACCATTACCATATTAAAGTCTCCCCCCAAAATAATGTTGTCTGTAGGGAACTTGTTTTTCATATCTTCAAGAATCATTTTCATTTTTGCCAGTAGCAATTTATTCAGCCGGGGATTATTGTATCTATATATATATCCTAAAATAACAAAAGTGGTGTCTATACATACCATACAAATCAGCCAGTCACCCTCAGTTTCGTGTCTTGCAACCATTATCTTCCCAGGAAAGTTACAGCAGCAGATCTCGTAGAACTATGATCATACAAAATCCTGTCTCCCCACTGACTTGACCAAAACTTTTCATCTGGCTCAGTAGTGTGTTTCTTGAAGAAATCTCTCTCATTTTTTACAAAACCACTGATTTCCTTGTAATGCTGTCCCTAAGACCCCTAACTCCATCCATTATTTGTATGTAAAACAATATAAGTGACACTTTTCTTGCAAATGTCATACAAATGAGACCACCTACAGTTATAATTATTAGTTTATATCTGGAATATGATTTAGAAATCATTGGACATTCATTTTAAAAATAACCAAAACAAGGGCTCACATCGATATAAATGCAAATCTATAATAGTCATACGCGGATCGGCTCTGACGCCATCCAAATCCATATGTACGCTTTCCCTGCCTTCAAGTCATGTCGGAAAAATCATAAATGTGAGATCAGAGTACATGAACGCCACTACAAAGTCGTTTTTTACCAGTGGGGAAACTCTTTAAGCCCCAAGCTCCCGAGTTGAGGGCGTCATTAGAACAATCATGGCGGAGGCAATGGATAGCTGTACCGTGAAAGAAAAAATCATTCTGAAAGCAGTAAATTTCATGCAGCGTGTCATTGCAGAACTCTTTGTTTTGAATGTTGAGCAGATTAGTAAATTGTGTGCCGATAGCTTTTTGGCTCAATATTTGATATGTGGCTGCTTAGCCACCTGTTGTTTAAGCAAATAATTATGAAAAGTAATGTAATGATTAATTAAGGAAATAATGTAAGAATTCATTTTGTTTTGCGTATAGTACTTATAAACTGTTAAGTTGTAAACTGGAGTAGCTAGTAGCTAGTCAGCAACACAAGAGAAACGTCAAATAAAGCAAAACAACCGTAGTAGCTTTCTTATCGCCTCCGTTTTGCTGCGACTTAAACACTTGACCGCGTCATTGGGCTTCCCATAAGCAACCGCTACTTTCTCCGAATTACAGACCCACACCCAAGCACACGTTATCAGTATTTCTCAGTGGGATATATGCCAGCATGACGATCTGATAACATATTACAGGGAATTAGGCTGGTTTTAAATGAACAAACGTTAATTTAAAGTAAAAGTTCTTCTTTTTTGGTAAAATAAAAATGGCATCATGTATTTCCATAACAGCCTGAACACAGGCTGACTTCTGTAATCCCTTCAAACTGAAACTTTGAATGTCACTGCAACTTCCCAAGCACAAAGTTTTAAAGCTAATAATAACGTTTGACAGCTGCACAATATAAATAGGTAATAGAACATAACGCGTTCAGCAGCCCAAACAGAGGCTGGTATATTGCGTCTAATCCAGTATCTCTTCAAAATATCTGCATGTCATTGTAACTCCCAAATACTAATACTGTGTCGCATGTAACATACCCAGCACTTGACTCGTCATAGTTTAATTCACTATTTCAAAATATTTTATTACATTTTACACACAATCACAACGGGCGTTTCAGCTATGCTACGGTACGGAGGTACTCAGTGGTGGGCAGTGTTCCGCAAATCCACTAACAGCTAAATAGCGAAGCTAACCTTTAATTAGCGGAGTAGTGTTTCTGCTAACTTTGAAAACTGATAGTTCTGCTAACTGTAAATCCACATTTTTACGCAGGTAAAGTGAAAAGAGTTTAACGGTCGAAAATGTTTGTAAACCAAAAAATCACGGATGTTTGTTCCTGTGCGTTGTTAATATACCCAACAGTCTATCTGGTACGCTTTTGGCTGACGTTATTGGCCGATAATTTGTAAGATTTAAGGTAGTCTGGGCTAAACGTAAGCGAACGAAGATAACGTCCATTTTATATTGGGGTACTGAGCGTCACTATAGGACTGGAGTCTACCGTGGATTTGAGTAGCGCATGCGCCAGCGTTGAAAGCCAAATACAAAATCAACTAAAAACTAACTGAAACTCACTGAAACATAGCTACACCTGAAAACTAAATCCAATTCGTGTGAGGGGCTTTGCCAGTGTTAATCCAGATAATTAAAGGTAATCAGTCATTTTATGAAAAATTATGCAAATACATGACCAAGGCCTTAACTGTCTGTAATTGGTAAGGGTGCAGGTTTAACAGATGGTCTACAGTCCTTTATTACTTGAATAGTTTAATACTATAAAAGTTTAACATGGTTGACTCAGATTGGCAGCACATGCACATCTTAAATCCACTGCTGACTCAAATCCTGTAGCGACACCCTGAACTAGCTGAGCCCAAGCTCCTGTTTGTATTTTCCGGATTCTGATTGACAGAGCTGTAGACCTACAGACTAGGAAAGAGCTGAGACCCTCCATTCTAGTTCCAAGTCAAAGGAACCATGTTTGTCGTCCTCAAGCAGCCTCACAGTGCAAAATGCCAGCATGGACCAGTTGCAAAATAGGGCTTCTCCGACAAAAATGCTTATCTCTTTAAAGGATGCAGCCACTAAATTCAGAGACAGCCATAGCCTTTGTAAGCTGGGTTTTTCAAAGGTTGAATTGAACGTGTCTTCAAACGGGACAGTCTGGCCATCCCCCGCTGTTCCCACCCTTACCCTTGAGTCATGAAGCACCCCTCCTATTGTCTAGATGGGACACACCCACTTTACCTTTGAGCAATGAATCCTAGGATATGTTGTGCTGAGAAGGATCCATCAGGTGGATCCTTTGCAACTCAGCAAAAGGAGGACACATTTCTAGACCACATTTGAAGGATTCCAAATGGGACAGCCTTGTCGTGCCACTGTAACTCTTTCGGTCTTTGAATGCAGCCTAAAAGTCAATTCATATTTCACTTTTCCATATGCACTTTCGGTTGCGGACGAGGGTAAGTGATATAAATTTCATCATCAGTGGTTGGCTGCAGATAGCTACGGTCAGTGCACATATAGCCTAGATATTTATGTCTAGCGGAAACCATGCACATCGACTGTGCATGTGCCAGATAATTGCTTAGGTATTTCCAGTAGGTGGCAGCACTGACTTTTACAGCTCTGCAGTCAACGCCGAAAGAGTAGAGGAAGAATAACTGTTGCTATTCTTGGACTAATTATGGTGAACAGCTGTATTGTCATAGTCATAGTCTGTCATAGTTCGCATGTTCTCACACAGTCCAAAAGACATGAGCCCAGGTGGACTGAAGAGTCTAAACTGCCATAGTGTTTGTGGTGTCTGTATATGTCTGTGTATGTGCACTGTGATTGACTAGTATCCCATCATGCTTTGCGCTCCATGTTTCCTGTGGAAATGGTTGTTATGTGGTTAGTAGATGGATGGATAGAAATAATAACAAATAATTTAAATATTTGAATTACACGACTTCCCACTACAGGTGTTATGTCGATGATTTAAGAAAACACTAATAATTACATTTATTAATTAAAACACTTTTATAGGTGACATTGGATACTTTAAAGACATGACAGATGTACTGGCCTCAGAATCTCCAGTTTACAGTGAGGATTCCCAAGCACAGCGGAGAGCAGCTTCACTCCTGTATCTTCAAGGTCATTGTCACTCACGTCCAACTCAACTGAGAGGAGCTGAGAACTGGAGACAATATTTGACAGCTGGTAGTTAATAGTTTATACTGAGTCAGCCTGAAAATGATAGTATGTACTGTTATAAGTATTATTCAGGCCTGGACTGGGATTCTGGCATACCAGTTATTTAGTGGTTTGTGAGTAGGGTTGGGTGATTTGATATCACAATACATTCACAATATCAATATTTATCACGATATTCAAAAAGTTATGTGTAGAAAACAGTAAAATGTGACAGGTGGTTTTGAGTTCTAATAGTTACTAATAGCATATGGCAGGTATAATGATAAATTATGCCAGCAACAGACTCATACCTTGATGCAATTTGTGCATTATAACTGTTAACTATACCAGAAAACAAGAGTTAGGACTATATCATGATACTCACAATATTCGAATAGATAACGATATGGATGTTCATAAACACTCATAAAGCATAATGTTCAAAATCACACAAAATCCTTTCTTGCCATAGAGAAATCAGCACAGAGAAAAGTACTCACTACAGTGTCTCCAGCTCCACTCCTGAATCCTTTAGGTCATTGTCACCCAGGTCTGTAAGCAACCTGAGATGATAGTTATAGCTGTTATTTTTGAGTCTTCACTGATTCAGTCTGAAAAAAAGATGTTATATTAATACCTGTCAATATGGTCCAGTTACCTACGAAAATACTCCTTTCAGGTGGCAGATGCACTCACTACTTAATTACTGTACTAATCCTCTAAGATACCTGTCACAACTAACAAGTTTATTTCACAAAAATGTTTAATTATTCATATTTTGAAATGACCAGCTGTCAGCGCAGCACACTTACAGTGCTGCTCTGGGGATTTTAATCACTGGCAGTTGATGTGAAAGTGTCACCTCTGATCTCATGTATTTCACCATGTCAAACACATCCTGCATCGTCTGTGATGTCAGCTAGACAAAAACCAAAGCTGACCACTGGGCATTTGACACTTTTTTTCTGAAAGGTCACCGGATGTTAGGTAATTCTGGATTTCCTGCTGTAGAGAACTGTCATTCAACTCATTCAGACAATAAAACAGATTGATTGATTTCTCTAAAGAAAAGTTCCCCCTGATTATCTTCTTGATACATTCAACTGTTTCCTTTACACTCCCTATTGGGACAGTTTAGCTCACTGATTGGAGTCCAGGGAGATGCCAAGAAGAAAATAGAGGAAAAGATCCAGGTGTCCCTTTTGATTCCACATAGCCTTTGTCACTGCACTTCGGAGGAACTGACTCACTGATGGTTCTGCAGCTTTCCTTTTGCTGAGATTCCTCCTGGCCATTTGGTACTCATGAAATATAAACACAGCTGCCAGAAATTCCTGCACAGGCAGATGAACAAAGCTGTATATTTTCTTCTGAGATACAGAATCTTCCTCTTTATAGATTTTTGCGA
Source organism: Mormyrus iriodes (assembly GCA_011763525.2). Taxonomy (NCBI): domain Eukaryota; kingdom Metazoa; phylum Chordata; class Actinopteri; order Osteoglossiformes; family Mormyridae; genus Mormyrus; species Mormyrus iriodes. The sequence continues at coordinate 39,496,337 of JAAGVU020000001.1, forward strand.
ACATCTCTGAGTACCCTGAAGCATCACTGACTTTAATGTCATATTCTTTGTTCCTCATAAAATATCAAACACTCCTTTTGCAGCTTCTGAAATGCAAGTTCACCAAGTTTCGGAATGACTATTTTTGTAAAATTCTGAAAACTCTTGTGGGTTTGCCTCATTGGTCCCACACACATATTATACAGGCTTCTTTATGTCTTTATGTGTGACGCAATCCTGGTAGCCAGTCCCTGATCACCGATCCTCTTCATGAAGAATTCATTCCTTTTGCTGATCATGGAATTCTCGTATCTCTGTCATCCGGTGAATACACTGAGGCAGGATCTGACTAGCTGTTCAAGGACGGGAGGTTATCCAGAAGAGGGCGAGGGGTAGAAGATTTTCCTTAATAAGGCTGGTCAGCAACACATCCAGCGATGTTTTCTTTGTCACATCATACAGGAACTCATTGTTGTTGAAATCCAGGAGGAAGTCAACATTCATCTAGCCCATCAAAGAGGAACAGTATTTTGAATTCCTTGCATTTACGTTTAATGTCATTTAATTCTGGAAAGTAGTGATGCATCAGCTCTATAAGGCTGAATTCACGATCCCTCTGAAGGTTAACGTAACGAAATGGAAGAGTGAAATGAATGTCTTAATTAGTTCTTCATCAGTCCAGTCCAGAATGAAATTCTGCACTGAGACTTTTTCCAATACTAGCAACTCCCTTTGTCAGCACGATTCTGATGGATTTATCTTGACCAAGTAAGATATTAAAGATGTGATTGCAGTTGAAGGGGGTCTCCTGTATCATTTTAATCCTGTATGCCTTATGTTCATGTCCATCTCCACCCTCTGTAATGTACAGCTCTGTATAGATATCTTTGAGTAGCTCTGAATGTCCTTGCTTTGCAATCCCTTCAAAAACATATTTGTTCCTCCTTTTTAGATGCATTTTTATTGTCTGTTGATCTGTTTTAATTCGCTGGTCTCAGGAGAATGAAATACAAAAACAACTAGATAATGCTTAAATTGCCAAACATACCAATGTAATGTAACAATGAATCCAGTAATTCAATCAATATAAATAAATGCCTTAGTTATAAATAATACATGCACATTGTCATTTTGTATTCCTTGATTTTCATCTTCAACAAATGTTAGATGTTTAAAATACAGTTTAGCTGAGAAAGTGTTAAAATTTATTTTCTTTATTTTTAATAATCAAAATAGTGTTTTGGGGGGAAGGATATGATCTGGTTTTGACTTGCTGTTGTTTGGGCTGCAGTCTTGCTGTGTTCCTGCTCTTCCTCCAGGAAGTGAAAAAGGTCCTCATGGTACATCTTCTTTAAGATGTGCAGTGTGCTCGTTAGGGCCTTCTCTTTTTCAAAACTCTCAATCACCTTCTCAGCAATGCCTGTTGTGTCCTCAGGTTCATCCATAACTTCTTCTGGACAATCATCTTTTATATGCATCTTAAACTGATCCAACTAATCTTTCTCTAGGTTTCCCAGAGCTTCTTGAAGAGACTGAGATACACATGAAATAAACTAGTAAGCCTAGTTGTGTGCTGTCGTAGAGGAAATTGATGTCTGATATTAAGGATATCAAATAAACGCTCAAACGGCTTTCCATGCCAAAAGGCCAGCAGTGATAACCTTGTTGCCATGACAATATCTAACAGAACCATATCAACTGTATTAATCGTATTAACATGCAGAGCATTTAGAAGAAATTTTCTTCTGTACAAATCAGGATTTGGTGAATTTCAAAAATAGCAATGAAAACCATTTCAAAATGGTTACACTAGCTCTGTAGCTCTGTAGCTCTGTACCCAGCTTGAATGTGGCATGAACACTTTTAGAAGAGAAAATAATCCGTCTTCTCAGTAACATAAACCAGCTCAAGGCCACATGGTTTTTGCCATACTATTGTTTAACCCCCCTCAATTGGTGTTCTGATGTTCGCAGCAGTACCAGACAATGATGCAATGAATGGTGCTTTTCTTGTTATGCTTTCTAAAGATGAATTCAGCTGTTTTCCTACTTTCTCAAAGCACTGATATGATTAATTGTCACTTAATGAAGAAGAAGACATGAACTGGCTTGTAATTATGAACAATGTGCCTGCTTGGTCATTGTGCAATTAGGCATCAAAATCTGACAAGATCATTAAGGTAGTGAATTTGCTGATATATGGAGACGTGACACAGAGGTTTTCTCCTGATCCTGTTGACACAGCAAAGGATAAGGTGAAAAAACACACTAACGCAAGAAAATAATTAACTCTGTATCAAACAAGGCTTTCAGTTACTTATGCCTGATGTCTGTTGAACCCTTTTTATTTAATGGGTTCATGGTGTCCTTTGGGGTATTATTATTATATTGGACAGTTTTGTTGATGTAAGATTCAAAAGACTTAATGATGTTCAATCTGGAAATGGGAAATATTTATGTATATTCTTGGGGTTGCCATCTTTGGTCTGTTGGCTGGAGTGAGATTTTCAATTTGAGACAAGTCTGCACACACGTTTTCATGTATGTAACAGTTTTTTTACCTTGTAAATAGTCTGTAGGATTTGCAAACTACCCCAATGCTTTTGGTGTAGCTAATTTTAAGTTTATAATAGAATAATATAGATTTGCTATAAGATTTCTTGCGTGACTGTGACAGCCTGAAAGCATAAGTGTCACGCCAGATGCAAAAGAGTTGGCAGCCCTGGGATGTGTTGTGTGTGAGTAGAGTTTTATTTTATCTCCCTGTCACGTGCATTTCATCCAGTAGCCCCTGTACTGGATATAAGATTGTAAGCTGGATCCGTCCCTTCCCTGCACCCACTTGAAGGGCAGCTATGGGTGCAAGGCAGGGAATAACCAGGGATGGGGATCCAACCCATCCTAGGGCGCACTTGCAACCATACCTACAGGCAGTTTGTTAACTCCAGTTCACCTCATCATGTTTTGGACTGTGAGGGGAAACCAGAGCTCCTGGAGCAATCCCCACCATGACACGGGGAGAACATGCAAACTCCACACACATGGAGACAGGACTGACACATTAACCCCGGTTCCAGAGGTGTGAGGCAACAGCGCTAACCAGTGCAGCGTCTTTGTTATTGTCTCACCTTATGGTGCGCAAGACGAAACGATTCGAAATCTCTAGGAAAATAGATTTCACTTACAAGTCTATGAAAACCAAAATTAAAAACGGAAAGCAAAGAAAAACATTAAACAGTAAAGCAATTAAAAAAACTAGCACGGCCAAGGTATTAAATTTAATATACATAAAATTTATAGCAATATGATTTTAATAAGCATTATTATGTCATGCCTGAAAATGTTAGTTCTACTCTAGTTCCTTTAACTGAAATTATAGTTCATGCCGCTATTTCAGTTTAAAACAAATCAATTTTGAAGGACTGATTTAGAACCTAACAGGAATTCTTAATTTACAGTTAAACATAACTCCATTATCGGTCGTTTTTCGCCCAAATATAGCCTACTCCAATTTCATAGCGCCGCCTGGTGGACGAATAGGCTTTTGCACAATATTATTATTGCCATTATTAGAGTCAAATGTTTCTCCAGTAAGTCACATGCCAATGAATTTGTTGCAATATTTCGGCAAAAGATGTTTTTTTTATTATTATGTACACTCTACTCAAAAATATAAGTGAAATGATGTGATGTTTAATAGTTGCTTTATAGGCTTGTAATTCAAATCTATACCCGAGAGATTTTTTTTAAACTGTCAGTACAGACACTCCCCGACTTACGGTGGTCCGAGTAACGATATTTTGACTTTACGATGGGTAAATGTTTTTCACTTTCAGTACATTATTCAATAAATTACATGAGATATTCAGCATTTTATCATAAAATAAGCTTTGTCTTAATGGTTTTGCCCAGCTGTAGGTTAAGTGTTCTTAAAGTGAATTAAATTAAATTGAATGTTTAACACATTAAATCAATGACGTTGTTGTATTTTTCTGTTAACAGTATTAGAAATGTATATGACAGTTCGAGTAGCATAATAGTAGGAGGCGAATCATTTCAGCAAGAAATGATTATGCTGAAGTTTATAAATCATATTTTTGTCGAAGTAATACCAGATGTACCTTATGTGTTTATAGAGTGTTTGAATATTGGTATTTAGTTGGAAAAATAGCAAAATTAAAAAAATAGCTCCGGATATATTTTGGAGGCGGAACTCTGTCGCTATTTGCTAAATGCGATTCCGGAACAATAACAGGAGGACACCGTCGTCCGCAATTTCCGGCGCTTAGGTAACTTGCCTGAAAGGTACTAATGCAAATGATACTAGGTATAACTCAGTGTCGGTTACTTATACGCTTTACATAAACGTTATACGCTAGATACACCATTTAAATAATTAGGATGTTTTAATGTTATCGCATTTTTGTAACTGTATGTAACACATCAGTGATGATCTGTACTGTCTAGTCGACTGTTCATTGTCGTGTATACAGTACAGTGTCTATGCAGGTGACTAGCTCAGTAATTTTATGTTTTATTATACTGTGCCTTTAGCGACATGGAAGTTGAACGTTTTGTCTCCAAATCACTGGAGCTGCTGCGGGAAGAAAGAGAGGCCGAATTGGCGGAGACTCGGTACTGCGCAGCTCTCACGTATCGTATAAATGAAATGTATTAGAATGTAGCATTTTAATGCGTGTGAAAACCGCTGTATTCTGACGCGAATTAGTGCTGTTATCACTCTTATAGCTAAATTCAGTACTTTTATGTGCTAATGTATTATATATAACCAAACACAGACGTCAGATCAGTTTTTCACTCATAGGTTTTACCCGTTCCGTAGACTCACGTTTTTGTCTTTGCTGCGTTCTCACGACTGTGAGATGTAAATCTGACGGATTGTGGGGCGCTTAAACCACAGAAAAAATAGTTCACTTCAATATCAGAATGACCTGCCGTGAAGGCTTATCTGAATACACATTAAAAATACATGCCACTGTCTCTAGCCTCCATGGATATCGTGACCCCAGGCAGTACTGTTGTTTTGCAACACTACTGTCATTTGCGCTTAAAATGGCTGAGACATGTCATCCAGATGCAAAACTCCCCCGGCAGTATTTGTTAAAGTTTTCAGATCAGTGGAGACATAAGTATGATTATATCGAGAAATTAAGAATATGCGAAAGTTACGCGTTTTGTAAGGTGTGTCGGCGAATCTGTTTATCTTAAAGTACTCTTTTGTAGTAGTAGCCTACTACGAGTAATAATAATAATAATAATACATTTTTTAATAACTCTCGGTGAAAATTGGTGAACTTTCAGTCACCCAACTCCCGGTTTTCACTGCAGTTAGGCTGATATGTACAGTATATATTCTAGTAGAAACAACATTTACAGCTCTTGTAGTAATTGGCAATGTTTTCTGTAATTATTTCTGAAGGTCATTGCAGGAGAATGCCTGTCTTAAAGATTTACAACGCAAAGGCATTTGTCTACTGAAGCTGCATGTCGCCAGTGAAAGGACCTGCTTGTACGGACGTCTCCTTGTTGTTTTTGAACCACGAAAGTATGTGGCCAGTTACAGCTTACCGAGCAACACCTTCAGCCCTGGTAAGACCAGACTACTTGAAAGCACACGATGCATATATGCGCTGGAACTATATATTATATAATATATAGACAATTCCCACTGGTGACACAAGTGTGTTTATTTCTGTTGCTGAAATATTACTTATAATCATTATGACAAAATATAGAACCAGTCGAAGGTGTGGACACACCTACTTTCAATGCATTTCTCTGTTTTAGCTGTTATTCAACTTATAGTAAAGGTTGAGGGAATGAAGTAATTCATATCAGATATTGCAGCAAGCAAGAGAATGTTCAGTACCTATAAAATTTGAAATTTTAGACCTTGAAGACAACATTGCAGACTCTTGGCATTCAGATGTAGCCACCTGGAATGCTTCTCCAACTGTCCCAAAGGAGATTCCCCAAGTTCTGGGCACAAGTTGGCCACTTTGCTCTTACTCTTCGATCCAGCTCATCCCAAACTAGCTGTGGGATTGTGGGCGCCAGGTCTTCTGTCACAGCACTCATTTCTTCCACTACATATGACTTACTACAAGTGTGCTCAGGGTCATTATCTCGTTGAAAAATAAATGATTTTCAGTAGGTGTGCCCAGACCTTTGATTGGTACTGTACTTATATCTGCATATCTGCATTTACTTTGTTAATGTTAGCATTACCCAGACAAATTTTATTTAAGGGTTGCATTTTTCATTCACACTATTTTTTTGTCAGTATTTTTGTATGAAATATACAGTATGATTGAAATAAGTGTTCTCATCGCATCTCTTTCAATCTTTTTATTAGGGGACATCGTGGGTGTGTACGACACGGCTGGAATCAGTGCGGCCTCGCAGATGGGCACGGGGGTGGTGACACGCGTGACCCAGTCGGCTGTATCTGTGGCTTTTGACGAGTCTCATGATGGCCTTGGTTTGGATGGGGAAGCAGTTTACAATCTCCTGAAACTAGCCAATGATGTTACCTATAAGCGCCTGAAAAAGTGAGTGTTCTTCTTTGTGCCTGGATTTTACTCAGGGGGTTATGTGCTTATTGATGCAAGTACAGTGATCCCTCGCTATATCGCGCTTTGACTTTCGCGGCTTCACTCTATCGCGGATTTTATATGCAAGCATATCT
>JAAGVU020000001.1:39522650-39553156 GCA_011763525.2 Mormyrus iriodes
TCCCTTGACTTAAACTCCACACACCTAAAGATGTAACCCAACATCCTATTTGCCTTTTTTATTGCTTCCCCACACTGATGGATGGATAGATGGATAGATAAATGTATTTATGTAGTAGGAAGTTTAATCATCATAACACAGTCTGGTAATATTTTGGCTGTATCACCTTTGCATGGATGGGATGAGTTTTATGGCATCTACTCTAAAGCGTTAACAATAGTAAGACTGATGAGTACTGATGATGTTCGTCAGTGCTTTTTATTTAAATCAGATCAATGGTTTGTTCTCCATTACAAATTAATAGCTGCTTTGGTGGATACAGTTGGAGAATATCCATGTTTGTAATTGCATCCACATCATCCAGAGCCAATACATCTTATGGTTTTATCATTATTCTAATTATCCTTAATTAATTTATTTATTCATTTTCAGACTGGAACAACAGAGATTTATTCCAGTTTATTGGTGTTTATGAAACCATTCATATCAGCAACAATGCCAGCTGACCTCAGAAGCGGGGTTGCCGCTAAACATCTTCAGTGATCAATTTCACGTTAAAACATACCCCAAACTCAATCTACAGGCTAATGATGAGGAAAGTTTACATTAGACGGACGCAAAGTGGAGACTGCACAATGTTGATCTGAAATGAATGCTGGTGCCTCTAATTACTTAAATGAGAGGAGAATGCATTCATGCTGATTACAAACGAAACCCAATTTCACCTATTTAATAAATAGATCAGCAGGCACCGCAAAGTCTAAGGAAGCTTATTCTTGGATTGAGACTCAGTCAAAAAACCTAATCTGCAAATAGGTTTAAGGGACACTTTGTATTTGGTGATATCTAGAAAGCGAGATGTACGATAATATTATCTGTATGTGCGTCAGGCTGGCTGATGCTAGCAGCTGTGGCCTTTTGAAGTGAACGTGTGCCCTTGTGTTTCCATCCCTCATGTAGGATGGACGGCACTGCCAGCTCACTGATGGATGGGGGGGGGGCTTTCTGGAATTGTGTGGCAGGGGAGGTTGACTGGCTCAGCAGTGACCTGGCGCTCATAGGCAAGCTTTTGCTCTTCAGCTTCCAGGGCCTGCCGCTTATCCCCCCAGCTTTGGACCAGAGCTAGTTGGACCTCCGTGTCAGCGGAAGCAGTCACAGGAGGTTACAGGAGGGCAAAATGATGTGACACGACATGACACACTAGTCCCCTTTGTGGTACCCACAGCCAATACACACACAGACTAACCAGAACACAGCCAAGGACATGTATTGCTTCCATCAGCACTATCTGAGTATAAAAATGTGTGTCTCACATAAATTTGCTATTCATGCATTTGATAAAAATGAATACTTTGTAAAGCAATTGCCAATTTCTCAGCATTTCTGGTAAATAAAAAAGTATAACTAGTATAACTACTATATTAAAGTAGTAGTATTAAACATTTTATTTAGTAATTATTATAATACCCAGCACCCCTGACAAAGATATGTTGCTAGAATGTGGACAAATGGATTATCAGTATAAACACTGTGTTTAACATGGTGTTTATAGAACTGTGTAAAATTTTTGCCAGAACATTATGCTGGAACCTTTGTGTTAATAAACTATGCACTGGTGCAACATTCCCAATCTTTGTGGGGTTCTAAAAACTATATTGCTGCCCGCAGCAGATCACTCCCCCTCAAGCCCACTGCGGACTGAGAATCCCAGTAGCCTCTGCAACCTTCAGTTTCACCTAGTATATATTCTCCTATTCTCCTCCTCTTTTTCCACAATGTAAAGTTATTTTGACAGATGCCTGGAATATGAGCACAGTGGTAACCTTCTTTTAATACAAAATACAGATCTCATGCCTTCAAATGGCACAAAACATCAATATTCAGTCATAATTTGGCAATTAATTTATGTACCATCACCAAGAATGCACACAAACACACATGCACAGATGCTGTACGCATAGTTTGTTCTGGTATTCAATTGATTGAATGATTGAGTGATTTAACATGTGCATCAGACTTCAACAGATGCCATTACTTTCAGACATATTTGTGCTCTGTAACCTTCCCCATTCCTATCAAATTTATTGTTTCCTAATTTTTTGATTAGGTTACTGTCCTTTAAAGTATCTGCCTGACCTGAATGGTCTGAGTATAAATAAGCAACACCAACAATTCTACATTTTTTATTGTATTCATTTGGCTTGCTTGTTGTGAGAAACTGCACAAATAAAAGTTTGGCTTCAATTTTATGTAGTTTATAATATCTTGTTATTAACTGTCATTTTAACAAGAAGTTAAGGCAGTTCTTCTTTCATTTTCTTTATCTAAGTATACATTCCATAACTGTAATAAGTTCTATCCTGCAATTTATGTACAAATTAAAGGTTCTTATGAAGGTTTCCATTTCAAACGCCATAAGCAATTACAATGTTCAACACAAAAAGAAAATCACTACCTCTAAGAGGTAAATTGAAGCACACAAACACAACTGTATAAGTTTTTCACAAGGTTGGTTCTATGTTGTAATGTGTCTCTTTGAAAAGCAAATGCATTCCAGCTCTTCATGTTAAACCAGAAAAAAGAAAAATGAATAAAAACCAGCTTAGTTGCAAACTGTTATAATATTATGTCTGCTTGTATTATCATCAAAAAATATAGCACAGCTGTGAAAATGCATAATTTTCCAATTTTTTGGATTCATGCAATAAGTAAACAGTGACTTGCCAATTCTACCAGTAAGGGAACAATGAAAATAGGACAAGAACCCAGATGAATCAGACTTTACAACAAGAATGTGCCAATTTATTATCATAACAGTGTAGTGTGAGTGGCAACTAATGGTAAACTGAAATAAACAATAAAACAAATATTGAAGAAAACTGCAATACAGAATAAAACAACAAGAAAAAGACGGTTCTTGGTTCTGTGTTTAAAGGTCATTTTAGAGTTTTTCTAAGGCATAACCCTAATTAAACAGTATGAATTGTTTCAAAACACTTTGATGCTTTGGCTATTGAATCATTTTAAATGTATAATGTGTATAAGGTATAAAGTCATTTGGATGTTTGATTGTAAATATTATGAGAATTTCACGTTTGAATCAGACATTGTGCTGATGAAAACAAAAAACATAACTCAGTAATTACGATCACATGATTCTTATTTTGATTCAGTTATAGACTAATGTGGTGAATGAAACAAATAAATCATCATACCATCATTTAGGTACAAAGCACTTGATGCCCCAATGGTAACAACAGTAAGATTTGAAGCAAAAAAACTTCTGTAGCAATCCTGATTTAAAGTTACAGCCTGAAAGAAAAGATAACATGGTTGAGCTGTTAAATCGCAATTCCAAATCTAATTGCATTGTTTAGCCCATAATGGAGTTATGTGTCTTGTGAGCTGGTGGGAGGCTGAACAACAGCATAGACCTGAGTTTGGCAGATTTTACTTTACCATGCCAATTGATCACCAGCTCAGTTCCTTCAGAGGGCCCCGGGTAATGAAGCTCAGGTGGCTTGGATTAAACTAATTACAATGTTAAATAGGACCAGCTGGATGGATCTCAAAAAAGGGCTAGAGCTAGCTGTATTTATGCTGTTGTGGTGGCAGCTGTGATTCTTTAGTGTTATTTTGAGACTCGTTAACTTTCTGACTTGTGTTATGTGTAATTGTGCGTGCGTGCGAGAATTTAAAAAAAAAAAAAAAACAAACATGACTTGGGGAGTGCAGTAATGTTTAGGCATATGTTTATCAGTTATTCATCATATAGCCTTAAGTAAGGAAGATGCCTGCTTTTTTGATATTGTGGAGACTTTTTCAATTGGTATGAGCTTCAGGCATACTAAAGGGCTTGTTTTTATTTTCTGTGTTCTTGGAGAGCAATTTGAGACTTGACACTTATCAAACTCACACTTTGTAACACAAATGTAAAATATATGCATTCTCAATGGCGTGTGTGTAAAAATAATATATTAGTGGTAAAATAATTTACCAATTTTTAACCGGAAGCTTCCAAACAGACTATATCTAATGTGGTGCAGTCCCCATCTGTACAAAGACTTCAGGAAATTTTCTTTGAAGTCTTTTCTCACAATTCCTGCTTTTATACTAGTATTTAGTGCCAGACTAGAAGAGAAGCCCACTCATGCATACATTTGCATATTTGACTAAGAGTCATACTCAATGAGCCTAGAACATCTATGAAAAATTATGTTGAAAATCAGTGCATCTAAAGCACTGCTGTCTGCTACTTGGTTATGGTATCAAAGGTAAGTTAGATGTTACACTGTTAAATTTACCATACTGCAAATATAGACAGGTTACGCATAAGCACTGATCATTTTATCTTTATCAAGACTAAAGTACAAGGTATTAATGATGTTTTTTTCCCCACGTAAATCATTTACAGCTTCTTTCACTACTCATGTATGAAAGCAAATTCTGAAGAATATATTGAAAAAGGTTTCTGCTACACTTAATTTTAAATGGAAATTTAAATTAACACGCTGCTGATCACTGTATGTAGCTTTTTTATAATTGAAAATGACTTTCATTTTCAATTTCTATGTCACATTAAGCGGTATCACATTAGATTAAAATGGGCAAAACAGCTTAAATTGCCAAAGTGCATGAAATATTTCTCAGGCATTTCTTAGTCATAACTAAATTTCCAGGAATATCAAAATAATGTAAGGGCGTAGTAACTTAGTAGTATAACAATTACAGTACTAGTAAGTGTTATTGGTCTGGACATGCTGCAAATCATAGGGTAAACATTATTGTATGGTGGAAAAAAAAATTATAAAATTTTTAGCCTGTATAAAAACTGTTTACACCACTTACTAATTATGCCTATCCAGCAAGTTGTCCCTAGGAACTTGTAAGTTGATTTAAAACAGCAGCTGGACAGTTCAATGCCCTTGTGTTCGTCTGTTTGTCTGACCTTCAGTTAACATTAGAATGTAAAGTCGGATTTCAAAAAGTCCCATGATTGATTGATTGATTGTGGTTTGAATAGATATTTACTACATATGCCTCATTTATACACAGAAGACTGACCAAAATGACTTCTTAACAGCTCTTTACTTGTGATTCCATAATCCTTAGTGGTGAAATATGAGAAAATACTGACCTTCAATAGATTACTTCTTTACTTATCAAAATACATATTTAACATAAATTTAATTCAGTGTGTTTGAGAAAACATCTTTATGGATCCCACCCATTAAATTGAAATGTTATCTGTACTTCCATTTGCCTCAGAATTCTTTTAGACATGCCACTTGTCCAGTTTATACTTGTTTCTGCTTGAATATATTAATAATCATGTTTGGATACATAGATGCAAAAAAGCAGCACATCAGCAGAACATATGATTTTTCCAGTAGTAACCAGGTATCTTATTTCTTTCATTGTCAATGACAATCATAGAGACCATGCCAGTTTGACTAATCAACATGTGTATTCGAGGGATGAATTTTTGTGTCATGAATGGTTACATGGATTTCATACATCTTAATTCATCTGCCCCTGCATAGAGGAATAAGAATGGAGAAGGTCTTTTGAAATATAGAATAAATAAAAAGGAACAACCCTACCTGGGAAAGTAGATACAATAAATAGTATATTGTCCCTCTATAATGAAACTAATTCTCCTTCCATAACATAGTATCAAGTAGAGCCGCAACAAGCTATAGACCTTGGCTTTTGCCTCATGCTGTGTTCACAACATGTTTCCTGGGGGAGGCTGAAAACCACTGAACACCTATAAAATCAGGAGAGGTCCTGCTGTAGAACTCTTGAGTAAAGCACTTAACCAGGACCAAGTAGCTGTATCAACAAAGAGAAAGACTATAAGCTGCTTTAGGATAAATATATCTGCTGAACTCAACTTCATGGCCCAACACATTTTTATATTATTACTAATATTACAGTTTCAGATAAATATCATTACGAACAGTATACATTCTATGATGTGAAGAAGTATTAAAATCATGGTGGTTATATTTTATTTGAATAATTCTGAATTGCAATTTAGTATGACATATGAGAAATCATAACAAGATACGAAAACCCTGTAATGGAATGGCCTTCTGCATTGTGCTATCTTGGATTTTACTCCATGGCTGCCTGATAATCTGGCTGCATTTTGCTATCTTTGCAAAACTTTTCTGAATAAAGGTGGATTGACGATGATTGAATCATAAGCTTTACCAGAGTCCAGAAGCTTTGCCTATGGTTTTAGGATTGTTTTGTAAGAATATTGAATAAGACAGACTCCATGCCAGCACAGCTCTATCTGATAGCTTCCCTACATGACATGGTTTTTGTTTGAGGTTCAGCACATAAATTAGCCTTCTGGGACAGCCAACCACAGTTGGGAAGGCAGGGTGTTGAATCAGTTTCCATGCACTTTGTGCCTGTGCTTGAGTCAGCATTTGAACATCATTAATGACAAAGGACAGATTGTTTTCAGAATGTTATTAAGCCAAAATAAGCATAACAAAAGTTGATTTTGTTATGCTTGCATATTTTGAGTAAGCTAATGCTGTTTCTCACTTTTAGATTCTTCCGTAACGTTAATCTCAATGTGTAACTCATCCATCATAATGCTACAACAGAAAGATTAAGGAAGCCCTTTACAGTAAAATGATCGCTGATAAGTTTTATTCTAAGCAGAAATTCGTCATGTCTCTCTGTAACAGCCTCCATGAATATGCGAATAATCCTCAGTTGCATTTCATGAACTCTTCAGATGATGTGGCTCAATGGTAACAACGCGTTTAAGGGTTTAGTCAATGGGGCACTGTAAAGCCCGAGGCATCTCTAAGTCTGGAAATTAGTTTTGCATGTGCACAATCAAATGTGAAGACCAGACACAAAATAAGCTTTCAAAACCAAAGACAAGTGATAAAAGTCTCTCCAAAAAACAAATGACAGCCAAATGTTCTTCCAAGACATTCCCCAGAAGGGACAATTTGATATATATTTCATCCACATTCCTCACATGTAATCATGAGGACTTTTGAAAACCTATTCTGAGTAATTGCTTAGCTAGCTTTTTAATGTGCATCAATTCACTAAATTCATTGTTTTCATATCATAAAGCTACACTATATTGCCAGACATATAGGGAAACCCCTCCAAATCATGGAATTCAGGTGATCCAATCACTCACATAGCCACAGGTGTTTAAAATCAAGCACCTAGGCATGCAGACTGCTTCTACATACATTTGTGACAGAATGGGTCGCTCTCAGGAACTCGGTGAATTCAAGTGTGGTAGTGTGATAGGATGCCACCTATGCAATTTGTCCATTCGTGAAATTTTCTTGCTACTAAATATTCCACGGTCATCTGTTAGTGGCATTATAACAAAGTGGAAGCAAATGGGAACAACAGAAACTCAGCCACAAAGTGGTAGGCCACGTAAAATCACAGAGCGGGGACAGCGCAGTGTGCAGAAGTCGCCAACTTTCTGCAGAGTTAATAGCTACAGACCTCCAAACTTCGTGTAGCCTCCAGCTTAGCTCAAGAATAGTGCATAGAGAGCTTCATGAAATAGGTTTCCATGGCGAGCAGCTGCATCCAAGCCTTACATCACCAAGTGCAATGCAAGGCATCAGATGCAGTAGTACAAAGCATACCGCCACTGGACTCCAGACAGTGGAGACGTGTTCTCCGGAGTGACGAATCACGCTTCTCTGTCTGGCAATTCAATGGATTAGCCTGGGTTTTGCAGCTGCCAGGAGAGCGGTACTTGCCTGACTGCATTGTGCCAAGTATAATGTTTGGTGGAGGGGAGATTATGGTGTGCGGTTTTTCAGCGGTTGGGTTTGGCCCCTTAGTTCTAGTGAAAGGAACTCTTAATGCTTCAGCTTACGAAACCGTTTTGGACAATTTCATGCTCCCCAACTTTGTGGGAACAGTTTGGGGATAGCCCATTCCTGTTCCAACCTTACTGCACACCAGTGCACAAAGCAAGGTCTATAAAGACATGGATGAGCGAGTTTGGTGTGAAGGAACGTGACTGGCCTGCCACAGACCTCAACCCGATAGAACACCTTTGGGATGAATTAGAGTGGAGATTGCAAGCCAGGCCTTCTCACCCCACATCAGTGCCTGACCTCACAAATGCTCGCCTGGAAGAATGGTCAAAAATTTTTTTTAAAAAAGCATTACCAGTACAGTTGAGGCTGTTATAGCTGAAAAGGGTGGGCCAGCTCCATATTAAAGCATATGTATTAAGAATGGGATGTCATTAAAGTTCATGTGTGTGTAAAAGCAGGCATTCCAGTACTATGGGCAATATGGTGTATCTTAAAAAAGGAAATCAATAAGGTGTGAAGCATCATAAAACAAAGTGAAATGATCTATATATCACAGTTATACTTAACAAAGACCATAGACACAGGGATTGAACTTAAGTTAATTACCTACTGCAAAAAAATGCACAACCCATTTCTCTTACACTTCAGCATGATTCAAATAGGTCACCACACTCAAACATGACTTGCTAGATTTACCATACCTCTATATAATTATATTGTACAAAAATAAACATCAGTTATTGCTAAAGTATGAGAATTCACTGGTATACAAACAACAAATTTAATTTTATAGGGTTAAAAAAGGATTCAAATTTGAGACCAAAATCAGGCCAGCAGCCAAAAGTAAAAAAAAAAAATCAAATTATATAAATACAATTGAGAGATCTGTGTGTCAGCTTGTTAGTCTTATTCTCTGTCTGTGCTAACCCTGGATCCAGGACTATTTTTTTACAATTCTTTTTTTTTAAGTTCCCTAGTTGGTCGACATGACACTTATACACAAACCCCAGATGAAAATGGCAATGTCAACGCCTTATCCATCAGGAGATGTATGGACAAAGACAGTGAAAAATTAATTTTCTAAGAAAAAAGTCCCTTCATTTTCACATCCTATAAATGTATTTGTTCAGTTTAGAAAAAAGGAAATTACCTATTAAATATAACTTTACCAACAGATGATAAAATTCAATTTAACTAATTACAGTTTTAATAAATACTACTACTACTACTACTACTACTAATAATAATAATAATAATAATAATAATAATAATAAACATTATCAGTTACAGTTAAGTTCTGGAATTAATATAAGTAGGCAAGTATGTCTGAAGAATTGTATTTTTAATGGCATTGATATATATGGTAAAAATGCTGGTTAGGAGAGCCTATTGTAAATTTAGCAATTTTTCGTAACATGGTGGATACTTATGGTTGGTTTGGCTTCTTGTATTGATAAAGCTGTGTAAATATGGTTAGGATTTTTTGTTGTAACAAAATATTTTAGGATTCAAAAATCATTTCATATTAATTTAACAATATAAAATTACCACTTTACTCAAATAATGAATTTATAGGTGTATTTCCTTAAGAAATTGTATTCTAATTGGTTTCATTTCTGCTGTTTAGATAGGAAGAATATAGGGAACTTTACATTGCTCTACGATGGACTGCATTCCAGTCTAGAGTTTGTTCGTACCTCGTGCCATATGCTGCCTGGACAGGCTTCCTAAAATACCTTGAGCAAGATTGATGGATGGATGGATGGATGGATAGATGGACGGACGGATGGAAAACGTGTAATCAGTAGCAAACAGCTAAAACCCACAAAACTGACCTCTACCTAATTCATTAATGCCAGGTATGGTCATTGTCAAAAGTAACATAAATGAATCACTAGTTGGTCACGCTGCGTCACTTTCGTTGCCTTTTAAATAAATGCTAAACGTGGTCAGTTTTAACATTACATTTAGAGGCTTTTAATACGCGTACAATAAAATAGTAAATAGTGCATTTGTACTGTGAGAACACGTCGTGGAAGCTACGCAAGTCTATGACATGCAATTCTACATGCATACGCAAAACTTCCATTCTGCCTGTATGCGACAGCGACCTCGTGAGTTTAACCGAGAAATATGACTGGATTCACATACATTCGTAATCACGACAACAGAAACATAATTTGATTTTGTCGTCCTAACTCAGCTGCTGATGAACACGTAATTTATTATGCCCCGCTGTACTTCGCCCGGACAGTCGTAGTCAAAAGTAAGCAAAATCATTCCTGTGCTTCCTACAGTAAAAGAAAAGCCTTTTTGTGTATGGAATAATGCTCAAAATGTAAATCTTTTATCTCAGGCAATTAGTTGGTCTACGCACATACTGAAACAATCTTAGTTAAAACATTTTAATTTTGCAAAATTTTGACATTATAAAACCTTCGATTGTTCTGGTAAATCTTATCTACTTACCCATAGTATACCTATTAACACAATGTCACGAACCGTTCTGCAACATTACTTTCGCAGCATAAGCAGTAGGGTGACGTTAATTGGCCACGCATATCTGCATCTGTATCTCTGAATGTTTACTACTGGCACACTGTAGCGACAGCACAGCTTACATTCAGGAGGAGATGACTCAGCACATATGCAAAATCTGCGAAAAGTATAATTAACCCTAATTCTCTATAAAAAAAAGTTGAATGAGCAACAAAACACATGCATATACATTTTTTTCTATATTCTGTCTGCATGTTATCGTTTTATACAACAAATACAAATCTCAACCGCGTTTTCACAAAAAAATAGAGAAATGGCACTTTGAATATATTTGTATAAGTATGTGTGTATATATATATATATACACACATATGTATATTTATATTTATAACAATAAGGACGGCGTTGGATATGATTTTCTTTTTACAACAATGGATCCCAGTGGTTCTTTGAGTCCATGCGAATCATGCAGGTATGATACAGTCATTTATGTACATTACATTCATGCGCTCGTGCAGCTTTTTCCAGCCGTCTTCTTTCTCATGTGATCTGATTGCAAATTATCTGCATTGGAGAGGGTCTGTACATATATTACAATTGGTTCAGTCGTAAATATTTACTGACATTGCAGTCAACTGAAGCCAACAAAAATAGGCTATATTCGACCACGCGAATACGAAGCATTTAGAGCATGTGTTTGTGTCTGAAAGACAGTACACAGTATAGATTGCTGTTTTAGTGTTTAGTGTTTGTTGTTGTTTACTAGTTCTCCACAATACTAGTCAGTAAGCGCGTGAGTAGCACAGTCATAGGCTCTGTGCGCTCCGTCTGGGTGGTAAGGCCCGCTGTGCCAGTATGATGAGTCGCACACTGTTTGCAGGGAATTGATCTCCGACGCCGACGAGTTTCCGTCTCTTCGCTTTGACCTTTTACGATTCCTTAAGATAAAAACAAGCATCCCAACAACAGTGAATGCAGACGTGACAAAAACCAAGAGCAGACCGGGGACCAGCACGGAGATGGACACTCTGCTCGGCTCCGGGTAGGAGTTGGAACGCGTCCCCGTGTCTGCGGAACCTGAATAGTTTTTAGATGAAGATGTGGGCAGGATTTTGCTGTAAAGTTGGGGGCACAGCAGGTCGTTACTGATCACCCGGAAATCTTTTTTCCAGAATTCTTCGGGCGATTCGCATTTTAAATCGCTCACGACAACCTCTGATCCAAGCGTTTCAGTCCACAGCTTCAAAGGTACAATGTTGCAGGAACACTCCCATGGATTGCCGTGCAAATCAATTTGTATAATAGCATTTAACTGGTCTAAGACACCGGTGGCAGGTAGAAATGCAAAGTAATTATTGTGCAGGCTTATTTTTGATAAGGACACTCCAAGAAAAGCATCCATGGGTAATGATTTTAACAGATTATTGTTAAGGAACAGAACCCTCAAATTAGGCATGGGGTTGAATGTCCCTGCAGTTATGAGTTGGATGCTGTTATATTCCAGACTTAGATATTCCAGATTTTGCAATCCAGTAAACATCTCCGGGATCAGTGTATCCAAATAATTCTTATCCATATATAGCCATCTCAGTGCCATTAGATTTTGAAAAGTGGAGTTTTCTATTAATTTTATATTGTTTATTCCCAAATCAAGCAGAGTCATATTCTGATAATCTTGAAATTGATTTTTTTTCACACTGTGTATGTTGTTGTCCCTTAGACTGAGTTCGTGCACACGAGTGGGTTTAGGTTTTAGGCTGGACAATGTTAATATTTTTTTGCCCTCGCAATTAATTCTGAGACCTTGTCTGGGTTCTAGCAGTTTACAGCTACATGAAGCCGGGCATGACGTGTTGAACTGCTGCTCGCTTTTGCCGTTTGCAGGCGCTGTAGCCGTGGGCTTGTTTTTCAGTTGCCAGTTTTCACGTGATTTTGAACGCCACTTTTGCCCAGATCCAGGCGTCGGGGATTCGGCTTCGCCATGTATTTTATAAGGCGTTGAAACTGGCCCAGAATCAGCAGTCTCTTCTTCGGTAGGAGGGGCAACCAAACTGGAATCAATCCCACTTTTTGAAGGACACAGATCCATTTCTGATGTCTCGTTCAGGTCGTTTCCCTGCAATCTGGTTGGGGCCTCACAAATGACCCTTCCGATCAAAGCATTCTGTGGGATATTCTCAAGCCATTCCTTTAAGGAAACCAGATCGCAGTTGCAGTCCCAGGGGTTGTCCTCCAATAACAGCTCCACTATCCCTGGTATTTGTTCAAGAAGTCCTTCGTAAGGCAACGTTTTAATTCTGTTCCCACGCAGATCGAGATGGGTTATCGGGACGTGCTGAAACACGTTATTAGGAAGTGCACTGATAAGGTTATCGTTCAGAATTAAAACTTCGAGTTTATTTAAGTCTCTAAACACAGTTGGGTCAATATCTCTCAGCAGATTAAAATCCGCTTGCAGATATTCTAGGTCATCCAAGCCTAAAAATGTGCTCTTTTTAAACGATCGTATCTTGTTGTTATTTATATGAAGTCGTTTCACAAGCTGCAGTCCCAGAAAAGCCCCGGGAACAATGTCGTGCAAACCATTGTTTTCCAAATGTAAACTAACAGCATTATAAAAGTTAGCGAACTCGTTGGGAAACAGTCTTGACAATGAATTTCCGTGTAGTAGCAAGTGATAAAACTGAGAGCTGGGACCAGTTAAATGATGGAGATTTGAAAAGCCCCTTTTCTCGCAGTCAATGTGCAAATCACCCTCTATTTCATTGCAGGAGCAGATCTGCTCTTTACAAATGTCCCTTGTAACATTTCCAATAGCAACACAAAGGGTCGCCTTCAGCAACACAATCCAAAGCAGCATTTTTAATGCGAACAATTCATTCCGATTTCATGACATGAATGCGATAAAGAAAATAAAGTATACTTAAAAAGATGCCTAAAAATTACGGGGATAGTCAGAAATTACACCCATTCCAGTGTAGCCAGCTTTGTCCAGACGTGCACTGTTACTCAAAAAATGCAGTACACTGAACGATTCCTTTTGTTAGAAACATCATTATGCAGCTGAAAACACCAAAAACAACTAATCGCATCGCTCTGCTACACATCTTAATTTTACAACTGACCTTTTGTTCCAAAAAATAATAATCCGTCGTTTATTTATTTATTTTTCCTTGCAGTGCGTTTCTTCCAGTGGGTGCTGTTCTTACTCCCCGGTGCTGAAATGAAACAGACCCGGAGATTCACAGCCGATCACGGGGCATTGCAAAAATTCCGCAATCCTTGCATATTTTCTCTTTTCACTCCCGATCGTTTTCTCCTGGTTCTCTTTTCCTTCCGTGTTTCTGAATTATAAAGGGGGTTACGAAAAGGCTCCGTTCGTTACAGCCTGGTGCTCTGTGGCAGATCTAACACCCTCTGCTGAGTTACAAAGGCAAAAACCTGTCTGCCGAGGGATTGCTTGAGAGGAGGAAAAAAAGAAAAGGAAAAAACAATCCTCACCCGTTAAAAATGTTCAGATCTCCATAGATCCTTTGTCTGCACAGATCACTTTGGACTCTGGCATGTAATGTTTTATCATCCCTTCATTTGTCGATAAGGTATTCTACCCTTCGTGTATGTAAAGATACTTGATTGCGATTTTCTTATTTTAAAGTTGGTTGCTCTGGCGCTGCTTTGGAGTATTACAGTTTTAAAGGCAGTTAACGCTATAAGAGAAATAAACTGTTTTTATTAATTAACTCGAATTTAATAACTGACTGCGACAGACAATGAATACAGTTGTTGCTTACGTTGGGGCTGTTACTTTGCTGAGGCAGAGAACTGCAGTTGAATGCGGCTAAATAATTAACTGTATGTCATGTCTGCAAAAGCAGTATAGAAAAAAAATATATCTTGAAGCAATAACGAATGCACGGTCAGTATGATGACTGAATATGTAAGCCACGTTTATTTAGACAATGTATCGATTATGTTGTTAATTATGGAGTGTGCGCTATAGAAATCGGTGCAATGTAGCTTAATTGTAACCATCGAATGCGCTTAATCGTTTTCAAAGACCATAATTACTTTGACCACGATTTGTCGCTGAATCGTTTAGCTAATCTCTCTGCACCATTGAATTTGTAAATCTAATCCAGCTACACGTCATAGCTCCTTCGTTTTAATACTACATGTGCTTGGAAAAAAAGTTCGTAACATTGTGGATGGTACAGTGAGCTTAGCAGTACTAAAATTGTACCTGTTTTCAAAATTGGGGGGAGGGGGTGATTCCTTTCCCTGTTTCTTAAACGCTTTTGATTTAATGACTACCCTTCCTATTCGCAATGGCATTGTAAGTGATATGCCAAAAATAATGACTGAAGCTATAAATAAGATGCAGACACATGTAAGTTTATTTATGTTTTTGTTTGCTTTTTTGTTATTGATTGATGTATGTTGTATTTGCTTATGCATGGATATGCAGTTATTACTATATCTGTAATATTGAAACTGACATTTTGCTCTGTGTAGTTTCAATAGAATAAGTTAGGGCTTTTATGGCTTATTACCTATGCTGCTGTCCTTGAGAACTTTGAGAATATAGTTTATATTAATAGTTGTTAATGTACCAGGGTTTAGCCAATCTATGAGGATACGTGCATAAGGTCGTTTTTATTTTAAGAAATCGTTTTATGAGAAATATATATTGAGTAATAAGTAAGCTGTACACCACTGTCACTAGGCCTATTTCTTTTAATAATACATTTATTCATGATGTTTTACGTGTCTTTCCAATTGTGATTCATATAAGTATTGCAAGTTATTGTTATTATCTTCATGTAACATAGTTGGCTCTCAACCTATGTTTAACTATTAGCTGAGCAGCACTTTCTCAATGCTGCTAGTTAGCAATTATTATAATACGCACCTAACATTCTGGAGCTCGTTTACCCAAGGTGATAGTCTAATCTCCCGATGACCTAAGCATTGTAAAATGCATACTAACAAACACTTTTAAATACCTATCAGGTACATTTCAGTGTTACTATAATGCAATGCTATATTACCACAGTCTTCTTGTTATCTTTGGTCATAACTGCATCCTGTTTAACATATTAACCTTTCATTTAAGCAATTTTCACTACAAATATCTGTTAAATTCATTATTTTAAAAAAATCTACAATTAGTCTTGGTTATTATAGGTAACCAAAATAATTTATTGTGTTAACCAATAGAATATACATAATGTGATATGTCAAATAAATCAAAACTTTAAAAAGTCTGTTTGTGTGTTAATCTCTTGGTTTGGTACTGTTATTTCCATTCCAACTTGCTGATTGGTCAGTTCAGTATTATAGCTGTGTCCACAAGGATATACGGCAGCTAAATCAATAAGAACCTCTGCACGAATAGCATCATTACACTCACAAGTAAAATATAGATGCAAATTGGTAAGTCTGCTTCGCTACACAAACAACTTATAGCTTCTACGACACTCTGGTAAAAAAATGATGGTGGATAGGTAAATTATGCACCTGAGAAAGACTGAAAAATGAACAGCTTGGGGTAGTACAGGAGGAAGTGATGTAGCACAGGATGTTCCACCAAGATCTGGTTCCTCCATTTGATAATGTCCTTCTTGCTGCTTTTATAAACAAGTCTGTCACTTGATCACCTCATTAATTTCACCTCCACTGCCTGTCATTTCTCCTTGAGCTCTTGCCATATTCACATATACTGTGCCGTCTGTGTTATTGCTATATATTTTGTCATGCAAGATTTAACATATTTCATGAATAGCTGTGCTGATGCAGTGAAATGCACACAAAATGTCAAGTATGTTAAGGCAACTGGCAACAGACACTGTATCACTGAGGCAAGGTAACAACTCTAACCTAACAATACATACTGCTATATTATACTGTGAAATTGCCTGTTGCTAGACAATTGTTTCTTGCATATCATATAAGCATACAACTTATCATACTACTTGATTTGAAGAAAAAAAATAAAAATGCATAAAAATATATGTACCTATACATACATTGGCATTCAATTATTTTAACTTGTAATATTCCTTTGTTTTGCATATATAAATATGAAAAATGTGCTATAAAGTCATGCATTTGCATAAAGCTTATGATTCCTAAGGCAACTGAATTATCATTATTAGCCAAATCAATTTCTGTCAACAAACTTCAGTTAATATACAGTAAAGTCAACTCGGAAAGATATGCTTTCTCAAGTGTGCCAAATCTTTCAATTAAGCAGTAGACAGCAAATTATTGAGATTTTATAGCTTATGTTTGTGTTGCAATTACAATATTTGATCATTTTATTTTTTCAGTTGACCGCCATACAATGGCAGAGCTGACACTCTACAGCACTTGTTTGAAATGACACACCTCAAGAAACATTTACATGCAAGAGATGATACATCACCAGTTATTAAACATTATTGTTTAGTTTATTGCAGTAGTCTTTGCATATGTGAAAAAATCAGGTGCCTATCTGACAAAGACCTAATCTTGCATCAACTGGGTAAGATGAAACGTGTGATAAGAGTATAAAAAGGGATTAGGAGCCCAGAAAAAAAGCAATTAGTACAATGTCATTGCTGACAGTCCTACAGTGTCTCTTTAGTTCCTCTGTTCTAATAAATCAATCCTACTGTTTCAGATCTGCTTGACTTCACTTACTGAGTCACAGGGAGGGAAGTTCCCAAGATGGCTATTTGCCTTTTTGAAGACTACAGTTAGCGCAACTCCAGAAACACTAATGTGCCATCATTGTGACAATTCTCATTATTTATTAAGGTAATGTAACATATTGGCTACTAATTGCTTATGCTAATAACATCTTATTAGATAAATTGTTTTGATGCATTCATTTACAAAGCACTTTTTCCCTCTGTCTCTGATTGCTTCACCTCCATAAGTAAGTACCCTACTGGGGAAGAAGGAAAAAGGTATGTCTTTACAAGCATAAGCAGCCAGTAGGAATTGCTTTGTATGAATGTCTATATACAGTACTGTGCAAAAGTCCTAGACAGTCATAGGAAATGTTTAAAGCTATTTATCTGGGTAGTAAGTGTGTATTTTCTCACAATGAAAACACTATTTAATATTAAAATATATGCAAATTATGAGTAAAACAATAAAAATGAGCAAGAATTTCTTATTTTCTCCAAAAAGTTCCTGATATCTTGGAGGATTACTAGATGAACACTACTGTGGTTCCTAAATTTCTCCTCAGGGGCACCTCTGCCATTTCATGTATTCGTTAAATTTCACCACCAGCTCAATTAATTAATGAAACTAGTTGTAAAAAGTCACTGAGGTATTGATTAGCCGTATGAGGTGTGCTAGTAGTCAAGTCACAACATACATGGGTATATTGAATGCTTGCTGCAAATACTGGGGTGATTGTAGGAGAGATTTTGAAATGGTTAAAGGCAAATACACTTTGACAGACATCGTAGTTTTACATCAACATGAAAATCATTTAAACAATTTTCTGTAACTGCCTGAGACTTTTGCACAGTACTGTATATATTTCTTAGAATGGTGTTTTTCCTTCCCCAGAGTCTATAAAAGGGAATTTATCTAAGCATGTGCTCTACAAGAGAATTTGTCATTAAAATCAGAACTGACACCTGCAACGAAAGAGGTCTGTGCGATTTGCCCTGTGGTAACAATGCTCATTAGAATTTGTTTAGCATTGTTTCTATTGAGCAATTACTCTCAGACTACCATGGTAAACGAAGTAATACCTGACTATGAAGTTGATGTTTTATCTTTAATTTAATGAAATCAGGAAATCATATGGACTCAATAGTCGTTATTGTAATGGCCAGACAAGGAGGAGGAGATGGATCCCTGGTTGCGGGAGACCCACGGGTTTATTATGGAGCCAAGATAAACAAAAGCCAAAACACTGTGCTGGAGTCGTGGTCGGGAGGATCGCCAAAGGCCGGTAGCCGGGGAGGTCAGTCCTACAGAGACACACAGGACAGGACAATGGACGGGACGACGGACGAGACGACGGATGGGAAGCGGGGACCACGGAGGCAGGTCAGGGAGGACGGGTTAGGCAGGCGGGGCAGGCAGGGCAGGCAACACAAGCGGGTCGGGCAGAGCAGGCAAGATAAACAGGAAAGACGAGAGACAAGCAAACACTCAGTAAGGCTCCAGAACATGGCAACAATACTTTGCGACTACTGGCTGTAGTCGCTCTGCTTAAGATGCCGATCTAATTAGCGGTGATCGGCCACTGCTGTGACGTCCCGCCCCTGCGGGCGTGACAGTTATGAGCAGTTTTCTAATGTCCAACAGTGTTTTTTGGATTGTGAAGCAGGGTCAAACAAAGCTTTGCTTAGTAGAAACACTTGAATGTTATGTCCTAATAATCAAATAAACAAGTTACATTTTCGTCACAACAAAACTGAATTAAACATTAATTAGTTTGAAGCAGGTAATTTATATTGAAACTGATAATAATGGATTTTTAATTAAAACTCTGCCTGACTTTGAATGCAATGGAGATGAATATTTAATCTTTCCAATACGACATATTACTTATTGTTACATGTTGAACTACCATACATCGTTGTATATTTTTTTACCAATAAAAAAGCAGAACCTGATCTGGCCATGTCTGGTTACTCCACTCCAGTTCCCTCTGTCAATTTTTTTTTCATCTGACCTAGACCAGGAGTCATAACAGTGATCAAGGGGTAAAACTACTATTTCAGGTCTTTCATGTGAAACCATTTAAAAATATTCTCCAACCGTTTCCGACTGAAGGTGTACAGTGTATTACTAGGATTATGCATTTCCTGCATCAGAAATATGGGGAAAATCCACACATTTATAACTATAAGATTAGTCATATATAATGCCAAGCTATCAGACTGTTTGCACACTGCCACAAAAGCTTTGCGGCTGGTGAAAAAGACTGCGGCTAAGAACCTTGAAGAAAGTAATACTGATTCGTATTACCCCTCACTTGGTGCTGCTTCACTGGTTACCTATTAAGCACCAGAGTGATTACAGTCTTACCATACAGGGTCTTAAATTGACTTGTACTTATTAATCTGCAGAACGTCTTGGTCGCATACAATCCTCCAAAATTGCTTTGTTCATTAAAAAGCATTTGGTACTTTAAATAATCAAGTTTTAAATGTTTTTTATGTTCTGAGTCTTTAAAAATGAACAATGTTCAATATTTCGACCAGGAATGTAGACCAACAACTTATCTGTTCTTAGCCTATATAGTTAAGTAAATACTTTTTAAGCTGTAGGAAGTTCTTGCAATTGTGTTTTGCTTTGGCATGGTTATGATTTTACACAGACACAAATTCTGTTCTTTTCTTTTCTTACTTTTCATTACTATGATCCACTCCTTTTTTCCCCCTGCTACAAACTAAAAGCACATTGCTTTTCCCTGATAATTCACCTTGCTCCTCTATAATATCCCCCTGGTGTCTTTTGACTTTTTATTGCTTTCTGTCTTGCTCACTTTCTCCATATTACTCTTTCTGGCCACAAGTCCCAGTGTTAAGTTCACGTATCCCATTTCCATTCAGTCCTTTTGGAAACTGGTTTCAGTCATCCCCATATTCATGGAAAACTAACAGGAAGTTAGTACCATTGTCCAACATCACCATCTTATGGTCATATTTCAAACCACCAACAAACTGTTAAAACTCATTTGCAAACGTTTTGCATAATTTATTTCCCTGGAATGTACCTTACCCCATTTATTGAGGCCAGGGGAGATTTTCCCCTTTCTGGTTATTGCCTCTGTTTTTTTCCCCACAGTTCACCTGTAAAAATTCCCATTAGTATTACCAAACAGTGATAACTAAGCTTTCCCAATACATGTCTTATCTTAGTATTCAAGTGCGATTAAGTTCTCTGCAACCAAATCCCTTGTTGTTATTCATCAAGAGGGAAGAAAGTTCCCATCAGGTTTCCAGTAGATACCTGGAAGCCTTCAGAGAATTACATGTTTTTTTATGCCTAAGGAAGCAGAAATAACATTTAACCCATTTTCCATAAGACAATATTGTGAATCAGAATTATGGAACAGACATGCTAGAACACTCTTCCATGATTTTTTATATAGAAGCGGTTTCAACCTGTGATAGCCGCATTATCAAAGATTTAACAATATGAACTTTAAAACAAAACCTACTTGTATTTATGGTTATATGTTTATAAATGGGCTTGGATGTATTTGTATTTTTTATTTAATGTTTATTAATTGTTTATTTGTATGGTGTTTCAGAGTTAAGGGATGTGGTCTTCCATGTTCTCCCATTTTCATGAGGATTTGCTCTTCTGATTTTTTTCCACTATTTCAGTAGCACATAGTTTAGGTGCATTATTTGAAAATTTACTGTGTGAGGGTCTGTGAGGGTGTGCCTTGCCCTTTGCATTGCACATCCTGCACCTGGTTCCAAGATTGCTAGGGCCCTGCAGTGGACAATATATTTTTGAAAATTGGCTATTGATTAATTATACTCAATTTAAGAAAAGATGTTCTAATGAAAGGGTTTATTTTGTGATTTGGTGTATGATAGTGTGAAGTCAGAGTTATTTAACTTTAGATAAAATGTATAAATAATTATGTATTACCTTCATCTTGGATTCTGTCATTTATGAATGTCATCTTTTAATTAAAGTGTTGCACTGGATATTTCTAATTGCTCTTAGTGAACAATTTGTTAGTGATACATGCTTGTTAAAACAAACTATCAATGAGAGTATCATGTGGCTGCAACTGCATAGATACAGTAGGCAGAGAGGGTCAGAAGGCTCTGAAATCTGTAGAACAGCTGTGTTGTCTGTGTGATTTTGAAGGTGGTGTGATTGTTAGTGCTAGGAACAGCTAGGACCTCAGAAACAGACACCTGGAATTTTCACATACCACAGTATCTAATGTTTACAGAGAGTGGTGCAAAAAAAAAATCCCATCCAGACAGGCATTTCTGCGGGCAAAAACACTAATGAGAAAGGTCAGAGAAACCAGATTTGTTAGACTTAACAGGAAAGCCATAAGCAGAAAAATAACACCTCAGTACAAGCATTCATAAGGGCTTCTTAGAACACTCACCTACCCTTGAAGGGATCCTGGAGGCAAAAGTTTTTCCTAAATGGTACTAACCAAGAGTGCCAATAAAGTGGCTACTAAATGAATAAAACACATAATAGTGGCATAATGCCAATCCCAGAAACGCTCAAAATGCAGGGTGTGTCGTATTTTTTGCAGTCACATATTGGCATAAAACCTCAGCATATTTTGATTGCCACATCTATTCCAATAACCACACATTTTATGCGTGGACTTATTCAAATCAACCAATTACACAATATCTGCCCTTGGGGTAGAGCTGCTCTCTAAATAAAAATGCACAGCATTAAAAATACTAACACGCGCTTTACGGTTAAAGGGAAGTGTCAGTAACTACCATTATAATCTGTATGAGCACTAGTAAATCATGCAGGTTTTACCTGGAGATGCAGTGCCGGCTCTGGGACTAATCAATTGCTTCACTTGTTAAATTACAGAAGTAAAGGGGTGTCTTGTGACTTTCATCCAAAATTTTGGTACTATAGGTGTTCCTAAGTCAAGAGTGTATTAACACTGCCAAAGCCATACTTTGATCATAATTAAAAATGCAGTTTCAACTATCAATTATTCATCAAAACATGATATAATGCATCACCAGAAGATACAAGCTACTTGAAAAAAAAATTAATTTGTTACTCTGGTAGTTGCTTTTGATTAGTCAATAACTGCATCACATCGCTTGTTCCAGTAACAGAACAAATGCATTCTCCAGTAGAACAATTAAAACCTATTTATTTCTGCAAGCTGCCAGTTGGTGACTCTTAAGTATAATGTTACCAGTGAAAAGACAATAATAACTAATATTAAGTTAATCAGTAACAACCAATGAGGTTACATCAGATGTTAATAAAACACAGACTAGTATAATGAAATGGTATCATGTAATTATTGGTTGTCTAAAAATATTGGTAACACTTTACTTAAGGTCATCCATCCATCCATCCATTTTCTATAACCACTTATTCCATATGGGGCGCGGGGGGTCTGGAGCCTATACTTAAGGTCATGTTTTTAGTAACTTATAAAGACATTCATAACAAATAATAATGCATTCATAAAGCATTATAAACATGACTATAAATATTTATCAAAAGGCATAACACATTATAGCCAAGTGTATTATATAATTACATAATGTGTTGTGCCTTTTTATATTTATAGCCATGTTTATAATGATTTATGCATGCATTGTAATGCATTATGAATGTCTTTATAAACTACTAAAACATGGCCATACGTAAAGTGTTACCAAAATATTTTTACTGCAAGATGAGAAATATATCTGGAAGCTTACTTCACTTGCATACTGGTTTTCCCAGGACAAGGAGTCCACTTCAGCCACATTGTGCTTAGGGCATATGGCATATTAAACTAAATCTTTCTTGTGGGATATGGCATGGCCACGGCCCTTGACATGTAACCGCTTGGTAATCACAAGCAGGTCAGGGTGCTGTTTCATTCCTGACCACAGCATGTCAGATGAACAGATGGGCCTTACATAAGCTGACTGGAACAGGGAAGACTGCAACAACAGTAAAGGAACTGAAAAAATGTTTCTATGTAAACAAGTGAAGAAGATAATGCAATGTGACAGGGAGAAGTAGAATCTATCAGTATGTAAGTATATTTAAAAAAAACTTTTTTTTTTTACCTGTGCTTCTTTGTTTTGTATCTTTGTAGTGCTTTTATGTAGGGACACTGCTAATGCCCACTTTCATGATGCATGTCCTAAATCTTGTCATCTTTTCCACAGAGCTCAAGAGTTATTCTATTATATTTATAAATCAACAGATTACAAAGCAAATATTCTTTAAAATATAATTTAATGGACATTGTAAGTATTACTTATCCGCTTAACCCTTTGCGTCCAGAAGCCTCTGAACTGAAGCTAAAACTACAACAATAAATTATGTAGCATAATTATAATGCACATTTTGTTACTTTGATTGCAATTTTCAAGCATTACAGAGCTGAGGAGATACCCTGAAGAGTGGTTGGCCCAGTAGAAGGCAATGGGTTTTGTTTCTTCCGTCTGCACATTCTCAGAATGCTAGACTGATCATTTTTATTCAAAGCCAGCAAAATCACTTTTGCCAGTGTCAAAGTGTTTCTTGTCCACACTCTTACAAAGTGAGAGACTCCATTTTTGTAATGCAGCAACCATGAATTGAATATACCACTCATGGCTCATTCAGGTGAACTGAAGCATGGGACCTTTTTGTACTGCTTTCAAATGGAATTAATGATGTTCAGAACATGAAACAGCCAGCATAGCCAGTCTTCGTATAAACTATAGACTCATTTAATCATATACTTTCATTTTAACCTTTAATCATATACTTATCGCAATGACTATATTTCATCTGGCACATCTATCTACTTGTACATAGTGCCCAATGTCATAAACAGTTACATTTAAGTTAGATGTTTGAAAAACTCCCATATGGTTAAACTGTATTGTTGACGCATTAATAACAATAATAATCATAATCATAATACTGCCAGTAAAACAATAATAATACTAATAATAATAATAATAATTGCATTTACAACGCAGTTTTTTATTATGTATGCTCATCCAACTAGGTGTGATGAATGGAAAAAAATTACCTTTTCAATGACATTCAATTATAAGGATTATTTTCAAATTATAATTAGTGATATAGATGACATCCATCCATCCATCCATCCATCCATCCATCCTCCATACCCACTTGTCTTATGCAGGGTTGTGAGAGCCCAGAGCCTATGGAAGGAATATTTTTGTCTGTGTTGAGAGGTTTACTTACCTTTGCATCAACATGCATGTCTATAGTGACACTTCCTATGAAGTCAGTAAACGGATTGAGAGAGCATGGGGGGTCATGAGGTTGCTGTAAAGGGGTGTGTGGTACTCCCGATATCTTTGCAAGTGGACGAAGGTCCAAGTCTTTATAATCCTGGTACTCTCTGTTTTGTTGTACTGCTGTGAGACATGGACACTATCAAGTGACCTGAGGTGAAGACTGGACTCCATTGGTACTATGTCTCTTCGGAGAATCCTTGGGTACTACTTATTTGACTTTTTGTTGAACGGGCAGTTGTTGAGGGACTCCCAAATGAGGCACCCTACCTGCTTTGTGAGGAAGCGTCAGTCACGGCACTAAGGCGACGTGGCACAATTTCCTGAGGGTGATCTGGCTCGCAGCATCCTCATTTCTGAGGACCCAAGCAGCTCGACCAGGCCAGAGGGACGTCCACGTAACACCTGGTTGTGGCAGTTAGATTGGCACTTCTGAAGGGTGGGACTGGACCATGTGTAGGCTTGCGGGGGTTGCTAACTGGGATCCTGAGGTGTTTCGTCTTGTGGTGGGTGCAGCAACATGCTGTACCAGTGCATGCTCTCCAACATGACCTGAAGCTGTATGGATTTCTTTTACTTAAATAAAAGAGATAGACAGACAAAGATTTGGCATTCCAAGTAAAGTGAGAGAGACGATGATGCTTTAGCTTGGAATACGTATGTAGAATGGTCTATGAAACTCATACTATTATACTGTTATATTGCCACAGTTTCTCACAGAAGTTATTTTCTGTTCAGCACTGGCTGATACATTCATTGTGTGATTCTGATTTAGGTTGGTTAAGGAGAATTCAGAATGCTAGGCTACAAACATATGCACACTTAGCCACACACAAATACATCACCCAGTCAGTAGAATCCCTAGTTAAATATTGATCACATTGAAGATCCTTTAGGGGCCACTCAAAACAACAAAAAAAATCTTAATAAACTTTGGTAGAAAAAATTGGAGCAAACATTACTGCCCATGCCGAACCTCTTCCTAGCAGACTAGGAGCAGATTTTCCTGC
The DNA here is from genome assembly GCA_011763525.2 of Mormyrus iriodes. Lineage (NCBI taxonomy): Eukaryota > Metazoa > Chordata > Actinopteri > Osteoglossiformes > Mormyridae > Mormyrus > Mormyrus iriodes. Next base: position 39,547,956 of record JAAGVU020000001.1, read on the forward strand.
TGCAAAACAAATCTTTGTTTAGGTGTTTTTTCCAAGGTTCTTTTTTGCAATGGCAGTTTTGTTTTCCTGTGTGGCTTTTGTTATTCATTGCCTGATTTGTGAGTCTGCTTTGTAGTTAAAGCTTTTCAATTGTCCACCCTTGCATCTGTTCCACTCTTTGTGTGTCCAGCTTTGTCCAAAATAACATCCAAAAGATACCATCCCACCATAAATAGACAGCTTAAGAAAATGCAATGTCAGAGAGAAATACTTGCAGAATTATGTACACAGCTCCAACCCACCCAGATTTCTTTATGTAATTACACAACATATGTGACAATGCTTACAAGAAAGGTGATTGTACAGTACTTTCTGGCCTTTAGACAGTACTTACATTAATGACAGTATAATTACATAGGAAAGCCATCCTTGGTTAATATAATGTATGACCGATTATTCTCTTTCTCCCAAGTTGATTCAATGCAGCAGCAGTGACTGGACTGAAGCAATTATCCGCAATCTGTAAATCCCTGGAGATTGTAATAAGGCTCTCATGGAAAATCTTCTCTGATTTTAAGATAAAGAGATGAAGAAAGTTGTTCCCTCAGAGCCAGCAATTCAAAGTCCAGGGAACTGAATGGCGTAAAAAAAAAGGAGGAGTCGTCACTAACCTCTTATACCCTTTAACCACTTTAATTTTCTTTATAAATTCTCCATGAAAAAATACAAAAGGTAGACGCTTTTTAGAGGATGTGGAATGATAAAAAAGTAACTGAAAAAAATCTGTACTTCTGGCATTTGATAAACATTGAAATGGGATTATAAATAAGTTATGGTTGAAATTATATTGGTCTAAATATACAGCAATCCAGTATCACAGTTTGGCCCAATTAAGTTATTTTAGCAATGATTCGAAGGCTGTACCATGTGTCTTTTGGAAATATATGTTTGATTCAGGGACAGTAATACAGAATTTATAGCCTTAGGCATATGCAGGGATGATTTAAATGAACTGTTTAAAACAAGCATTGATTAACATTGAGAACAACATGACAAGTTCAATTACATTCATACTATCTTGTCACCACATCTAACGCTAGCTGAAAGCTGAAATTCTGGTGCATATTTTCTAGCAAATATCTTTCCATTCTAATCTTCTTGTATTTAGTTTTGTACTTATATCAGAATTACCAGGAATATACCAGCAATATGCATTTAAATTATAGCTTCCCACAATAAAGAATATGGCTTAAATTTGAAAAGGGGATTTTTAAAACCAAGATCAGTACAAAACTCTCACTATTTTGACTTTAACAGAAAACTGTATATCGAATGTTTCTACTCTTTAGATCCACCAATAATACATATAGTACATCTGACTGCAGTGCTTTTTTGACATATGAATCATTTAAATGCTGCTTTTCTTCACTTTAATTTTAGGTGAAGTACCTTACATTGATTTACAAGCAGGTTTAGAATTAAACTTACATTTCAGCTGTACATTGTTTTTCAGTCATATGAAGTGTTTAATTACTTCATGCTAAACGATTGATACACAATATATTAAAAAAAAGATAAACACAGGAAAATGTATTTTGATTTTAAATGGATTCTTGCACTTTTACCATTTAAGATCACACCCTAAAAACAGCAGTCATTCCTGTAATTATAATTGAGATATGATTATGAATAATTACATTTCAGTTTCATTTAGATTTTCAGTCAGTTGGAACTTTCCCTCACACTCTTAAATGTAATCTAAGTGTGCTTTTTCTGTTTATGAAATTTCAGCATGGCTGAGGCCTTTAATACTTTTGCATCAGCTTTCAGGCAAATTCCCCGTTAACCCTCAGTTCACAAAATTATTTTACATTCCATGTATTTCTTAATTAATGACATTTTATTAAAGTGTAAATATATCAAACATTTATTATTGACTATGCTCCCCTTAGAACCAGCTGGGCAATGCCTAATGTGAACATGTGTGTAGAATTTCTGATGCCCCCCACCCCCCTTACTAATTTCCACCTATTGCACATGAAATTTAAGTAGCCTCCACATATCGTACCCATCATGCACTGCACTCAGCAAATTCCATAAACATAGTTTTTTTCCGCTAGATACACATCTTGACAACATATTTTGACTACAAAATATTACAAACTATTACATTTCAAAATTGTTTTAGGCATTGTACCAAATATTTTTTGTGTTATGACTCCTAGCATAATAGCGTTGAATACATAAAAATGGGAGATAAAAGCAGCATATCACAAGTTCAAATAATATGTATGACACCAGTGCCTTTATCCTCACAATTGTTTTGCATACTGTCAGAGGGGGATGGGTCCTGGGGGTACTGCCCTGGCTACCAGTCTGTCCCTCCATCCATCCAAATAGTACTTTTCAATAGCCACTTGTCCTATGCAGATTCACGGTGAGCCTTAGGCTTATCCCAGGATTTACAAGGTACTCCTGAATGGGATCCCATTTTATTGTGAAAGTCACAGAATTCAGGATGAAATGCCTAGAGGAAACCTACACAAATGTAAGGAAGAGATGCAAACTCTACACACAGAGATTAGATATCTATATCTTTGTGGGTACTCTAATTCCAACCATGACAACCTTAACCCCTACCCAGCCCCATCCTTAACCATAAGTAACTAAACAAACCTATTGGCATTTTTAGTTCTTTGATTACAGTCATGGATTTTTAAAATTGAGTTTCCCCTTGTGGGGACCGAAAAAATGTCCTGTTACGATCCCCTGTCTAGAGTAGAGGATCGACAGAAAGATAAGGGAAGGGAAAGGGGAGGAGACAGGAAAACGGGGGAACGGGAAAAGGGAACACGGGAAACGAAGGGATCTTTTTTATGGTTTTTTATTTTATTCACAAAGACGTTTGCAAACACGAGGTGTAACAAGCCACGGGAGTGATACAAGTCAAAACAATGAGCAACCACGCCGCGAACTAAACTAACACTACCCGTGACACACAGAAACAAAGTACCAAACACGGTCTCAAACTCACTACTCAAAGCAAATGTGAACGTCACACTTACGGAAACAGAACGGCAGTCACTCTCTAAACACAGGCACATGAAACACATAAATCCAGCATGGTATCCAAAGGGCGAGAGAGAGAGCGTAGTCAAAAAAGGACAGCAAAGGGTCAGAACCAGAAATCAGCAAGCAAATCGAGAGCGAAGGTATCAAAAAGGGACAGAGCAGAAATCAGAAACCAAGAGCCAAAGCAGACATACACAATAGCAGTCAGAACGAAAGTATACTAGATAGCAGAGGGGAGCAAAGGCAAAAGCGCGCCATGATGAGCAAAGTCCTACTGGTTAAATGGCCAGAGTCCGAGGTCAAAGGGCGAGGAGGGACGTAGCGAAGGCGTGGTGAAGAACTTGGACGTCTGGCGAATGGTGGCAAGGTTGGGCGAGAGGTGCTGAAGTTGGACGAGCGGTGATGAAGTCGGGCGAAGGGTAGCGAAGTCTGGCGAAGTCTTGCGAGAGGTTGGCGAAGTTGAGCAACAACAGGCAAACAGTGTCCGAAGCGAGAAGTTGCATACCGAACCGTAACCCGGGGTTCATAACACCCCCCCACAGAAGAGTGCACCCACAGGGAGCACAAACAACACAAACCCCAATACATAAACCAAAACACATACTGTATGCACAATCTGAGAAAACGAATGAAACCAAGGGTAACACAGCGAATACACAGAATGAAATACACAAACGGCGAATGGAAACTAGGATATGGGTATTGCCGGAAGGGTGATCTTCCCACAATAGCCATATCGTGGGCGAATGCGTAGGGCGATCAAAGGGGAAATCGAAGAGGAATTGTCGAAGGGCAAAAAAGGCAATTCGAGTGGAAGGGGGAGAATCAAAGGGACAAATCAAGTGGATAGGGGAATCATAAGGACAATTCAAGTGGAAGGGGGAACAAAAGGACAACAACCAAAAGACGAATAACACAAGGGGTCAGGAACACGAAAGGGCATCAGCCACCACATTGCAGGTACCCTTTTTGTGTTGGATTTCAAGGTTGAATCCCTGCATGATCAGTGCCCAGCGCATGAGGTGCTGGTTAGTATTGCACATTCGGGTCAGAAATACCAAGGGGTTATGGTCTGTATACACTTTCACAGGGGTAGCACAATCACTGACGTACACTTCAAAATGCTGGAGGGCTAAGAGAAGGGTGAGGGCTTCCTTTTCTATCGTGCTGTACGCAAGCTGGTGCTTTACAAATTTCCTTGAAAAGTAGCACACTGGATGGTCCAGCACTTAGCCATCCTTTTGGAGGAAGATCGCTCCAGCACCCAAGCCACTAGCATCGACCTCCAACTTAAACGGCTGTGAAAAGTTTGGAGCGGCCAACACTGGGGAGCTACACAACAGGAGTTTAATGGAATCAAAGGTGGCCTGACAAGCCGGGGACCAGTCGAAGGCGATACCTTTCCGAAGGAGCCAGGTCAAAGGGATTATGATGTCTGAAAAGTTCCGACAGAAACAATCATACACTGCCCTCCATAATTATTGGCACCCCTGGTTAAGATGTGTTCTTTAGCTTCTAATAAAATCAGTTGTTTTCTAAATAATATAGGACCATAATGAAAAAAAGAGGAAAATCCAACCTTTAATTCAAGTGCATTTATTCAGTGAGAAAAAAAATCCCACATTAAGAAATAATTATTTTACATCAAATCATGTGTGCCACAATTATTAGCACCCCTGATGTTAATACTTTGTACAACCCCCTTTTGCCAACAAAACAGCACCTAATATTCTCCTATAATGTTTCACAAGATGGGAGAATACAGAAAGAGGGATCTTCGACCATTCCTCTTTGCACAATCTCCCTAAATCATCCAGCGACCTGGGTCCTCTCCTCTGCACTCTCCTCTTCAGCTCACTCCACAGGTTTTTAATGGGGTTGAGGTCTGGGGACTGAGATGGCCATGGGAGGAGCTTGATTCTGTGTCTGGTGAACCATTTCTGTGTAGATTTGGCCACATGTTTAGGGTCATTATCTTGCTGAAAGACCCAGTGACGACCCATCTTCAGCTTTCGGGCAGAGGCCACCAGGTTTTGATTTAAAATGTCCTGGTATTTCAAAGCATTCATGATGCCATGCACCCTAACAAGGTTCCCAGGGCCTCTGGAAGAGAAACAGGCCCACAGCATCACCGATCCTCCCCCATACTT
>JAAGVU020000001.1:39556236-39567971 GCA_011763525.2 Mormyrus iriodes
TGGGTTTCCCTGCTTAGACAGCTGCCCCCGCGACCCGACCTCGGATCAAGCGGGAGATAATGGATGGATGGATGGATTATCTTCTCTTTGAAAATATTGTAGCACCAGCGAAACAGCTCTACATATCAGTGCCCATTAACCTTGCAGGACATGCCAGGGGCTGTGTAAATAGCCCCTTGTTTGTGTTACTGTAAATACTTGTTGTGTTCCCGATTGTTCTGTCTGCCCTTGCCTGTGTCTTGTGTGAATCCTGTCCAATTCTTGCACATCTGTAGCCATTGTGTAAACTACCCACCGTGTATGTGCCTTACGTCCGGCATCGAACCTTTCTGCATTTCCCTGTTATGTATGTCAGAGTTGTGGTTGCTGTCTTTGTTTATTCCTTGTAAGGACTACAATAAAAGAGCTGTCTTGTTTTAAACCATCTTGCCTTGTCTTGTCTCTGCCGCTGCAATGCCTTAGTCTACCAAGTGTTACATTATTATGTGATGTGGAGTATTGTAAATATGTTCACACTACAGGATATGGGGTATGCAAGGATAGTAATTTTTTAAATTGTCAGAGGTATCTTTGGCTTTCTGATAACTGAGCCATAGTTCATTAAGTCATCAAGCCTGCATCACTCACCAAAGCAGAAATATTTCCTGGTTATGGAAGTGTGTGTTTGAGCGTCTGCATGCTTGCTTACATGTGTGTGCGCACTGTCCATCTATCCTATTATCCTGGTCAGGATCACAGGGTAAACACTCTCAGAACAAATGCAAATGTAGAAATTCTAAATAACTTAACCTGGAAATAAATATAATAGGATGAAAGCAAAACAATTCCTGCATAATCCTGGCTGGTTGCATGAATGATTTTATTAATTAATCTCACGTATTTAGTGTAAAGTTTATCAATTTAAATGTATAGATAGTATAAAAAACAAGGCTTAATGTTTTATGGTGTATTGGAACACTGGAGAATTTCAAGACGCTGGTTCATTTATATGCGCCCCTATCCCCCCCCACCCAACGCCAGCTGCATCGCATGAACAGAAGCACTGGAAACATTGCTGGGTCCGTGACTATCTACACCATTCTCTGAAAAGGGCATGGGGAGTTTTTTGTGGGCTAGCCTTCTGTGCGTCATGGTTACTACAGCTTGCATAAGCCGTTTTATTGTCAAACATCTGTTCGCATGCTGTCTTGATGTGCGCACAACAAATGTATCCTCTGTTCACATCTCCAATTGTGTGGATGATTTAACATGAGAAATCAGCTTGACCTCTTATTTATGACTCATATCTCTGGGTATTTGTATATACAGGAACCGAGATGTTTGACAGATGCAGCTGATCTTTCCATAAAATTCTGTTCAAGCTTTAGTGATTCATGATCACGTTTTTCTTTTTTTAGTCCCTACTGGTAAATATCTTGTTTTTTAAATTTTAATGAACTGTGGTTTGTGTGTATGATATGTCACCATGGGTGGGGATCTTTGAAGAGTGGAAAAACAGAGCATGCATTTTTGAGTGATACGGTTTGCCTTCATATTTTTCCTGGTGACTTTGAATGCTTTGTTTTGTGAACACGAATATTTTTGAAACAATTTTCACAGTTATATTTGCATACATGTATCATACACATTGCTATTTTAAACTGACCTTCCGCATAAAAAAATGAATAAAATAAACTTACTGTAATTATATACACATACTGAATATATGATATTTGCATTCAGTAAAGGTCTTATTCTCTCCTCTTTTTAATTTTTTTTGGATCATTTCAAATGTTTTGAAATATGCAAGCAGAAAATCCTTCTAGCATCAAACTGTTTTAACTAAGCTACAGTAAATCCTGGCACAATACTATAGAACTTCCACTTCAGATTCTGAGTCTGCAATGTTTCTTCAATTACATGGAAAGATTAGTCTCTTGATTGTCCTTGCAGGCTAGTGACATCGCAGGATTTTGTCCCAGTTTTTATAAGCTTCTGCCGAATGAGCCAGCAGTCTCACCATAACCTCTGCAGCATAATCGGCACATCTGGAACAATCCATACTGGGTGGCCCTGACTAGGAGCCACATTTTCTCGGTAAGGCAAAATGTCAGCATGTGCTGAGCTTTAAAAGATTTACTGCTGTGTTTTGATTAAATAAAAATAACAACTGAAAATACCTAAAAAAGATAAATATATTTGAATAACATTTAATTCCAAGCTTTTAGATTTTAAGTCAAGTTCAGTGTCTGTCAGCATTTATACTCCTTTATACTCATTTATTATTTTTTTAACAATGTACAGGTAAAAGACTTCAAACACCGCACTCTGCCTACTCAGATGATAGATAGCATTCGTTCACAGACACAGCATAACAATCAACATAATGAAGATCATGTCTGAACCCCGATGGTTTAAGATATTTCAGTGTTTCCCAACCCGGTCCTTGGGGCCACACAGACGGTCCACATTTTTGCTCCCTCCCAGCTTGAGGACCCCAAGGACCAGATTGGGAAACAATGTTATTTAGCTCTCTCTCTGTCTTCCCCCCAGACACTGTCCTCTCTTATATTTCCCTGAACAATTTGCATTATTTTGAAGCTAATAACCTCAACCTTACAGATGACCTGTGGCTCTCCAAAATAATTCAGCCTGTATAGAATATTTCTTTCCTGTGGGTCCTACAGCAGATAGATAATTCATAGACCAGCAATGTACTGACATGTTCAGGTTGTCTTTACTCTACAACTTATACTGTTAAATGACAGCAGTGGATTTAGCAGAAAGAGCTAAAATGAAAAATATCCCTCTGCTGAGGAATTTGGGGAAATTCTGTGACAGATGCTGTGGATAGCTGAATCTGCCACAGAATTAGATACGAATAACTTGGGGATGAAAAATGGAGGAAGTAAATGAACGATGAGTCACCCAGTTTATCTATAGGCTTTGAGAAAGGGATGCCTGTAGACTCATCAGATACTTGCATACTGCCAGTATTTTTTAACCATGAAAAATCAGCTGTGCGTACAAGCTGTGATGAATGACATTGTGTGACCTATAGTGACTAAAGGGAGAATTCAGCCTGGCACTGTGCCTGACTGGACATCTGCTGCCTTTAAGTTAACCTGAAGGATAGCCAATTTTGATATATATTTTAAAAGAGCAACTGTGGTACAAAAACAATTTTGAGATGAACTTTCACCGGATTACATTGCAATGATTGTCTAAAAAAAATGGAGATTACTGTGATTGATGCACTGAGGATTTTTTTCTGGAGCAAAAGATCCTCACCCGTACAAAGTGGTTGTCCTTTCACGATGAATGAATTTATGAATGAATGTTACATTTAAATAGTTTTGGAATTTTAACAGAATGATGAATGAAGACAGAGAGTGGATTACAATTGGATGGTGTCCACAGCTGTAAAGGAACTTAAAAACCATAGAACCATCAGCATGTGATCAGGTCGAATGTGTTGGCTGGCTGCTATTATTATTCTGAAACCTCAGTTTCACTTTTTGTGCATTTACGCTGCCAGAGGACAGCCAAAGTAGATCAGTTTTCCTATTCTCATTTTCCACTAGAATAAAGAAGGCTTTCTCATGTGTATGGGACTACAGTTTTTCTGAAACGAAGCTTGCCACTACTATTTTCAATCCTGTAAGTGGCAAGTAGCTTCTACCTCTATAAATTACCAAAAAAGTAGAAAAAGATAAGTGTGAGGCAGCTATAATGGGATTTTAACCTATAGCTGAGTGTACTGGAAAAAGCTAGGATGTCTTAACAATAAAAGTACAATTTATCTGGCTCTCTGCAGGAAGGGAAGCTGAACTAGCAGGTACAACTGATATTTTTACCAACAATTCCACATCAGAATTACTTGTAACTGCAATAATGGATGTCTTCCAGGGGTTGATCCTAATTTTTCTGTCACTTTTTGCAGCAAAACAAGCCATTTAACCATGTGTCTGTGTCGTCGTCTGATTTCATATTTGTCAGTTTACTTGCAGGTATTAATTTATCGTCTGTTATGATTAGCTATATGACTACAAAATCCTGACCCCTAGCTTCCAATCAAGCCTCAAAAGCAACTGAACCAACACTAAGGGCTTGGGTTGTGACTGGGAGCTCATTACCCAGTTGCAATATTAAAACCCAATAGGACGAGAGGCTGAAGTTTAATGCAGCTTCTAGCATGCTTAATTGTACTGCAAGATAATAAATAAATAATAATAATAAATAAATTGCCATGTAATATGCGTCCTTTGTACTTTAAAAAGTTAGGTTAATTTTATATACCCTGCTCTGGCCATTCATTTAATAATGGATCTGACTAACCAGTACCATCTAGTGCCAGAAACTCTCACAGCAGGGACCATAAATTTATGCTAGAGTAAATGCCTGGAACACTTCCTCCTTTTGTGTGGTGTATATAGGATTCATGAGGAGACTTTATTATGAATTATTCTGTGATCAGGACCATTATGGAAGAATGAACTTGTTAAGCAGGTTTCATTATGAAGTATAAGGGCATGGTTTTTAAAGTTCCTTTCCAGCTATGCACGCCATCCAAATGTCATCTCCTTTCTGTCTTCATTCATCATTCAGTTAAGATTCCAAGACTATATAAATAGCATTGCAGTATATTACTCACAAAAAAATATATATTTGTACTGCTTGATAACAGTTGACTACTTTTGTAATAAAATGTACCAGTTTTTTTTTCTTTGAACTAACATGGTCCAATGTATGATTTTCCACAAATATAAAATTTTATAAAAACACTATAATATTGAGACAAATCTAAAGAAATTTTTTTATGCTGTATTGTATAAGTAGTGAAAAGGTGTGATTTACATTGGACCAAGCCACACAAACCATGGCAGCCTATAGGTTTTTATCTGTGTGGTGAATGGTTTGAAATTTTCTTTTTTCTTTCCCATTGCATAAGAGTCATGTTTTCTGTTGCTTTTGATCTTGCATTTGACCGTAACCATTCTGATGTGACAATGCCTTTGTGACTGAATGTATATATATGTGTATGTGAACAATTGAACAATAGACAACATACCATACATTATAAATTAAAGGTGAAAGGTTGGATTATTGCTCCTTCATTTGCAGCGTGTTTTTCCCCTCTAAAAACCTTTCCCTTGGCTGTTACCATGGCAACAACCTACATGCAGACTTGTACTGTACCCACGCACTGGATTTTTTATGATTAATCAAAAGAGCACATTTTTTTTATTAAAGAAATATACTATTTGTCAGTATATGGCCAAGCTCCATGCTAAAGACTGGTATATGAAGACTGGTACATGTAATGGGTTGCCTGTTTTATTCTAAATGCATATGTTTTATTTTCATTAAAGATATTAATATTTACCACATGCCACGTAATTTTATTACATCATGTAACAGTGCTATTAGATATACTGTTAATATGTAAAGCATGTACCTCAATGTTATGACTTACAGCCTTAGTTTCCATGGTTACATTCATACTGGCAGCAAAATGGTTCAGTGTATAGCTATGTGACGTCAGTATTCCTATGTTGGAGGCCTCATTCCTGTAATGGCCTTATACACACGTTCAAGTTTGCGTGTACTAGCTGCATGTGCACAGCATGCCCTTCTTTTCTTCCATGGTTCCAGGATGGACTATTCAGGTTGATTGGTCTCTCTAAATTGCCTTGTGTGTGTTTTGTGATGGTACCCTGTTTGTGGTACATCCTGCCTCATATTCGATGTTACCTCTGATGCGGTGCCATCTTGGTGTGACCTTGCATTGTTTAAATGGTTTTGGGGGAATGAATGGATGAAAATTTAACAGAAGGTATTAGTACAGAGCATCCGTGCATTAAAGTGCATTTCAGATTAATACATTGACACTTTCCCCATATTCTAACATTAGAAAACAGCAGATCTGAGAAAGCGTTTATGAGAAATATACAAATGAGAAGTACTGGCTTCACATTTTTAAGTCACGTTACAATTATAGGTGACTTCTGACTGTTTCAGAAACAGTCCTCTGAAAAATAACATCAGGTAATTCTTTACATTAACTTCACCTTCGAAATGCATTCATTATGAATTCACAGAATATTCAGTGCACCTTCATAATGCAGTTATAATACATTTATAGAACATTCATAAGCAGCATATAAGCATACCTTAACATGTCTGAAAGCTTTTGGGAAACATGGCAACATTAGGACAATCTTTGTAGAAGTTCTCAACAAAACAGGATTTTTTAAACAAAACATAATACAATGGGAGAACCAGAAAACAAGATTACCACAAGGGGTTGAAAACAAGTATGTACTCAAAACAAGTATGTAAGAACAATAACTAAACTACAACAAACCACAAGTAAACTAACACTAAAAATACAACTATGAAGACATGGGCACGATAGAAGTAACAACCACAAATGCATACAGCAAAACTGGGAGTAAAACTGCGATACAGAAATAATACAGGAATCTATGCAATGATAAACACAATGACTAACTGAGGAACAAGGGCAAGGGCAGGAACTTAAATACTGTACACAGCCAACAAGGGTATAACGAGTGACAGGTGTGAGTCATTAGTAATTATAAAATTACTATAGCAACAAGGAACAGGTGAGGGTAGTTAACAGGAACAAAGGAGTTTAACACTATGAATGCAAGTGAAACAAAACATTACAATAAAAGCAAACAGATACAGGCAGGAATGACCAGAACAGAAGCAAAACAAACGCCGATACAACAATACACTGACAAAATAACCAAGGGGAAAAAAACTCTAAGAATATTCAACAGAATCGAGGCCAGTCTCCTGGCAGCCTTAAACCCATGATTGCAGGAAAGGCTCAATCCACTGGCACATGCTCAGCCCATTCAGCCACATGACAGCCTAAGGTACAACAGAACACACTAGGAACTGAAGAACTACAAGACAGGGGAGGGAACAAGATGGCCAGCGACACCTGGTGGCCAAATGGGGAAAGCAAGGCGAAACAGGACAAGTCAGGGATGGAAACATTACTATATGTGCTTATTCAAATACTAACAATATACAATGCATTACACCTTTAGGATGAAAAACAAAGAGCTTATAATGCATACTGTTACAGGCGACTACAATTGTACAACACATCATGTAAGTTTACATTAGGACTTGAGTCCACTTCTCCCTGTGTATCCATGTCAAACTATTTAATTTTCAAGGTTGGATTCAGGTTGTATGCATATTAGGATTTATGTTTAAAAGATAAAAATACACATATTGTTGTCTTGCTTAGCTTGCTTTGTACTGATATGCTATACAAAATAATGCTTGAGTAATCACAGAAAAAGCTTCTGAAGGTAACAATTCCAGATGTTGAAACAAAGTACATACACCAAGGACAGTATATTTTTAATTGTTACAATTAATGAAGTGTCATGTGGTGGGGACCTGGAAAAATATATCTGATAAAGGGAGAAAATAACAAATAAACAACACTTGCAGTTTTTTTCCTTAAACAAGGGGACAGATATATGGAAAAAGTATTTTTTTCCTACAGTAAGGTAGTCGAAGCAATTAAATTTATTAATGTAGACCCCAAAGCATTTTAAAAAGGTCATCTGTCATTAGAATATTTTTTGGCATGTGTGTATTTTGATCCTCTGCTTATGGTCTGACAGCAGTTTAACCAATTTATAAAGGCTGCCATTCTTGTAATCATCTCTGAGGATATCTGAATCTGAGGTGCCTGCATACTGAAACCACAGCACCATCCCAGGTCAGCAATAGGAGCACTGAGTGAACGCTTACAATGAAAGCATTCCAGTTGTTGTGGCTATAGTAATGGGAATAGCCAATCATGAATCTAACTACACCGTGAAGATATCCAAAAATAAGGAGAAATTAATATTTATTTTCTTCAATAGTAGAAAATAGACTTTGACTGTAAGGTCAAAGGTCATCTGTTGTTCCTGATTATTCATCCTCACATGAGAAAGTCTTTCTGGATTTTAATATAGATATTTATCCTGAAAGTAAATTTGCAAAATAGCAAGGAGAGAAATAGCTGGTCAGTAACTTACAACAGAGTACAATACCAGGAGAGAGCACTGGCCCACTTTTGTACAAACCACCCATCAGTTAAATTATGTAAATTTGGATCCTCTATCCATTAGTTGTAACATGGGAAAATATCCATTGACATTACTATGCTTTATACAGATTTTTTTTTCACATGTTAAAATTAAATCTTCATAGGCACTGTTTTAGCTCTACTCTTAGGCATGCCTTTCATTCATGATCTTGCTAGATATTACTAAAATTTTATGCACAATCAAGCACATGTATTCAGAAGGTGAAATTCTGTAATGCCTTTGTACTTTATAGAATATAGTGTTGAAGATGGCAAAAAAATTTAAAAAACCATAAGCAACTAATGTCACAGAAGTGTTAAAAATTCTTTTCATGTTTCTCTTAGTAAAAACTCCCATTCCAAGAGCCTGAAAAAGGCTTGGCCACATGATTAAAAATAATAACAATAAAAAAAACACCTCTATTAATATCTCAGAAAGCAATTATCTCAAAACACCTTGTTTAAGGTCACCAGCATTAACTAACCACACAGACCTGACATCCTTTTTAATAGTTTAGATGTTCAAACAACTGTGGGCTGTTGTTTGGGGGTGGAGCTTCATATTTGTGCATGTATTTCAGGCTATAACTTTAGGATGAACTGCAGAACTAGTAAAACTGCAGCTGATCTGGAAAGGCGCTTGCACTGGAATTACACAGGGAAGGGATGCCTGTTTCCTTATGTTCTGCATGTTAGAGACTCACCCAAGTGATTTGATCCTCCACTACATACTACATTTGCTACAGATATTTTACATTTCTACTCCATGATGGAAGACAAACCACCATTTAAGAGGGAAAATGTCTTTATTGCCACATTGCAGTTTATGTAAAAGTAGCCTTCAAATAGCTAATGCTGATGGATGGCACACTCCTGACGTACAATGCACTTAAATGGCTCCATTGTTTTTAGATGCTGCATTTATCACAACAGAAATAAACAACTGACATTTCGGCAACATCACATAACTGGATTAGACAGCTTTTGACTTGCAGAATGATGGTTCTAAACCCATGTTTAAATAAATTTTGCTGACAAATTCTACCTGCAGGATTTGATAGGGAACTGCCCATTCACTCGGGCACAGCTGGCCTTCACCTGTTCCACAGCAGCATGGGACACAATTTCAATTAATCTCTCTTTTTTATTTTTTGCTATTTGCTTTCATTGTCCTACATATACTGATGATTTCAAGCTATGCTGTAACATATCAGTTGGATTACATAAAATCCATCCAAACCCATGAAAGAACTTCTGCTTCAGCTATTTCTCTCTGGGTTTATTTCTGTGTTTAAGAGTCTTGATGATGTACAGTATGTGATCAACCTTATCTTCAATAGAAGGATTTCTTGACATTTTTCAGCAGAATTTTATTAAAAATCCAGAAGTCATTGTTCTTGTAATAGTTGCAAGAGTCAAACCACGATGCTGTTTTCACTGTCAGCATGATGTTCATTTGCTGAAATACAATGTTTAATTTTTCACCAAACAAACTTTCTCATTTATGCCAAGGATTTTCACTTTCATCTCATCCAAATACAGGTAATTATTGCAGTACTTTCTGGATCAGGTGGTTTTGGAATAGGCAACAATGTTATTTTTGGAGCATTGCCTTCCTTCCATGCCGACTAACTTTTTCAGTGTTTGCAGTGGAGTCATGATTTTAGCAGTTACCATGTGGCTATTTCACTGTTTACAGTGGAGTCATGATTTTAATGGTTACCATGGGATTTTTTCAGTGTTTACAGTGGAGTCATGATTTTAGCGGTTACCATGGGGTGTTTTTATTTTTCTTAATGAACAGTAATGTTGAGCCTTTTATACATACACACTGTTTACCTCACTGTGGGGCTCAAAATTTTTAGAAATGGTTCTATATACCTTTCCACTCTCATGATCATTGGCAACAGTCTTTATTCGTTTCCCTCAGGAATGTAATTAATGCACGATTCACATATGCCCTTTAAACTAACATGTTGTAATTTGATTGAATGGAATATGTCTCAAATTATCCCCTTAAAATATCTGATTATAGTATAGGGTTAAATATATAGTAATTGATAATTGGAATTGAATTGATAATGTATTCTATAAAGACATGGAAAAATTACAATAGTGTGTTTTTGTTTAATAAGAATATGTGAGTGTATTTCTTGTACAAAAATGCAAATCACCTCACTTCAAAAGAATTCACATCAGTATAAAGTATTTAAATTTCATCACTGTTCATAGAACTGAAGAAAAGTGACTTATGGTAAAGGTTAAAATAAAATAGCAACTTCAAACCTGCCTTTATTTAGTAAACTTTTCAAAGGCTACCATATGTTATGATTTTGAAGCATTTACCACTAAAAATTATTTGCATTGTTAGTTCACTCATCACTTCCCAATCACTGTCCTATGCATTCATGCCTCCCTGTAAAATTCCACAAAAAACCATATAAGGACCAGAGCTATCATTATGTCATTAGCACAGCAATAAAACACACTGGCAGGTATAAGCTCTCCTGTATTTGGTGACATATTCACAGAAAGAGCATTTCATGATACAAAAAAATGACTAAAACCACTCACTTTCCATGTATAAACAGGCTAGGACATCAGCCACCTTTGCAGGTTCATTCTCTGAAGGCGGGAACAAAGACACACATGTGCTCAGGCAACTAATCACATAGCACCATGCAAGTAAATTCCACTTTGTGTATCCCTTGCTTTGGAGAAAGCATATACCTATCAATATACTCACCCTCAACAGCTCTTTGCCATGTGGCTGACCTATGAAATGATCTCAGTACTGATAGACACAATGGTAAAAATGCAGTCTTTGTTTTTTTGCAACAAAAATAAGTCCAATACTTGAAGCGAGATAATCTCCAACTTTAATACTGACTGTAGTGTGCAACAGGTTTAAGTTCAGCTAGTCTGTGTATATTGTGTTGTACAATTTTCATGGTGTAGGTGTTAATTTGCATGCCTGGCAAGTCATCATCACATGCATGCTGGCCACGATTCAAGAGAACACACCAATGGAACAACATTGATCTTTAATTTGTGTAATCCTCAATGACAACATTCTTGGAAAACACCACTTAAAATATGTATTTATGCCAAATAATTTATAGTGTAGCATTGCTGGGTTTTAATGGTTGCTACCTTGTAACATAATGCAGCTTCAGTGAGAGGTCTAGCTTTACTGTTGAATTGTTCAAAGATAAAAATAAGACCAGTAGAATACAAAGACTCATCTTAAGCTCGGACTTTTTCTTGAAAGAAATCATATTTTGATGAAAGCCACTGATTTCCACTGTGCTTTGCAGATGTCTCATTTTATCTCCACTTCAAGCATCTTGTCATATCTTATGGGGGAGGCACACCTCAGAGGCAACATTGGGCTACCAACAGGGCTGTTATTGGAGTGGAAATGACAATCAGAAAACAAAGAACCACGAAGGGTCTAAAACATAGGGTAGGAAGGAAGGACAAGCCTGGAGCAGGGCAAATTGGAACATGGGGGGCACTGCAGAGAAGGGAGATATTGGGAACACCAAACAGCTGTAGGATCACACACTCACATGCTAGGGCTAACATTCCGAGGTTTTATAGCCAGAGCCCTAAAAGCCCTGTGATA
>JAAGVU020000001.1:39578671-39616061 GCA_011763525.2 Mormyrus iriodes
AGGCAGTTCTGAAGGCGAAAGGGGGTCAAACACCGTATTAGTATGGTGTTCCTAATAATCCTTTAGGTGAGTGTAATATATTTAGAATTATGATATATCTAGTGCATTGAGACTAGGAATCTGTGTGCAAGAAAATTGCCTTTTCAGGTACAAATTGCATAAACTGAGGGATGGTATCTTTCTTGCCTCTATTGGCAGTGTTTGATTGATTACAATAATAGACAGATAATGGTCAGGATCTGCATTCTGCTTGATAGGAGCTACTATTGCTGTCACTTTTTTTACACTTGGGTGATGACCTTCATTGCCATGGGTCATCTTCTTGCTTCTCACTTTTTTCTTTTTTGTGTACTGCATTTCTTTTTTGCTGACAATTGAAAATGTCACACTGGGCTTTTTTCTTCTCCTGCAACAATTTCCCCATACCTCCTCATTAACCTCACCATCATTTCCTCAGTTACTTTCTGCCATATACTGTCTGTATGTGAAGGACACAATGGTTGGGGAAGGGAACAAGTACATGGGAACCCTACCAAGTTCTGTCTGAAATTAGCAAAGGCTGGATTTTAAACTGCAGTGCAAACCCATCCTATAATATTGAATTTAATTTTAAGCGCCCTGCTAAGACATCCTTATCAAATCTGGCAACTGTACGTCATACTCTTATTCTTGGCTTTAAGAAAAGGGTGTAATCAGGTGATTTTGTAATTAACCTAAAAAACATAAACCTGGTTATCAGGAACCAGATGGAAGCCCTGCAATCTGCCAGGAAGTATCATCAAGCTTGACCATGAAAAAGAAGATGACTGAATTCAGCACATTTCTGAATACTTCCTAAATGAATGAGTTTGTGTAATGCATTATGGTGCTTTCCAAAGCACATGGGAACAGCTGTAGTTTGGGATAAATACAGAAAGGATACAATAGTGTCCGAGAACAGTGTCTAGGAACTAATGCTTTAACTAACATAACACTACAACCTGCTTAAAATATATTGAATTTGCCGAACTCCCTTAAGTACTCACACTGTATAATTTACATATGTAGATATTGACTTATTGATTCATTTCACATTGTGCACTACCACCTGTCACCTTATCAATCAATCAATCAACCAATCAATCAATCACTCAATCAATCTTTATTTATATAGCACTGTTTTAACCACAGGGATTACAAAGTGCTTCACAGACATGTAAAAGAAATTAATTAAAATAAGCATGCAAAAGTAATAAAAGAAAAAAATAGAATCAGTTTTTAAAAATTAATTATAATAATAAAATACCATCAAAACAAGGGACTTTAATCACACATGTTCTCAGTAGGAGACTTCAGACCACCGTCTATGGTCTCTGTAATGGACTTCCCTCTCTGGTACTCGTGCAAGGGGACACGAACTCCTGCCACACTGGAACCCAAACCCTGGGTTCTCTGAGGGAAGCAACCCCTGGTCAACGCCAACAAAGAAAAAACCTAAGCCCTCCTTCTACTTGTGGCCCATAACACTAATGCCTACCATACTGGGTTTCCTCCCTCCTCAGCCAAGTTTTAGCAATAATCAGTATATTTCTCTCAAATGATCTGAGAGATCTGCCTGGGACATACTTTACAGTCATGTCACTGAAGTAAGATGGAGCAAGACCATGTAAACATTTCAAAATTAGAAAGAGAATTTTAAAATCAATCTTAAAAGACACAGGAAATCAGTGAAAGGTTTTAAGAGTATGTGTGATGTGATTCCTGTGACTGCTGAGTGTAAACATTCTGGCAGCAGCATTCTGCACCCACTGTAGATATTGAGTGAGCGGGCATTCAGTACTTCAGCCATGAAAATCTGGGGGGTAGTTTCTCTTCTTTGAGGTTAAGGCACTTCACACTAATTACTGTAAAATACTTATCTGAACCCCTCTGCTTCCTCTTTCTAATGCTGCCATGCCACCTGCTGTTACAAATAACTGATATTTTGGCTAGTGGCATGGATTCCTACATATCAACTTCTAACAGTTGATCTCACTGTATGACACGGATGGGTGTGAATTTCATTCATATGGCACAGATTCTGCATATGTGAAGCATGTCTTTAGCAGGTGACTGTGACTTTTGCTGAATGACAGCTTTGCGGAACAGCAACTTTACAGCTAATTGAACATTATGTATGGTTATTTCTGATTATTGTCTATGTTTAATGTGTAATATTTTATCTCTTTTCATCTGTGTTCCAATAAACAAAATCTTAGAGTTAAATAACTGGTAATTTCGCTAGCCATTGTATGTGACTGTTGTATGCACCAGGACAAAGACTTAGGGAGCAGGCATAGAGGGACATTTATTAACAGAAATGGAACTGGCAAACAAACAGGATCACTGGGGATCAGTGGAGGAGGCCAGGATAGGGGCAACAGGCAAATCACAATATTAATGATGGAACTGGGGACCTCAAGACTGGGAAGCACTTAAATACTGGATTAACAAGGGCACAGACAAGAGGCAGCTGGGAATGGTTAACATGAGGGTAAGAATGAGAGGTGAGACAGATGAACCCCAGGCATGGCTTGTTAGAGCCATGCCAGGGAGGAAACAGGGGGATCACCCAGACTTAGTGGGCAGGACATGGCATTGACAAAACTTTGATTCAATTGTGAAAGACACAAATTGCTGCTGTGGATGTGTTAATGACAGGAACTTTTTCACAACCACAATCCTACACTGTGGACTTGTTCATTTGTTGGGAAGCATGATTTTGAGGGTAAATTTAGTAAAGGAAGCAATGCTTTCTCAGGGGCCCAAGACAATGTGAATTCGTTGTGCATCCAATTTAACATTAGGACCATTTTCTGATGCATTGTTCCATAGAAGATACACGTTTATATTATGTAGCAGAACTGGTCTTTAATGGAACAATCTGCCAAGGGACCGCTGTTTTCCCATTTTCATTAATGAAATCTCCTAAACGTACACCTTGGCTGAATGGTAGCATAATATCAAAATAAAACTCATAACATCTTGCTGTTTTGTGGATACTAAGTAGAGCTAAGTATTGGCACAGATGCACCAATTCGATTCGATTCAGAAGCTAAGGATTTGATTCAATCCGAAGGCAGGCCGGAACAATGGGACAGGAAGTAATGCGGGACCTCCGGGAAGCCTGCTGGACCCTGGGAAGCTGGGCAACATGATCCTCCAGGACCCATTAGCCGGCAAGGAGGAGCCCATCCAGATCACTGGACCTGAGAGCCTCAGAGGTCCCCTGCTGGGCTGGGAGCCTGGGACTTGGGTGTAGCAGCCTTCTCTGGGCTGGGAACCTGGAGCAAGGATAGAACAACCTTCTCTAGGCTGAGAGCCTGGAGTGGGGGTGGAGCGGCTCTCTCAGGGCTGGGAGCCTGTAATGTGGGCAGAGTGGCTCTCTCTGAGCCAGGAGCCTGAAGCACAGGAAAAGGGGCCTCACTGGCCTGGAAGCCTAGAGCGCTTGTGGAGCAGTCCTCTGTGGTTCTGGAGCCTAGAGTGCAGCAGAGGTGAAGACAGGCTCTAGAAGCACAACATAGGTGAAGATGGGCTCTGGAAGCACATGAAGAGCAATGACTTCTTCTGGCTGGGCTTTAGAGGCTCGGAAGAAATGGGTGCAGCAATTCCAGGGCCAGAATTTGGAAGACTGGGCAGAGCAGCAACCCCTGTTGGGCCAGGCTCTGGGGATGTGACGATAGCTTCAGCTGAGCCTGATGCTAGAGGCATGGCAGAAACCTATCCTGGGCCTGGTGCTGGAGGCACAGTCACGACCTCTCCTAGACCTGATGCTGGAGGCATGGCGGCGACCTCTCCTGGGCAGAACTCTGGAGGCATCGGGTCAGGTGGGGTGGCAGCCCCAGCTTCCTCTGGTTTTTCTTCTTGTGATGAAAAATGGCAGGAAGGGCTGCAGCGAGTTGCATGAAGCCAGCAGGCAACGCCATGGCAGGCAGCGGGCACATTTTCTGCTGCTGTGGGAAGCCAGTGGATGAATCTGCAGCAAGCTTCAGGGAGCCATCAGGGGACTCTGTGGCGAGCTGAGCAGCTTAGCTGAGCAGCTGAGCAGCGGAGTCCTGTCATTCTGTCACACTTTGGAAAGGAGCAACGCAGGAGCTGGTGTGAGGCAAACAAAAGAGGACTTCACTGACGTTAAACAACGAGCAATAGACATGGCTTGCTAGGGCCACACCACGGAGGAGACAGGAGGTTCAGGTAGATGTGATGGGCAGGACATGACAGATATCAATTTGATAAGAATGAGATATGACATACCATATAACAGTTTTATATATTTTGAGAAATGTTTATAATGCTCTAAATGGAGCACAAATTTATAAATGCAGAGTCACTGAAAACAAATTGTGAGAACCACTATAGAAAGGCTAAAGCCTTGTATGCGAAAATCTTTTTATTTGAGAAACACATGGGTATAGTACAAAACCAACCTCTTTCAAAGCACAAAAATTACTTCTTACTGAAAAGAATAGCTGAAAATAAAAATGGGCAGGACTAAAACTCATATGCTATGTTTCAAAAGGACTTCAACTTCAAGTCGCATACCAAAATATAACTTACAATCTCTTTATGTGAGGAACATACCGTTATTGTTTAGGGCTGGGAATGAGCCCTGACCCAACAATTCAATTAGATTTAGTGTCACAAATGGTTGATTGGATTCAATTTCGAATAACTTTTAAGTGTCTTAAAATTCACTAATGTACGAGCAAACCAGATTTGTTGTAAAAGCAATGAAAAAACACACAGCACTGTAGTGTTAACAATGCAAAACAAAGTAACTGTTTGTAATCATTACATGATAAAAAATAAGATAATGAAGTCAGTCCCGCTACAACACGTGATATCACACTGTGAATCTACTTTAATATGATTGATATACCAGTACCCAAGTCCAATGAAATGGAACTGAATTTGTATTTGCGCAATTTTCAGTCGAAGAGAAAAGCACTATGTAAACTACATCATAATATGGTCTTAGTGAGAAACATTACTTGCAAGCAGAAACTGCTACTGTTTAATCAACCATTCTTTTGAACTGGCTCTTTCAGTGAATCAGTCAAGCAGGTTTGCAAATCTAAAAGAACTGAACTTTTAGTACATTGACACATTGCACAGGTTAAAGTCTTAGAATCTAAAAGTCTGAAAATATTTGGCAAATTATCATATAAAAACACACAGCAACCTTTTTAAATGCACTTATATTTGCTTTTTGTAGACTGTCGTGTTGCCTTCAGTGCCCATCCACATACCATAAAATGTTGAGCTGTGTGCATGCCCGGCGGCATAGTGACTGTGGCTCACTACTCCTGACTCTTGGCAATCAAGTTAGTGAGTTTGATTAATGTTACTAGGCAATTCTCATGGGACTCATAAGACCCATAGATGTTTACAATATAATTTATTAATGTACTATTATTGCTTATTTAAAATGCATATAATCACATTATTGGCCACTAGTATCACTGTTTTTATTTAATTCATTTTGTTCAAGTTTTGGGGTTTCATTCCCCTGACCCTATTTTTCCCATTGGATATGTATATTTTAATATATAATTTTAGTGAATGCGAAGAGAGATGCATTAGTTAGCGTTGTAGCAGGACTGACTGTATAATAAGCATGAAATTTATCCTTGCACTTACTCATGAATACACTATTTCATTCACAATTTTCCCCTCTACAGACCTTGTACCCAGCCAGAAATAAATTCTACCTCCAGACTTTTTTAGTTGCTTACATTTGCGCCAGTGTCACCATTCGAAAAGACAATCATCATAATTATAAATCATTTTATTAAGCTGCTGAGTGAAATGGGTTCCCTTGGTAAGAAGTGTATTTCCCCTGCAGTAACGCATTACATATCTAGAACCTTTATTGTCAGAGGTAGAATAACTGAGGGAGTGGGTCTACATGCGCTGCAGTTCACGTGTGAGAAAAAAAAAAAATCATAAAATTTGGCTAAATTGGTGGTAGCAATGGGATCTCTGCTTCCACACTGCTTTGATCGTAAGGCAAGTATTGTGTAAATGAGGTGAGGCAGGTTGTTGAAATTTAGGTAACATTAGCGATTGCTAACACACACTTCAGTATCATCAGGATTGAACTCCCAGTGCCCTTTGCTTTGGAGGAAAACCAAAGGTTTTTCCTGCTGGGCCAGACAGTATGAAGTAGCTATGAAGGCAATGATGGGAAGCACCAGAGGCGACTACAATTATGAACTGGTTAGGATTTTACCAGCTCAGCTGACTATGGCTGCTTCTCTCTTGTGGGAGTGTGCCAGCAGCTGTGCAAGCCGACTCTTCTGCAGTAATGGAGAAATTGCAGGAGGCTCTTGGACAAAATTTTTGTACTGTTTCAGAACAAACCTCTCTTCCTAGCTCCATGCACCAGGTCAGAATTGTATGCAGCAGAAATAAGCAAGCTAGTTCAAGAAGACGTTTAATTTTTTCAGAGGAAGGGCGGTAGG
Organism: Mormyrus iriodes; assembly: GCA_011763525.2. Taxonomy (NCBI): domain Eukaryota; kingdom Metazoa; phylum Chordata; class Actinopteri; order Osteoglossiformes; family Mormyridae; genus Mormyrus; species Mormyrus iriodes. The sequence continues at coordinate 39,585,154 of JAAGVU020000001.1, forward strand.
TAAACCTTTTTATTGGGTTACCATGAGTGAATCGTTCTGAGTCAAATGGGTTTCCCCCGTAAACAGTGTATTTCCTCTGCAATGATGCAGTGTATATCTATATACACTGCATAATAACCCATCTTTTCATTAATGTGAAAGATAGTGGGTTCGTATGTACTGCAGTTCATGAGCGTGAGAAAAACAATTAAAGTATGGTAAGCATGCTCACTCTACAGAATCTTACACTTCCATATCCAGTACCACTGATAGTAGTATAGCTTACCTGCATATATTCATATCTCAGCTGCGTTACATGGTCTGGGGTTCTTTGAAAGGGAACCCTGTACCGCAGCTTCATCCTAATTCTACTGCGTTTCACTAAACAAGACAGAAGACTTACATTTAGGAATAGGGTATTATTTGCCATTATATAGTTCTGCAGTTCTCTGAGTCTGATGAAGTTATTGGCAAAGGCCATTGTCACAGCACTGGCGAGAAAGGAGGGTAATGACCCACTTGCAGCTACGGGGCACACTACGGTTTATTAGCACAAGGGACACTGGGAAAACTTATCAAAAAGGATCATGGGGGATCCAAACAAACACAGGGAAATACACAGGCAATAAACTCAAACTCTAGACAACCAAGGAGGAGGTACAAGGAAGACTAGGAGACACACAGGGTAGCACAATGAATAGACCAGGACATACTCTAAATGAGCAGACCCAGACCCCAATCATACAAACACTACTAATACCACAAAACCTAACTCAAAGACTAACCCAGAAACTAAACAAGAGCAGACACTTAAATACACAATGGCTAAATCAGGAGCAGGTGTGAGGCAAAACAATTAACCAATTAACATAGAACAAGGAAACGGCCAACGGATGGACACAATTAAACTAAACTAACAATGAACAAGTACCCAAAACTAGAAAGTAATGACATAGTAGAAATTAACACCAGGAATACAGATACACAAGAAAAAGCTAATGTGAAGAAGAGGTATGGAAAAAAATGTACAACAGAGTTAACCAAAACACATAAGAAATAAACAGAACTCAAATACAATAACCCAAACACAAAACAGATGAGCGTGGACTCAAACCCACTGCTTCAAAGTTACAGCTTCTATGCTACCTGCTCAGCCCACTGAGCTAGCCAGGTAACCAAGGGAAACACAAGGGTAAATCAGGACACTGGGGACTAGGGGAGAAAAGGGTACAATGGCCAGCAAAACCCGCTGGCCAAAAGGGGAAGGGACGCAGAAGGCGGGGTCGGCAGATGCCGACTATGACAGTCATATTTACAATGTGGGTCTCCTTCTCTGAGATGAACAGTAGACCTCTTCCTCCAGATGCTGGTTTTCTTACAGTTCTATAACAACATTTGAATGGATTTAGGGATAGATCTTTCTCATTATGAAAGTACAGTGCATATTACTGTACCAGTAAGACTATAGTACTTAGAGAAACTTACTGATTCTAATTTTGAAATGTCTGGAGGTTGCCTGCAAACGTATCACATCTCAGATTTGGTTTAACCTGTTGCCCAGCCTCCCTCATGCTCATCCTATGATTGACAACATGGTCAACCAAAGTCACTCTGATTTCATCAGTTATTGTGCTCCTAATTCCCCTTTCTCTTCCTCTTCCCCATCCTCTCCTTCTCCCCCGTCCAAATCCACGTCTTCCTTCTACTGATCCTCCTCTTTCTTCTTCACCTCCTCCTCTTCATCCTCCTTGCCCTTCTCTAGTTCTCACCCTTCTTACTCTCTGGACAATGTTGGTCTCTGTTGCCCAAGCAAAATGTTTACCTATTGCATTTATAAGGCTCAATGTCTAATTTGTAAGTGAACTCATTATTTAAACATGTTTTCTCATGTATCAATGTGGAAAGGCAATTGGCAAAATAGTGTAGGAATGTAGAGACCAATGTTCATAGTCTTGCTAGTAGTGTATTATAAAATTACAAACTGAGTTTGGCACACTCGGTAAATGCATTGGCAACACGTCTTAATGGTTTCAGAAATAGTGCTTCAAGAATCACTATTAGTGTTTAAACATTCAGAAAAAAACTGTAATATCTTTTTAAGTATAGGGGAATCTCATAAAACAGAGTAAATGAGTGTGTATTGCAGTTTTATGTAATGAATGCTATCATTGACTGAGAATAATATACAAATAAATATGCTCTTAATTTTAGTTATTTCATTTTTATTTCTTTTTATCAATATCTTTATCCTACAATTTGTCGAATGAGTGCCATCTGTTTCGGAGTTGTTCACTGCTGTCAGAAAAGTGCAGCTGGCCTATCTTATACTGTAATATGCTGTAGTAACACCGAAATGACACACTCTACTCGGTTACCAGTTTGAGTGGGGGACTGGAGAGCTGTTGCTAAAGGCCTCATCCCTAACTGGTAGGACAAAACACACTATGGAATGTGAAGTGCCAATCGAGGCATTGATCGTGAAGATAAATGTTGCTCAACACATCCTTCAATACTAAGAAGTTTTAAGAGGGGACTCTTTTTTCTGCTGTAACTTAATTGTCATGGTCTGTACCAGCCGACCCCCCCTCTGTAACCCTTCCCCATTTGGCCAGAAGGCTTTGCTGGCCATTCAGCCGTTTCCCCCTCTCTGTCTCAGTGTCTTGTCTAACCCTTGTGTTTCTCATACTTCCCTGGCCACCATGTAGCTCAGTGGGTTGAGCATAGGGTACAGAGGCTATACCCCTCTAAGCACAGGTTCAAGCCCAGTCTGACCTGTTCGGTTTATTGGTTTTCTGTTCTAGTATCTTAGTTCTGTTTATCCTATATATCCGTTTTCATTCTCTTCTGCTGGTGTTTGTTTTTAGTTCCGCCCAATGTTAGCCCTTATTTATGTCTGTATTCCTAGTGTTTATTTCCTAGTATGTAGTTAGTTTCCTAGTTCTGGTACTTGTTAATTGTTAGTCAAGTTTCTCCACCTGATGGCCATTTTCCCTTTCTATTCTCATTGGTTCATTGTTATGGTTCACACCTGGTCCTCGTTAGTCATTGTGTTTTGTATATTTAAGTGCCTGCTTTTGTTCAATTTACTAGTCATTCATTGTGTTAACATGTGGTCCAATGTGTGTTTGGTTATGCTTCCCTTTGTTATTGTTGTGTGTTTTGAGTTCCTTGGTTCTGCTCCCTAATTGTGTTGCGATTTAATCAATCTGTGTATTTTCTGTATTTGTTTTGACCCCTCGTGGTCTTCTTGATTTTGTAGTTTCCCCAGTGTGTTTTTCTCTTCCTGATAAACCCCTTTGTCTTGTATAGCCGTAAGTGGATCGTCACCCTTCCTGCTGGTGCCATGCTGCTTTGCTGCTGTGACATTAATAGAAAATATAATGTACTGTTTGGGTCACTGTACAATATCTAATAATGAAATCTGTGTGTGTGAATGGTATGCATGCCATGTGATGGGTTGGCGCCCTGTCCTGGGTTATTCCCTGCCTTGAACCTGTTTCTGGGATATACTTTGCAACCCTGGAAAATGAATGATTCATTGAATGACTGAATGATAAAATTTGAGTGCATTTCTGCTTAGAGTATGTAAGTGTAGCAGGAGCTACTGTTTATTACCTAGTGTATACATTATAGGAAATATCTTAACATTTCAGCTTCTTTTAAGTATTAATACTTCTTGCTAGAAAGTAGCAATTTTCTCTTTTAAAACTCAAATACTACATAATATAACAACAAATTTATTTTTTCTTGGCTCTCAAAACAATTTTTCCTGGAAAGTGACAGAATTCTGCCACTGAAACAGTCCCTTCGTCTCCAAGATAAGCTTAAAAGAATTTATTATAGAAATTGTTTCCCCCAGTTCGGATGGTATTACCACAGAGGCCAGATGGTGAATCAGACCCTCATTTAGTCTTTGAAGTAACACCCACAACCATAATTAGGAGAAAGTGATGCTTATTCGTAATTAAAATTCCCCAACCAGTAAATATGAGTACCTTTTCAAAATAGTCTTATTTTTAAATAAAATGGATCAGACACTTCTTGAAGTCATTTTTAATATTAAAAGCAGCATTTATCTTGTAAAAGCATTTATTTGAATGAGCAGTGCCACCTATAATTACCTTGCAGTGGAATTTGAGTTAGTTTAATAAAAGATTCACAAGATACAAAAGTTTTTCTGTAAACTTTATGAAGTACTCAAATTCCCATCAAATTATTGTATGCACATTATATTGCAGATTCCACATCATCTGTCATCCAAGGATAAACAAAATTTTGGGGTCTATCATAGTCCTGACTGCAATATTATTGTAGATTGTGAAGGTGTAATTCAAGAATAACAATGCCTTGTAGTTTGTTCCTATAGAAGTGCATAGAATGGCAAGGTTATATAAAGCTTGAGGTGAAGCAGAAGCCCTTACAACTTCCTAACAATCCAAATGTATCATGATTAATAGAGACCTCTCTTCTTACCTACACATGTTCATTTGTACAGTCTGTGGAATAAAAAATTCATCCATCTTCTGACCACTCACCCAGTACAGCGTCACCAGGCTTGCTGGAGCCTATCTCAGCCAGCACGTGGCACATAGTATCCAGATGTATTGATTTGTATTTTATTTATCTGTTTCACTCATGGTGACCAGTACTGTGCCAAAAAAGCGTAAGGGTAGTGATAGTACAAAACCATATGTTCATCAATCCATTTTGCATACCCATGTACCTGGAGCCTGGAGTCACTCAGGGGAAGCACAGGGCACATGAAAGAGGATGCATTGGACAGCATGCCAATCAAAACCATATATCACACAACAAAACGATATCTATCCCAGGACAATGGAAAACATCGTTAATTTAATATTTAAGCAAGTAAAACTATTCTATAGTTTTATGTTCATGTTCCATTATTTTGTTTTTCTGAACCGTACATTGGCATTTTTTTTTCTTGAAGCAGTATGATTTTGCAGCCACTTACTGGTGTTCAATGGCATTTAAAAATTGTAAATAAATCAACAAATGAATGACAAGAAACTCCATCTGGTGTCACATCTCATCACTGAGACATTCCTTTTGGGGATAACTGTGACCTTCAGTGAAGGTTGTTCCAGCACATATGCCCTGAGCAGCCCTTTACCTTACATGGTTGACTTGTGATGCGAAGTGACTCAGAGGACACTGTCTGTTAAATGGAAAGTGCTGGTGCATTGCAGTGCCATGTCAAAAATCTCTACAACAGATCTGATCTGTAATTTGACTATTGAAATATGTATTTTGAAGTCCCCATATGGCCCCTCCCTTTCCTTTTTTATTTTGCTTGGCTGAGGGCATATTTAGCTACAAATTTGTCATTCAGAATCAGCGAGGGTAAAATGACTTTCTTACTGTGGCAGAGATGTCAGGTTAACTAAAACAAGTATAAAAACGAATGCTTTGAAAAAGGACAAAAATATAACAATGACAAGCTGAAAATAAACAGTACCCTTTCACAGCAGGATTTATATCATTCTTGGCTTTGGAGGTCTCTTCAATTTTGTGTAGCCCGTGCTATGTTTTCTTTTATTTCTTTATTATTAAAAAATGTTATAAAAGTGGTTTTTGGATGTACCGTGTTTTATTTGCATTTAGAATATTTCTATGTTAATTTCTGTGAGTTTATTGGTTGTAACTGGGGATGACCTTTGAACCAAAACCTGGCGCGAAAGAAGGAGAGAGGGAGAAGGAGTGGGGGGTGGACGGCTACTCTGGCGCTGTGGGAAGAAGGAGTGGTAACGAGACGATGAATGTTAACCTCTAGGCGTTTGCGGTGAGACTAGCTAGATAGAAGTTGTCGGCTAGATAATAATTCTATCTGGAGCCGGTGTCGGACGTTGCCGTTCACCTGGACAAAGTGGACGGAAAGGAACCCCGACGCCAGCGTTAACGGATGCACCGGGATACGGAGATCCACAACCTTCCCCCGACGGACTTTATTTCTTTATCGAAAAGCAGGTACCAGGCTCGCAATTTTTTTGTTTGCTCGCAGAGCGAAGCGGCCATTTTAGTGGGCCTCGCCGCTCCCGAGCGACGTTACCAGGCTTGCACCGAGAGTGACATTTTAGTTTCATTTTACTGTAGTGGACTTTCAGTTTGCAGTTCACGGTACCATCAAGAATTACTTGGAGAATTGTTTGATTTATGTCTTTACGTTGCATTTGGAAAGAAGGGAAGATAAGGTTTTAATAGTATTTTTCATGTAACTTCTTAAGTTTGAAATTAATGTATTTTTTGTTAGGCTATAAAGCTCTGGGGTGTTTTATGAAAGTGTCCTTATTGGCTCAGGGCAGCAGGAGTTGACACAAATTTAAAAGAAGTCAGTGCCCCATAGAGAGTAGAAACGTTTCAGGGGTCATGCCCATCACTGGGGCATGGGGGCGCTACATTTGGAACACACACTAAAACGTTTTTGTGCTGACAATTACATTTGTAGTTACTAACTTATCCGGATTTTGTTTCACCCTGTTCATATATCAAGCGTGGATCTGATGCTTTATTGTTAGTGCATGTGTTAGTGTTGTTCTGTCTATAATGTAGATTTTAATTGGGTAAACAATTGAAATTACATAGAGAATGATCTATGTGTTTAGTAACAGGGAATCATTTGCAACTGTTAATCTGTTTGAGTGCACAGGCAAAATTATACAATTTCTAAAAATCATGGTTGTGGGATATAATAAAAATGTAATGCAACCTTGGATCTCTGTGTGCCAACAGTACTACCCAGTAGCATCAATTTTAACTTAATTGTTTTTTATTATAATGGTGTTAAAATGTTGTACATTATTTCGCAAGGTTCAAAATCCATTGAATCCTAATATAGCAGGATAACATTTCAACACTGTGATAAAGACCGTACATAATCTAGATCCAAGAGCCTCCTATTTAACTAGGTTCACAGTAATTTGGAATCTGTCCCAGGAAGCGTAGGTCATAAGGCATAATGCCTCTCAACCGCAAAGCCAGCAATGGGCACTCAAACTTAACAAACATTAGCTGAACAAAGAATAATAGCATTTTTTTTTTTTCTAAGGGAAAGTGGGGGTTTATTCCAATGAAATACCTGTTGGATCTACAATTGAACTCAAAGTCAGTAAGGTGTAAGGCAGGTGCGGACTGTCCACTGGGAAGTTGGACATTTTCCCGAACTTGTGAAGGTTGATCTTTCTTCCCCAACCTTCGCATTATATAGCTTATATACCAGGGGTGCCCAACCCATCGGTCGATCACTGCATGTTTTCAGGTTGATCACAAGAAATGATCAATAGATAATGCTTTCCAGTTTCTTTGGTGGCCAACCCGTTGATAGATATTGGCAAAATATACCAAGCGGTACCCACAATGACAAATTCCTGAGATGCTTTTTGTTTCCAGTCCACCCTTGGTGAAAGGAAATGCTAAGTACGGAGTACACTATTTTGCCAGAAGTATTGGGACGCCTGCCTTCATCCACAGATAAACTTTAATGACGTCCCATTCTTAATGCATAGGCTTTAATATGGAGTTGGCCCACCCTTTGCAGGTATAACAGCTTCAACTCTACTGGGAAGGCTTTCCACAAGGTTTAGGAGTGTGTTTATGGGATTTTATGACCATTCTTCCAGGAGAGCACTTGTGAGGTCAGGCACTGATGTTGGACGAGAAGGCCTGTCTCGCGGTCTCTGCTCTGATTCATACCAAAGGTATTCTATCGAGTTGAGGTCAGGGCTCTGTGCAGGCCAGTTGAGTTTCTCCACACCAAACTCACTCATCCATGTCTTTATACACCTTGTTTTGTGCACTGGTGTGCAGTCATGTTGGAACAGGAAGGGGCTATCCCCAAATTGTTCCCACAAAGTCCCTTGAGAGTAACCCATTCTTTCACAAATGTTTGTAGAAGCAGTCTGCATGCCTTGGTGCTTGATTTTATATACCTGTGGCCATGGAAGTGATTGGAACACCTGAATTTAATGATTTGGAGGGGTGTCCTAATACTTTTGGCAATATAGTGTATAATCTAAAAATAAAATTCATGTGTATATGTACTGTAGAACAATCATTTTGGACAGATGAAGGGCATATAACAGTGCTTATCCCCTCTCCAAACATTTTTGCTCTTATAGTTTAAGACATCTAGTATTGCTCTCTGATTAACCTTCGTTGAAGCCAAGAACTGATGGCAGTGATGTTTCTATGTAATGCCTTACACAATTAAAGTTTGAAGAAAACACCCAGGAGAACACTTCTTAGTTTAAATAATATGCTGATGTATAGTTGAGGGCTTTGCAAACTGTCATGTGTGTTCAGCTTGGGTTGTGCAAGCCTATTTAAAGCTTAATTGCTATACCGCAGCGTGTTCTACTCTTGGAATTTATACTGAAAAATGCATTACCTTAAGTGCATTGAATACTTTCCACATTTTTGGGAACAAAACATGAAAACAGATGTCAAAGAAAAAAAACGGTGCCTTGGCATAAGTAAACGATGAAATGCGTACAATGGAGCTTCTGGTGTTTTATCTTCATGATTTTTTTTCAGTTATTTAATTTTGCAAATGCAATGACAATGGGATGCCGTTTTATTATAACACCTGACCACCGTGTCACCAAGTTTACACTGTCACAAAATTTACAAGCACTAACTTATATGCAGGTAAGCTGAAGTTTACAGATTTGAGCTACTGCTTTCCACTATACTAAAGAAATAATCTTTTTGAGATAGTTACTTGGCACTATTGTGAAACTAGCTCTTTATAAGGCTAATTCCCCAGGTTAATGTGATAATTATCAAAATAATTTCAAGATGATAAAAATATAGCTGAAAAAAATGTTTATAATAGTTTTTAAGGGCCCTGTTTCACACCTTTCCTGTGTAAGTATATCCCAAACCTTTTTTTTTTAAACTCGTACAGTTGTCATGAACCGTGAGACGAAGTACCAAAAGGTGGGCGTTTGGGTGAACAAACGGGGGTTTTATTGAAACCAAAAACTGAACTGAACAGGGGCTAGAAAACAAAAGGTACTTTAAGGGGTCGACATGGAAGGACTGGTACAGGGAAGGACATGGGAATACAGGAGGAATGACATTAATGACCGGATTGGGAATGATGAGACAAACAGGGACTTGTATAGAAAAACTGACAAGCCCATCAGTAACAGCTGGAGGGTGCTGACCCTGCTGCTGGACTTTCTGGGGTCTCTCTCAGGAAGTCCAGGATCCAGTTGCACAGGGAGGTGATGAAGCCTAGTAGGCTGAACTTCCCTATGAGCTTCTGAGGAATGATGGTGTTGAATGCTGAGCTGAAGTCTATGAACTGCATTCTTGCATAGGTGTTCTTTTCTAGATGGGGCAGGGTAAAGTAGATAGCAGTGGAGATGGCATCTTCAGTGGAGCAGTTTGGAATGTATACAAACTATAGAGACTCGTGATATGGAACGTCCAGCTTTCAGGTGCCCTATGACTAGCCTCTCAAAGCACATCATGATGATTGGTGTCAGTTATACAGAGCGATAGCCATTAAGGCAGGAGACAAATGACTTCTTCGGCAAAGGTATGACGGTGGCTTTGAAACACTTAGGGACGACAGTCTGGCTCCGGGAGATGTTGAACATCTCTGTGAGATCAGCTGATCCTCACATTTCCTGATTTACAGCACCTATTCCTCTGGAGGGAGGATGTTCTTCCTTGTAGGTGTGTGAAAATTAATCTCAACGCATTTTCGATCTCTATACATCCAGTGAGTCAGTGAGGGACAGGAGGTCACTGAACAAATTGCTCTCCATCATGGACAATCCATCCCACCCCCTTCATGACACTACAGAGACAGCAAAGCTCTTTTTCCAACATTCACTCATCTCTGCTGCCACAAAGAACGCTACAGGAAATCATTCCTGCCATTTGCAATAACACTCTAGCAGCTCATCTCTGTCTAACAGATGACCTATCAAATTCGTGCATGCACACAGCTACTTTAAGTATGGGACTTATGTGTGGTCTGTCATCATTCACACTGTAATTGCACTACAACTGACTGTTTTCTTAATATTTAACTTTGATGTTGACTTGTATATACCTTTGTTTTATTGCTCTATTTACTATCTATGGTTACTATTGTCTGTTTCTGTGACAAACCAATTTCCCTCAGGGGATCAATAAAGTATGTTTAATATTAGTTTCTGTTCTATACACAGTATGACTAATTGACCACTAACAAACCACTAAATTTAGTTTGTGACATTTAATTCTCCGTTTTTTTTAAACTGTACAATAACATTTTCAGCTATAGAAAAGAAACTGTTTTCACTTGTCCTCTTTTTTTTTTCTGTACAACATTTTCTTGTCACCCCCCTTCAGTGAAACCTTCTTAAGGAGTCAGATGAGTATGACTTCTCTGGCTGCCTGCCACACCACTACCCAAGTACAATCATTCAAAAAAAATTCATGGTCTCTTCAAGATAAATTAATTTAATCAATACAACCTACTGACTTCTACTTCTACAACATAGTTTTGCAAGAATATGATGGGGATACATAAAGCAATATTTTATAACTTTTACTACAAACTCTCAATGGAATTAAATTCTATTAAGGGGTCTTGTTATAATTTAAAGCATTCCCAGTAATTTAATGCTTCGTTACGACAATTAAAAAGCTAATTTAAAATGACATTGTTTTAATAACTGAGAACATTAAACTCTTCCACAAAGACTGAAATTTCTCCCACTTTGAATGATGGTCTGGGCCCATAGTCCCAAAGCATCTTAAGGATAAAAGTTGCTCCTAACTTGCCGATTTCGGAGAAACTTGTAAAAATAATGGGCGTGTCAGTCCTAAATGTAGGACTCCTGTAGGAATTTTTTGACTAAGAGCAATTTACAAAGCCCCTTAGCACTAAAAGTAAAACCTAAGTCTGGAAGAGCTAAAAAGTAGTCAAGTTGCTGTATCTCGGTGGCTTGTTTTTGACAGGTTACCATATGCTTTAAAGAATCTATATTTGTCATTAACAGAAAATGACGTTCTTTTTCCCGTCAAGATTTCTGTGCACGCAGCATTAGCCTCGTGTAGCTAGCCAGAAGCAGATGGGTTCCCACAAGGCATTAAAGTATAAAAAAAAAAATTACTGTAGTTTTTTTTCCCGTATGTTGGCATACATAAAAAGACTCAAACATTACAAGAAGGCTACTTGATTAATATAAGTGAGTTATTTATACAGTATTTGTACAGGAATCATTCTGTCCCGAGCTTTTTGGTCTAATTAAGTGGTTAATCTCTAGAAGTGGTTTCGACTGTATTTCTGTTTGTGGGATGTCACACATACATTTCACCAGCACATACTGGGTTCTCATCAACCAATTCCCGTGGTTATTGCAGGCAAGCTTGTGCATGAGAACTGATGTCAACTACAGTGAGGGAGTTAGGAGCTGGCTATTTTCCTAACTAAAAGTTGCTCTCAGTCACTTTGTGACTGTTCTACTTTTAGTGGTCTGATAAAATGCTTTGTGAATACGGGCCCTGAGGAATATATGGACCTCAATGAGTGAAAATATATAACATTTTAATGTGAACTCATTAGTCCACCAATGATTGAAATGCATTGTGTGAGTGCATTGGGCTTGATTTTCAGACCTCATGTCTACAGTTAACCCTAACCCAAAAGACAGAGAGCCTTTCCCCAAATATTTGTGGAGATGCATTGCTTCAAAACCATCCATACACAAAATCAAGTAGCTTCTCTTTCAATTCCCTGTAAGTAACATATTTATCCAGCCAAATAGAAATAGGGGTTTTATATTATTCCATGCCTGACAAGTTTTTTTCAGTGCTGTTGAATTGCTTATTATTGCTATCAGCATAATCTGGCACAGTAATAGAATAAAATTCTATATTTAGATTTCTCCTTTATTTAGCTTATAACCCTGCAAGGAATTTCATCATGAGTCCTGTACCTTTATGGTTTACTTTACATGATTAGACTTTGAAATGTCTTTGTCTCTTCTATTTCTAGTTTTTATTTATTGGTGTTGAAGTGATTGGTAACTTTCAGCTAAAAGAAGTATTGGTAGATTCCAGGGAGGAGCATTTCCTCTGTACAGAATAAAATAGCGAAACAAAAATGCATTAAAGTGCACATTCCCTGAAAAGGGTGATGTCCTTCATATGAGGTATCAAACTGAGGTCCTGAGTCTCACACACTATTCAAGCAAAAATATAAGGATGTTGACTTAAGGGTCCTGGCGAATTTCCCATTCTGTCCCTATTAAATAACCAAAGCCATTTAATCATCTCCCATATAGTAATTGGCTATATAATTTCTCACCTCATCTCCTAAAAATCTGGGCCCATATTCACAAAGCATTTTATCTTACCACTAAGAGAACTCCTAAATCACACTAAGAGTTTTTTCCTAAAACCTATTCACAAAGCTGCTCAAAGCAACTTTTACTAAGGATAAGTAAAAACTCCTAAGCTAAAAGTAGCCACTTTGACTGATGTCAGTTCTCATGCATCAGCTTGCCTGCAATAACCACGGGGATTGGTTGATGACAGGCAGGTATGTACTGGTGAGATGTATGCGCAACATCCCAAAAACTGAAATACAGTGGAAACCGCTTATAGTGATCATTCTTATAGTGAGCGACAGCTTAATTAGACCAAAAAGCTTGGGACAGAATAATTCCTGTACAAATACTGATTAAATAATTTTCTTATATTAATCAAATAGTCTGCTAACAGTGTTCATTTTGGGCCTTTTTATATATGACAACATGGGGAAAAAATTAAAACTAGTTTATTTTATTTTACTTTAATAGCCTTTTACCCTTTTATTTTGCCTTTCGGTAACCTGTCTGGTTCTAGCTAGCTACCTGAGGCTAATGCTGCATGCACAAAAACATGATGGAAAAAAGGTCATTTCCTCTCAATGTCAAATATAGACTAATCAAAACATGATAAGCTGCCAAAAACAACCGAATGAAATGCAGCAATGAAAGTACAATGAACTGTATGTGTGGGGTTGCATGGTGGTGCAGTGGTTTGCACTGTCGCCTCACACCTCTAGGACCAGGGTTCACGTCTCTGCGAGGGTTCCATGTGTGTAGAGTTTGCATGTTTTCCCCGTGTCGTCATGGGGTTTCCTCTGGGTGCTCTGGTTTCCCCCCATAGTCCAAAAACATGCTGAGGTGAATTGGAGTTGCCAAATTACCTGTTGTGTGAGTGTGCCCTACGATGGGTTGGTGCCCCATCCTGGGTTGTTCCCTGCCTTGCGCCTGTAGCCTCCGGGATAGGCTCCAGACTCCCTGTGACATTGAATGGGATAAGCAGATACAGAAGATGGATGTATTTTATGTATAGTACTTTACTGTAGTGCATTTGAATTATATACAGTTCAGTAATTTAATTTGTCCAGTACTGACATTTGAAAAGCATTTGAAAGTTATATTTTGAAAGAGTTAATAAAATTCAGTAAATAGCGGCGCTGTCCGTTTTATTACCTCACATGCATGTAATTACCATCTAACTGATATTTGTATATTTATTCACCTGAGACACAAATTTTTTTTAAAAAAGCGGTTATAATAATCATCTGTTTGGATGGTCACAGTGGTCAACTGATCAACTGAATGTGTGATCACTATAAATGATTTCCACTGTACATGATTGGGTTGTTTCGGTTTGTTGGAGATGTTATTGCATTCCTCACAAACTCCACCACAATCATAATTCCCTCCAGATTGAGATGGTATCTTTTAAGTAATTCTGCGTTGTTTAATGTTTCCAAGACATTGAGATGTGGATTGACAGCGGCCATTTTGTGACTTTGTGAATGACTTAGAAGTCCTCTCATCTACTTTTTAGTTCTCCCAGACTTAGGTGCTACCTTTAGCACTAAGGGGATTTGTGAATTGCTCTTAGTCCTACATTTAGGACTGACACACCTATTATTTTTAAGAGTTTCTCCTAAATCGGCAAGTTAGGAGCTTCTTTTCGCCTTAAGATGTTTTGTGAATACGGGTACTGATCTATTATAAATGCCCTCTACTCATAATAGACCCCAACCCACATTGACCCACGTAAAATGAATTTACTCCAGTCTCATTACAAACCTAACTATTTTATTATTGTGATGTTTCTGGGAGATTGTCAGGACTTTCACCTTCAGAACATTTGAGATTTTTCTATCATTGGCTCTGTAAAAATCCATAGTGTCCCTCATTTAAGTTCTCCTAAGCTCCATGCTACATCTGGTGTAACCGGTCCCCTCTGGCTCCACCATAACCTGTCATGCTTGGACAAGTTCTACCTCTTCCAAAAGGAGCCTCATTGTCCTAGTAAAATTCTTTCCCACACTTTTTCTACTCTGTATTACACAACTACACTGCTTTGCTTCTTAGTACTGAATCTGAGTTTCATGTACTGCCATGTGCCTTTGGTACTGTGTAAATAGGGGTCAGTTTGCATGGTTTGTTGCTAGTTAGCTCTAGACTGGATGTGGACTGTTGGCTGCTCCACTTACTGTTAACTGGAGCATTGCTGTTTTTCAGGGATGAGGGTATGGGTATAAAATTTCTGTATTAAATAATCATTTATGTAACTTGCCCTTCTGTGTAATATTTCTGCGAGAGAGATGTCAAATGGACAGCATGCTTGGTAGCATGGTAGCATGCTTTATTAAGCTATTTGTTGAAATATGACTGTGCTTGAAATGTTAAACGCAATGCAGAGGCTGAGTTGTCACTGAAGTTCACTGTGAACATCTTTGGCTAGAAGTACCATTGCATACATAATGCATGTAGTAGTGGTGTCACATTGTTTAATAGGACTGTTTCTGCATGGCTTACCTGGATTATTCGATGTGTCCTTGCTGTGACCTTTGAACTGCATGAGGACTATCTCTATTCCTTGAGCTGAAACCCATAGCCTAAGGCTTATGCATCTGCTGTTAGTCGACACTCATAGCCTGCTGGGTGGGTGCTAAGTTACAGTTGTTATATTTTTAGCTGCCACAAATGTTTTTCAGAGGTGTTTTTATGTTTTCATTTGGTAAAGCCTAATTTTTTTAATTCACATTGAACTGTGCTGAGCTTCGGGACATTGTGATTGACTGACTGCGTCTGTGCTCTTTCTTCTCCCACATAATAGTGTTGTATTTTTGAATTTGTGTTTTTACTCAAAAGACAACTACAATGTTAAGAAAATTGATCACTGATCAGTTAATCAGTATTACTATACTGACAAATTGAATGAATTAATTACTATAGCTGACAAAGCAATCTATACTCCAAGAAGCAGACACTATTGATTTGTTTTCCTCTCTGAGCTATTCAAATTCAGCCATATGCAACAGAAATATGTTAAAATGTGCATGATTTGTGAGGTGCAATAAATAACAGTTTGATTAAAGCAAAGCTGAAACAAGTGATTAAAAACACTGCAATCGACTTGAGGCACAAGTGGGACAGTACACAGCCCCATTAAACCTGTACTGTATATATTCAGGTGCTCACCATATTAGCAGAATGTTTGCAATCAGACCACAGGTGCTGTCCTGGAGCAGAAGTGCAAAAGTATGGTCCCAGTTAAAAACTACAATATTATACAACTTGGCTAATTTGCAGCATTTTACAAATATTCAGTGTAATTGTCTAAAAGAAGGAATCTTTTTGTTTGTTGTGGAGACGACTGGACATACAGCTATTACCCACATTCAGACCAGCTCAGCAAATATATTATATTATATATAGCTGCTTTTTAAACATTATACCATAAAGAAACATTTATATTAATTTGATTAATCATATACCCTGATCTGGAAAAGCAGCTGGAAGATGGATGGATTATATACAGAATCACTGACATCACTTTTTTGTGAGTGTGTTTACTTTCAGTGCTCTTTTGAAAACAATGTGCAGAAGAGATATGTGCTTTTGTGTTTGAAAGGATGTCTGGATGTGTACTTTGAATGATGGGACTCTATGCACGTTTTATCTGTCTCACATTTAATGCTCACAACATCCTGCATTCACTGCTCTTAATCAGGCTTCGAATAATGTTTTCTAAGAATCACTTTTTATTCCTTGGGAAATATAACAGGACAACAGCAACTCATTTGAATGCAACCTTACTGAAGTAACATCTAATTTGCGTCCCTCATCTCCATTTCTATATTTAGATTAATTGGTACCCAGTGATGAAAATGCAAACCAGACGCTCTGTTTTTAAATAGACATTAAACATGTGGGTTTAATATACTGTCAGTGTTTGAAAATCTAAAGTTAGGCATTGTTTCAAGCCTCTTTCCTCTGAAGCTGGTGTCCAGACATTATATTTTTATTTCTGTTTGAATTGTGCTGACCTAGATTTCAATGCATGAGATGAATGCCAGGGTAGGTACAGTATTTGACATGCTTCTTGACATAGTTCTCAAGAAAAAAAAAGCAAGAAAGAACACAAAAATTGTTTGGATGACATTGCACCAAATAAAGTTAGAAAAAGAGTACTTCAACTGCTAAACCTAGCAGGGCAGAGTGTCACGTTTCTTAATAAATGACAACAAAAGTAGTTCAGTGATAAAAGACAGACATTTATGAGCACATAAAGCTTTGCAAATCATTCTCAATGTACTCCCCGTTTCTCACTCTCAATTTCAGTTGCACCCCTGAAATTCTGAGGACTCATGTACATTTACCTTGCTACTATATAACCTAAGCCATCTGTATATTTACAACAATAAAAATAAATCAAATATACATTCACACTCCAATTCATCACCTTATATGGGATTTGCTAAAAAATAATTTGCTTTATGAAAATGGTCTTTTATAATGTAAATGTTTTGAGGCAATCTATAAAAGAACACTGACATTTATTAATATTATTATTATTATTATTATTATTATTATTGTCATCTAATGTTCATACACTCCATTGGGGGTGGAGGGGGAAGGAGGAATCCTGCAGTACACCCATAAGATTACCATAAACCTCCAAGTCTACCCTACTCTGAAGCTAAGTGACCTGATTATATTTCTCCACAACAAATGTCACACAACAGGAGTGGGGGTAGGGGCTTTGCCACGATAAATTTTTCCAAATGAAAATATTACATTATTACATTACATGCAATAGCACAATATAAGGTATAACAAAAATATTAACGTTATACATAATAAATAAAGCTCTACTTTAAATACATTCCCTCTAGATATATTTCACTATCCAGTTATCGGACCAAAGTGTCTTCAGAAATCCACATGACATCCATATTTATGACTTTTTAAGTTTTTTTTTTTTTTTTTTTTTTAAGTTTTTATTGTGAATTAAGCCATATTTAAGACCAAATTGTAAGTGGAAATATGTTTCACCAGAATCAATACCCTAACATTTACTCTATAGTGACTATACCCACTGTTTCATTCAGGTTTGTATTAAAAAATGGTCTAACAATTGATGCATGAATAATACATCAAACTATAAAATGCAGCAATCAAGGCATAAGTGCCTGAAGTATGAGAAATCCTCCTATCAAAAAAAATTCACTCAAAACAGAGGAATAACAGACTTGGATTAAAACATTCACTGCCCCTTTCTCCAACATTACAAGCATATAAAGTGGTAGATTTAACAGAGTCTTGAATAATGAAGTAACACTTTGCCATGGATTGCTGCTTCAAAGACAATGCCTACATATGGGTACAGTCCATGCTACTTTTAGCAGCAATTGTTGAACTTCCACTCAAATTCTCTCACCTCTCTCTCTAACTGTATCAAAACAGAGGGGTATACTATGACGTGTGATTAACATGCACCCTTTATAACCCAGTATTCCTTTATCCATTACACTCTCTCACTCACTCACTCACTCACTCACACACACACTTTTCTATACATATCTTTGTGGGTACCATCCATTCATTTCTATGGGAAAAACCCTAATCCCAACAATGACAACCTTAGCCTCTACCAAGCCCTAACCTTAACTGCAAGTAACCAAACAAAATACAACTTTTGACATTTTTAATTTTTTGATTGCAGTCATGGGACGGTACGGTGGTGCAGTGATTAACATTATCGCCTCACACCTCTTGGACCTAGATTTGGGTCTCTGCCAGGGTTACATGGGTGTGGAACTTGCATGTTCCCCCTATGTTTTTGTGGGGTTTCCGCTGAGTACTCTGGTTACCCCCCACAGTCCAAAAACATGCTGAGGCTAATTGCAGTTACTAAATTGTGTGTGGGTGAGTGAATGGTGTGTGAGTATGCCCTGCAATGGGTTGGTGCCCCATCCTTTCCTTCCTTGTGCTCATAGGCTGCAGACTACCTGTGACCCTGAACAGGATGAGTGGTTTCAGAAAATGGATGGATGGATAGCAGTCACAGATATTTATAAAACTGAGTGTCCCCACGAGGGGACCTAAAAAAATAGTCCCCTCAGTGTCAAAATAATAGGGTTTTTTCACATTGTGGGGACATTTGGTCCCGCAATGTAATATATACATAACCCGTACACGCACACACACAGCATTGGTATGTGGCCAGTTAGATAACAAAGCTGTTGACATATTTTAGAATGACATCCATGCTCATTTATAATTATACCGTTCAAAGTACAAAGGATAGAATAAATGAACTGATAACTATAAAACTAAATGAGATGGACATGTACAGCAAAGTGTGGTTTAAGCAATGGAAAATGGAAAACAATGCACACTACTTGATTTTCTGATTATGTATTTCTACCCATTTATATTAATAATTGTACTGTTTCCATTCACCACCAGTGCCTGTAAGCGAGTGACAGCTACTAAAAGAGAAGTGCATGTGCGAACATTCGAATATCAATTAAAATTTGTACGTAAGGTAATCTGGAAAACTAAGGGGTGTGCAAGAATTGCTATCAACTGAAAACGCTAAGCCAATATCTCGTTACAGTTGAAATTACCTCTTTTCATAAATTTTAACAAGATTTAGCACACACAGTGAAAGGGCTTGAAATGCAAAAATGATTGGTGTACATCTCTGACTGTGGACATCAAAGGCCTGTGATTAAAAACTGACTTGGTAGTATACCCCTTAAGGGTTTGTCACAAAAATATCAGACGTCAAACTAAAATACAATAGTCCCCCTTTATCACCCTTCTTCTTAAGCAGAAAGGTTTTTTTTTTTTAAATAGTTAAAAAAAAAAAAAAAAAAATCAAAATTAAAAACAGTTACTTAAACACAAGTATTGCCATACTGTGACAACGTCAATATCCTGGACGAAGGGATGATTCATGTCCTGGGCGGAAGGGTTTGGGATTTCATCAGGATCGTCAAAACAAATTCTGAATTATTTATAGAATTTTCCATTCCATATTTTTGGACCATGGGTGACTGAAACCATGGAGGGCAAATCCTACGAATAAAGGGAGACACTGCGAATGTTTATGACTTCAAAAAAAATTTAAGATCTAGTAAGCTTAAATTTAAGACTTTGTAAGACTTTACACACTAGTTTGTGACCCACTGGGCTGGCTACTTTGAGCAGTTGTTTAAAGCTGATCCTCCGATTAGGATGCTGGACATCTCTGGGTTTACGGTTCTTGAGGCTGATCCAACACAATCTCACTGAGATTGCACTGGTGGTGAATCAGCTGAAGGTAGGGAAGGCCGCAGGGATCTTTGGTATCCGGGGTGAACTTCTCTAGGCTGGTGGTAAGTCTGTCCTCCTGCCATTGCAAACAATCTTTGCTTTCATTTGGGAGACAGGCGTCATCCCAACTGACAGGAAAACTGGACTTATTGTTCCTATCTGGAAAGGGAAAGGTGACCGGCACTGAGGGTTGCAAGCGCAAATATTGGCAGAGGTTCTTTGCAGCCTTTTTCGATTTTCATAAAGCATTTGACTCAGTTGATCGAGTTGCCCTGTGGATGGGATCTCCCCCGAAGCTGCTGGACGTCATGGTCAGCCTGTATACTGGTACTGTGAGTGCTGTGCAGAGTGGAGAAAGAACCTTTGCTTTCTTCCCAGTTGATTCTGGGGTTTTCCAGGGGTGTGTTCTTGCTCCTACTCTGTTCATTGCTTGCATACATCTTTGCAAGAGGATGAAGGTCCAAGTTTTTAGAGTCCTGGTGCTACCTCTCTTGCTGTATGGCTGTGAGACTTGGACGCTAACCAGTGAGCTGAGACGAAGACTGGACTCCATCAGTACTGCGTCTCTTCGGAGAATCGTTGGGTACCACTGGTTTGACTTTGTATTGAACGAGCAGTTGCTAGAGTAGTCCCGAATGAGGCACATTACCTGCATTGTGAGGGAGCGTGAGTTACGGCACTATGGCTGTGTGGCGCGTTTCCCTGAGGGTGATCCAGCTTGCAGGATCATCATTGCTGAGGACCCGCGTGGCTGTACCAGACCACGTAACACCTGGCTGTGGCGGATGGATGGCCACTTCTGGAGGGTGGGACTGGACCGTGTGTCTGCCTGGGGGGTCACCAGCTGGGATCCTGAGGCGTTTTGTCATATGGTGGGTGCGGCAACACGCTGCATCAGCGCATGCGCCCCGACCTGACCTGACCTGTAAGAATTTACAAGGCCTTTATTGGTTCAACTCCATTTTAAGACATTTTAAGACTGTTAAATCCTTGAGGATACCTTTCCCGAATGCTACCAATAAAATTTGCTGTGTGGGAGCTGGCGACAAAAAAGTACATTAACTTTATTTTAGAATATTCAGAAAATCATCTTGCAGTTTAAGAACCACTGTCATGTGTAATATTTCATCCATATAAATATGTTTGCGAAGTGGTAATAAGATCCATCAAAGATCAAATAGACAAATAAGATGTAATAAAGTTATCTTTACAAGATCAAGTGTCCTCTGCAGTCACCCTTTGTTTTGCTGACACTAAGCAGTATGGCTTCAATGTCTGTGTGATTTGTCTCCAAATTTGAACAGCTCCAGATCTCCACCCATGCAATATAGACTTGGACAAATTTGTTGGTACCCTTACAACACATTGAAACAATGCTTGATTCCTCTTGAAAAGTCATCAAATTAAAAGCAATCGTATCATGTATGCCTGCAAGCCTCTAGTATGTAATAGAGTAAACCAATAAAATTGTAAAAAGATATGATTTATTGTTTATTTTACAAAAATATGCAAAAATAGCCTGGACAGATTTGTTAGCACCCCTAAAAATGATCATAAATCATTGCATTATTGTCGGTTTCAAACTAATTCTTTAACCTTAATCAGTATCACGGGAGGAGTTGATATTTGTATCAGCCATTCAGCCTATTAAAGGGAGGCACTGTATGTCATGGTCTGTACCTGTCCATCCCTGCCCTTCATGTCTCTTCCCCATTTGGCCAAAAGGAATATTGAATGGGTTTTTGGGGTGCATGTTAGTCTCGTTTCATAGTATACACTTTAGTTCTATTAGTTTGATACAATTAACCGGAGAGGGTTTTTTTTTTAGATAAAGTTCAACAGTTGATGCAAAAAGTAACATGGGCACATATCAGAAGACGGGTTAGTTGGGTATTCTGTCTATAGAATTGTCTTTGAAGCAGCAACCCATGGGAAAGTATAAATTCAAATATTGAATAATCTCTTAAATCTGCCACTTTATATGCTTGTAATGTTGGAGAATAGGACACTAAATATCTTACTCTAAGTCCATTGTTCCTTGCATTTAATTGCAGTTTCTTGATAAGAGGATTTCTCAAAATTAAGTCACCCATGCTTTGATTGTCACTTTGTAGAAATTGATTTATTATTTACACATCAATGGTTGGATATTTTTTAATGCAGACTTG
The DNA here is from genome assembly GCA_011763525.2 of Mormyrus iriodes. Classification (NCBI taxonomy): domain Eukaryota; kingdom Metazoa; phylum Chordata; class Actinopteri; order Osteoglossiformes; family Mormyridae; genus Mormyrus; species Mormyrus iriodes. Next base: position 39,606,941 of record JAAGVU020000001.1, read on the forward strand.
TATGAAAAGTGGGTGTACTGTAGTGTAAATGTATGTATATATAATGTATATTGATTCTGGTAAAGCATATTTCTGCTTACAATTTGTTCTTGAATATGACTATAAGTAGGTTTTAAAAAGTCTTAAATTTCACATCAGAATTTCTGCAGACACCCTGATGTAATGTAATGTAAGTCGTAATAAGATCCATCAAATACAATTTGACTTTGCATCACCTATGTGGTGTTGCTTCAGTTTTTGGGCAATTTGGGTCATGAGAGTTGGTCCGAAAGACTTGGGGAGCAGGCATGTTGGAGCAATAATAGAAGATTATTAAATAGACTGAACAAAATTGGAAATAAACTGGATCATGAGGGATCAATAGCGAGCCTATGGCACGTGCAACAAGAAGGCACAACGTCAATGACAGGACTGGGGAACACAGAACTGGGAAGCACTTTTGTACAAGGTTAACAAGGGAACAAATGAGAGGCAGCTTGAGTGATTAACAAGGGCAGGAAAGATGGGTAAGACAAACAATCAATAGGGGTGGCTCATTAGGGACACATTAGGGAGGAAACAGGAGGGTTGGAGGGGTACGGCATGAGAATACACCCCACCCCCCCAGACAGAGGTGCGAAATGAAAGGGAGCGAACAACAGGGCAGGCATACGGCCTGCCTCAAACCCATGACTGGAAGATACCAGTCTCAGAGCTTCATAAGTCTCCTGTAACTGCCACAACCCAGTCTCAATCATAAGTAATGCATAATAAACATGACTATAATGTGGTACACTCCTATTTGTACACATTTATAGCAATGTTTATAATGCTTTACGTATACGTTTTAATGCATTATGAATGTGTTTATAAATTAGTAAGTACATGGCCTTAAGTAAATTGTTACCCCTCTGTTTAAAAATATTAGTCATCTCTGATGTATATTGTTTACTTCTGGTCAAATTGAAATGAAAGACAATCACATAAAAACGCTTTAGTATTTTAAATAAAAATGAACAGTCAGCCTCCAAAAGCTTGATAAAATCTAAAATACTTTCAATAAAAGATAAAAACAAACACCAAAGCCACAACATACAGAATACAACAAACGGTGTTCACAAAGGCTATTGGGATCGGCACATTTATCAACTGGATCTCTTAGCTCTCGAGTACACTTTCCACACAATCAGAACCAGTCATTCTGTGAGTTTTAGGTCTCACGAGATTTGCCATGAAACCACTTGAATCGGACTTGCCAAAATGCCAAACCACTCAGAGGGTCACAGTGAATCATTTGAACTGAACGTGCTGAACTCACTAACATGTCAATTGCCAGAGTTAGTGAGCCACAGCCACCATGCAGCTGGGCATGAACTATGGTGTCACATCAAAGTCAAGAGCATCTGGCTGCAGCCACTGTGGGACCGGAAATCACACGACCTCCAGTCCTGGCCCAGACATGACGTTTCGCAAACTCCAGGAATGGAGGCAAAATTATTATAGGATATAGTCTATTATTATTTTTAGTAGTAATAGATACATATATGTGTGTGTATATTAGTCTATATAATGTTATATGTGTCATTTAAGGGCATAGCCGGAGAAAGGACACAGAAGCAGGATTTCCAGGCAGAAACCAAATGTGGCTTTATTTGGGAGTGGGAGAAAAACAGAGATCATGAGGGATCAAAACCAAGGGGAGGGAGACAAAGGAAGTGGATAACAGGCAACATTAGCAAAGATACAGGGGATGACATCAGTGACTGGACTGGGGAGCTCAAGATAGGGAAGCACTTTATAACACCACTGACGAGAGGCAGCTTGAGTAAATCACACGAGGGCTAAAACATGAGTCAAGACAAATAATTAACAGGTGTGGGTTGTTAGCGCCACACTGGGGAGAGAGAGAACAAGAGGGATGGAAGTAGGGCGTGACAAAATACATATAAATGTATGTAAAATCAAGCAATTAGGCATGCAGACTGCTTCTACAAACATTTGTGAAAGAATGGGTCAGTCTCACGAGCTCAGTAAATTTAAGCATGGTACCATGATAGGATGCTACCTGTGCAAGAAGTTCATTCATGAAATTTCCTCGCTACTAAATATTCCATGGTCAACTGTTAGTGGTATTATAACAAAGTGTAAGCAATTGGGAACAACAGCAAAGCCATGATGTGGTAGGCCACATAAAATCACAAAGCAGGGACAGTGCATACTGAGCCACACAGTGTGCAGAAGTCGTCAACTTTCTGCACAGTCCCAGACCTCCAAACTTTGTGTGGCCTTCAGATTAGCTCAAGAACAGTACATAAAAAGCTTCATGGATTGGGTTTTCATGGCCAAGCAACTGCATCCAAGCCTTACACCACCAAGTGCAATGGAAGGCGTCGGATGCAGTGGTGTAAAGCACACCGCCTCTGGTCTCTAGAGCAGTGGAGACGTGTTCTGTGGAGTGACGAATCAAGCTTCTCTGTCTGGCAATCCGATAGATGAGTCTGGGTTTGGGGGTTGCCATGAGAACGGTACTTGCCTGACTGCATTGTGCCAAGTGTAAAGTTTGGTGGTGGGGGGTTGTTTTTCAGGACCCCTTAGTTCCAGTGAAAGGAACTCTTAATGCCTCAGCATACAAAGCTATTTTGGACAATTTCATGCTCCCAACTTTGTGGGAACAGTTTGGGGATAGCCCCTTCCTTTTCCAACATGATTGCGCATCAGTGCACAAAGCAAGGTCTATAAAGACATCAATGAGCGAGTTTGGTGTGGAGGAACTTGACTGGCCTGCACAGAGCCCTGACCTGAACCCGATGAAACCTTTGGGATGAATTAGAGTGGAAACTGCGAGCCAGGCCTTCTCGTCCAGTATCAGTGCCTGACCTCACAAATGCTCTCCTGGAAGAATGGTCAAAAATTCCAATAAACACACTCCTAAACCTTGTGGAAAGCCTTCCGAGAAGAGTTGAATTTGCTATAGCTGCAAAGGGTGGGCCAACTCCATATTAAAGAATATGTATTAAGAATGGGATGTCATTAAAGTTCATGTGTGTGTAAAGGCAGGTGTCGCAATACTTTTGGCAATATAGTGTATATGCACCAACTGATTCAGAAATAGTAAAAATCAGTTTCATAGCCTGAATTTTATTGATGGGTCTATGGGAATAAGTATTCCAGGCTATTTTCCATCCATTAGATTTTGGCAACCGTTAATTTTATATGCATTTGAGGTGGTCTAGGATCTTTAACTGTAAGCATGCTGCATAAAGTGGAGTACTATAAGGATGAAACAGGAAAACCAGCCTCTTAACTCCTTTTAATACTTTCCTTGTATTTTCCTCACATAGAAATATAGATATAGAAAATATAGTCATTTAGAAAAGTATTGCATTTTCTTCTGATAATAATAGTTAAACACATTTTAAAGGAAAAAAGTCAGTTCAAATTCAGGCATTCAATAAACAGTAGCAAAGTACCTTGAATAAGCAAAGTGTCTTTTGCTCTCGCATCTGCTATACCGAACTGCTGTCTGCTAAAGCCTCTGGCCTTTTGTGGCTTGTATCTGTAGACTCAGCAGATCTGAGAGCAGGCTTGAATTCCAGCACAATGGGATACACATATAGCGTATAGACAATCAGCATTGTCACATGAATAACTCTCCATGTTACTCACAGACGAGACAATCCCTCTGTCACTAGGCAAACACCAAAAAAAAATCATGTTTTTATTATTCAGTAGTGCCGTGTGTTATAAAAGGTGTTGGGAAGCACAATGATGCAAAATCTACAACTGGATGGAATACTGTTCGCCCTTTGTAACCATCCCCAAGTTTACACAAGGAGGCACCAGAGAGCTAGTGCAATGTATGTCTTTCTGTACATTTTTTGACAGATAGACTGCAGTGTTGCATGTGAAATGATTGCTTTTGATACCAAAATTATACAACTGATATCTCTCAAGAAATCGCATACTGCATGCCTTATTACTAACGAATAATTTAGAAATTGGTGTTAACTAAAGCCTGTCAAATTTGAGACTTTCAAATATGTTAGTCCACGTTATTGCTTCACATACTGTAAGAGAAAATTTTAACTAGTAAGAGTTTATCTATTTACAATGTACATTTGACTTTATATAGTCATATCACATGTAATTTGTAATTCTAGTGTCCAGAATATTGGGTGATGTAAATACATTTTTTTGTCTTATTCTGTTCTATAACATTTATCACCAAATAGGTCACATTATTCAAACCATTATACTTTGTGTTTATTCATAATTTATAGGTATCCAGCACTTACCATTGTGACATTCTGTGTCACATTTGTAAAAGCATATAACCCCTTTTGCTTTCATTTCTTCCAGGTTGTATGGTTAGATCAAAGCAATGAGTGGAGATCAGATTATCATCTTTTTCTGGTGGATCCACAAGTCTTTAAATTTTTGAAGATAACACACTAGCTATAATAATAGAGAGAAAATGAAACACGTGACAAAACAACTGATATTCTTCTGTCACAGTAATATGGAACAAAATATTCTAGGCTCTATTACTCTGTTGGATTATATGGATAACATACAGTTTTCACAATTAAAAAGAAAAACAGTTTTTTGTTAAACCCCACAACCCTCTCCGGTATAAAGGGTTCTTCTACTTCTACAGTTTTGTAGAAACTTTATTTGTTTTATTGATTGATTGTGTGTTATGAGTATTCATAACATATTATCAAGCATAAAATCACTGGAAAAAAGTAACATTTCAAGAATTCAGTTAGGATCATTAGTCTGTATGAAAATATAACAATACTTTCACTGCAGTTATAAAGCAGCACTGGTGCTGACCCTTGACAGTCACAGGATCTTTGTACTGCTTTGTAAAAGTAATTGTATATTAATTAACTTACTATTTTAACTATGAACCACAAGAAAGAAAAAACGGCTCTCAAGTAAGGGACAAGGCTGTGTACATCTTATAAAATATAATTATTCCTGATTTTAATTATTTTTCATTTACTCTTACTATTCTTAAATACATTTCATTTAAGTAGCAAACTGTTTCTAATTATTTGAGATTTTAAAATGATAAGAGGTTTGTCTTTTTCTTCATTATTATTGTTAATGTTATTAATATAATTATTATTTTATAAACCCTTCAATAATTTTGTTACTAAAAAGCATATGCATGTAAAACTGACTCTCACAAAATAAAACCAAAGGAAACTAAATATGTGTCTTTTTTGTTCAGCGTATGTTACTCATTTTGGCCTTTTTGAACCTGTTCATTACAGACTTCCACTAAATGTCATGTGATCATCTGGAGTCCCCGAGCGGTGCCTGTTAAACATTTGATCCCTTTTGTTCTGCAGCATGAAAGACCCAGGCTTTTAGAAACAATATGGAGAAAGTAGGTATATCTTACAACACAAGGCAGGCAGTGTTCCAAAAATCCTCCTACGGGGGAAACAAAAAAATAAATAAATAAGTATGACAATGGAGAATTTGGGGGTCGTGGAGGGTAGAAGAGCTGTCATATTTATCACCAATCAGAAACCCAAATCTAGCCTGAAACTAGAACTTCACTACATGTATGCCATATCTATTTGTCTGTCTCCAGATACACTCCCCAGCCCCCTTTTTGTCACGCACAGCTCTGGTCACAACATGAACTTGAATGCCAGTGTCACATCGTTCCCCCCCTTTGATCACATGGGTGAATTGTCTGTGGCCGAGACACAATCTGGAAGGGTAGGCCTGATAGGCCTTCACTAGTAAAATGAGCTTTGTGGCCCTCTGTGTGCCAGCAACAGTGGGGGTTTTGTGTAAGGCCAAACACACATTAAAATGGCCAATGCCATGGCTTTTCCAGGCATTTTAAAACAAATCTGACAGTCAAGCCAAAGTTTCTCTCACAGAATGGTAAATTCTACATGTCAAAAGCGGATGATCCAAAGAGATGATAAGGGCTCTCTGTTCGGCCACGAAGAATAGCCATATCTAATTCCCATATTCAATAAGTATCACTATTAACAAAGTCTTATACCACACTGCTATCTCTTCTGGGCAAATTAATTTCATGAATGGAGGTTATTGATATGCTCTGATAAAATTCCAGAATTTTACTGTCACAGAAAGAAACTAATTATTGTTTCTGTCCCTCACACTGAAATAGCCTGTTGAAAAATTTTAAAGTTTAATGGGAAGCTTCCCACGGAGTACTTTCAGCTACAGCAGCATATGTACCTTTGTTATAATTTGTTTTCCCCTCCAATTTTTGGTGGATAATTTTTTTTCTATTGCATGAATTTTATTACAACAGTAAATGTTACAATAAAAAATAATTTCAATAATAAGAAATACTAAATTGTAAAATAAATTATTTGACTATGAAGAACACAACAGAACTGCAAAAAAAAACTTTTTTTCACATGATGGTTATAACCGAAAACCTAAAATAAGATTCTGCAGTGAAAAGGAATTTGTGGGAATGGATTTTAGTATTTAGATCAATCCAAACAAACTAAATAAAATTACCCTCATGAACCAAAACCAATTTTTTCCAAAAAAAATGATGTTTTTCATTTCTTTAAGATTGTAAATGCAGTTATTACTCTTAAAATATCTACACGAACAGTACAAATATGTTTTAGCTTACAGATCCAAAGGCTACACACATAGTAGGAAAGAAAATCCAAGTATTGTAAACTATTCATAGACATGCCTGTGTAAGTGAAACAACTGAAATACATTGCTCAAGGGTGAAATATTTCCCACCTAAATATGGCATTCTGAAACCTGTTGGGTATGAGTCAGTCCCCAGCCCACTACAGCACCTGCGGCCAGTTAGTCATATTTTACAGTGAGCTACCCACCCACATTTCAACAGAAATGTTGGGTTTTTTGTTACAGTAAAGATTTCGCAGGTGAAGCATGGAACAGATGAGAGGGTGGGTATGAAGTAAAAAATGGGTTATTTTGTTAGCAGGTTTTTTAGAAAATAATCTTTTGCTTTCAGACTAGTACAGAGAAGCGGCTAGATTATCCCATTGCACAACAGCTCTGAGGTAACAGAAGGGAGTTCCTGAACCGCAGCTTCAAAGAGCACCTTACACAGAGTCCCATCTGGTGGGTCCATTCATCTACCTTTTGCACTCAGGTATATTGTTGCCAGACCCTTCTGTGTACTGCTAGGTTGCTTGAGAAAGACAAGAGCCAGTCCTCTCTTCTTTCAAAATCTGAAGACCCAATATGTCACCAGGCCTGACCAAAATGGAGCAACAGGGGTTTCTGCTTTGCATTCCACCTTAATTGCTGTAATTGTATATCAGTAGTACCTGCACGGCATGTATACAGTAATTTGAGCCCTGCAAAATGGGAATTAACATCACAAATCCTGTTTTGTAAATTAAGTATATCTTTTTTGTGCTCCTCTCAATCTGCCATAATGTGGACAAAAAAACACAGAAGGTGGTGTACACTCCAGAAAATGTGGAAGATGTGCTTACGAGGCACTCGTGACAGTGTGCTGGTTGGCGTTCTCTTCCTTACCTGCTCAACTGAATTTCTGACACAATAAATTTGAGCAAGTTTAGTATGTTGCATCATACATTTCCAGAGATATAAAAGGCCATACATGTTTGCCTACTGAACAGTGACTATTTTTACTGCTAATCATGTATTATGCAACACTCCATACTAATAATTTTATTATTTTGGGGATTAAATTACAACAATCACTACACTTTACTGCCTCTGATACTTCCCAAACTTACTTTAATAAATAATATCAAATGTATTAGAAGCTAGAAAAAAATTGTAGTCTTTACAGAAATTTGCTTTGTGTTTTTCATCAGCCAAATCAGACATGGCGCTTCATAGTCTGATAAGCTTTTACCCCTGTGCCCACTAAGTTTCAACCGGGAGAATTCTGGAAATGTTAAAAACTGTATTTCCTAACTGATTCTATATAGTTTATCCCTTTAAGTGCATAACACTGAAGCACAGATGTTATTAATATATTTTATTTTACTTTTATTTTATTGTTAAATCTGGCTAAATGTCAATTTACACAGATTTATATAATTACCAGAACCAAATAAATGTTTGCATCACACTTAAAAGAGGACAAGTAATGCTTAAAAGAGGACAAAACTTTAAGAAACTTATTGGGCTGAAGTAAAATGAATGTTATTTAATCTTTTTTTTAAATGATAATTACCAGTTGACCCTCTGCAATAACAGTTTATCAAATGTGTATTGCTGTGTACTGTATATGATACACAGCATGAAAAATATTTACTTGACACGAAACATAAAATGAACAGAGACTATAAACATATTGGCAACTGTAAAAGAAATGAATTTTAAATGTAAAGCAAGTGAATTTAACATTTACTAGGGGCAACCCACATTTTTTGATTTTGTCTCTGCAGACTCTGCTTGTGAAGAATTTAATTATCCATACCAGAATATAACTACACTAATAAGCTGCAGCAAAAGAGATGAAAAAGGGCATTACTTTGCAAGTTTCTCTCTCGACAAGACAGACTAATAATTTCACTTTCAGAAGATCCGGGTATTTTTCATCCAGTACATTAGTCATCAATTTTGAGTATCGGTGCAAAAAATGATGCATAGCTGTCAACCTGTCAAACGTATCGGCAACTGGCACACGTCTCATTAGTACATAATTACATTATTTAAGATTTGACTTTTGCTAAAGAATGTAAAACTACCTATTACTGTAATCAGGATCTTAGCTGTGTCTTCTAGACCAATAGTTTTTCTCAGGTACCTTCCACCCCCAACATCTTTCTACAACATCAGCTTGTCTCATTCAACTATTAAAGGGCATGATGAGCAATTAATTTTGTATAACAGGCACACTGTTGGAGGAACACAACCTATGCTGTCAAAATGTACAATACAAAATTATTTCGAGAAATGTCAAAATTCAAGCGTGCCAGATTTAGTACTTAACATAATTTCATCTGCAGCTGTTCAGCTATGCTTCTGTAGCTAGACAGAAGAAAATGTTAATGGTTCTAGGCAGTTTACTTTTGTTGACTTAAATACCAAAGTGTAGTTAAGCATGGGTGAGGCTTGTATATGTGTGTGTGTGTGTGTGTGTGTGTGTGTGTGTGTGTGTGTG
>JAAGVU020000001.1:39642105-39658519 GCA_011763525.2 Mormyrus iriodes
CCCTCCACCAAACTTTACACTTGGCACAATGCAGTCAGGCAAGTACCATTCTCCTGGCAACCACCAAACCCAGACTCATCCATCGGATTGCCAGACAGAGAAGTGTGATTCGTCACTCCAGAGAACACGTCTCCATTGCTCTAGAGCCCAGTGGTGGTGTGTTTTACACCACTGCATCCAACACTTTGCAATGCTCTTGGTGATGTATGGCTTGGATGCAGCTGCTCGACCATGGAAACCCGTTCCATGAAGCTCTCTACACACTGTTCTTGAGCTAATCTGAAGGCAACATGAAGTATGGAGGTCTGTAGTTATTGACTCTGCAGAAACTTGGCGACTTCCGCACACTGTACACCTCAGCATGCACATATTTCCACTTTGTTATAATACCACTAACAGTTGACGGTGGAATATTTAGTAGCGAGGAAATTTCACAAATGGACTTGCACAGGTGGCATCCTATCACGGTACCATGCTTGAATTCATTTTGAATTGAGTTCCCAAGAGCCACCCATTCTTTCACAAATGTTTATAGAAGCAGTTTGCATGCCTAGGTGCTTGATTTTATATACCTGTCACCATGGAAGTGATTGGAACACCTGATTTGTAGGGGTGTCCCAATACTTTTGGCAATATAGTGTATATTTGGTGTTAATGAGTTAAAGTCTTACCAGAGTTTTACCAGTTGGAGTATTTGACGTTTAAAAAAATGAGCAAGCCTTTGCTGGTTGTTTTTGAATAAGTGGCATGAAAATGACTTACCCAGTTTATCAAATAGGTTGTCACACTTTACACACACACACAGTAAGTAGCTCTCTAGCCAACAATTTTACCAGCATCATTACCCAATATAAAAGTTAAACAGTCATATAAAAAGATGCTTTTGATGTCCAGTGATTTATACTGATACACTTAGCCTGTATTGCTTGAATTCACTCCTTGTGTATTTGAATGCCAGTTCACAAAAAAGAAAGAAAAAAAAGTATTAGAACAATGTATCAGTGAAATTTATTATGTGAATTTCCCGTCATTCAATTTCAACTACTTTGTCAAGGAAAGGGAAAAATGGTTTATGGTGCTGTATTGAGTCATAAATACGGCGGTGGAGAATGCCTTTTCTTTTGTGTATTATAAACCTTTATTTACAGTTCACAAAAGTTCTATCTTTACAACATTAAAGGCACACAAAACAAATACATGTGAAGATATATACAAACCTTAGATGAATAAATATTTAAAATAAATCTACACTGGTGTAAAATAAAGTTGTGCTCTTAAAAAAGGATACATTAAAAAGTTGGCCACATGTGTTTATTCCAAAAATAACATGCTATTAAGTATCATTCATATATGCATGTTTCAACATAAAATTATAGATGACATTAGCGTATTTGTTTTCTATTAGCAAATATAGTAGGCTATGTGTGTTGGTTATTTTGAAAACTAAAAAATATTACTCAGCAGTATTTAGGATTGTCATGCCCCATCATTTTAAAATGGCATCTGGATAGTGCAATTCTTATCATTAAAAACATATTACAGTAAATATTACCACTATATATACATACACACACATTATATATTTATATTTGCAGTAAGTGCTTTTAAGATCCTAGACATTCAGATATTGGGAAATTCAGGAAGGATTAATTTGACCAACTTCCATAATTCATTTTTAATTCTTAGTTTAAAATGCAAATTCATAATATATAAGTAATTGCCCATATTTGCATTGTAAAACTAAAAATAGCATGTTATCTGGTATTCAGTTTCATCCTCCATGTGTTTCGGCTTTTATGTATTTGCTTGTTTGTATCATGACTGTTTCTGAAATTTGATGGAATAATACCAATAACCAAGCAAGACATCTTGACAGGTCTGCCAGAATACATAGAATTTAGTATTTCTCTCATGAAAGTACCTGGATACACACTTTCTGCTGGTGTGTGGATTATTTTACTAGCTTTCAACCCCTTTCTTTTTATCAACAATCACCTGCTGACACTGATCACTGAGTTCAAATATAATATCGATGCTTTGGATTTCAAAAGAATATGGAAAGTACACTGTAAAAGAAACCAGTTTCCAAAGGCACTTTAAGGATATAGTTAAAAAAAAACCTGAAAATATATGTTTTCAGTTAAATGTTGTCTGATGTTCTAGGACCTCAAGGTAGTCAGGCTCTGTCTGTAAATTAGCTTTCAGTTCAAAATATTCGTTTTTAGTTTGGTCAACCATGACTGTTCTTGGTCTGGTATACATGATTGTCTCCATTAATTTCAGTTCCTCATGTCTTCCCTGACCAGGAACATCCAATGTAGGCTGTAGCTGGGAGATGTTCTTCCTGAGGTACTCTGTGATTCCAAGCTGTTGGAGCTCCCTTTCACACTCAATAATGTTCCGGTACAAGCAGTTTGTATCCCCAAGGGTAACAAAGTCTGATGGGTACTCTGTCACAGCTCTGAATTTTACATGTGATCCTGTCAGGGGCGATTCATTCTCCTTCTCCAGGAGACCCCTACAAATATGCTTTGGCTCTGCCATATCTTGCTCAATCAGTTCTTGCTCTTTCTGATGAGTACAATAGGTGGGATTTCTGCACACCTGTATTATTGGGCTGCGTGTTGCCTCATCGTACATGTTCATTCTCTGCCTTGATGCTACATGATGGGTGGTTTTCTTGCCAAACATGCTGTATTGCATATGTATAGCATTCTTGTCCCTAGGCTGATCTTCGACTTGTTCTTTCTTTGACTTCCGTCGACGGTGCAAGACCAAGACAACAATTCCAGCAGCACAAAAGACAATCATAAGAAAAAGGATCAACAGGCTAAGAATTAACACTGAAAGTGGGACGGTGTCTCTGAGAGAATGAAAGAAGCCCCTCATGGTATTTGTTGTGGTAGCAGTGGTTGTTACATCTCCATTATCCTCTGTCGGCACCAAGCTGTATGTTATTAGGCTGGGGCATATGGCCTCATGTCTCAGAGTCCTCAGTTCCATCTTGGCTGTTTTCCTTGGGGAATGACATAAAATAGCACCCACTATTGTATCTTTCTCAAGCTGCTCAACCCATTGTTTAAGGCCAATCAAGTCGCAAGTACAATCCCATGGGTTATCTTCCAAATAAATCTGCTCCAGAGAATCAAGCTGATCCAACACATTGTTAACAGGAAGATGCATAAAGAGGTTTTTCCTCAGATTCAATTTGGAAAGGGGCACGTTTCGAAATATCTGTAATGGAAGTGTTTGCAGGAGATTGTTGTTTAATGACAGAAGCTTGAGATTTGGCACAGTGTCAAAGGTCCCAGGGAGAATGTTTTTAATTACATTATATTCCAAGTATAAATACTCAAGGTTATGGAGTCCAACAAACATGCTAGATGATAACTGATCAAGTCTGTTGCCATTCAGATACAACTTTTTGAGATGGCCTAAACTGAGAAAAGTTTCATTATCTATATAATAAATTTGGTTGTTTGCCAAATTCAATAATTCTAAACTTTCATATGCCACAAAGTCATATTTTAGTAGCATTTGAATCATGTTTCCTGTCAGTACAAGCTTTGTTGGACTCTGTAATGGTAATCCAAGATCAGAGATCCTTTGGATACCTCGATCCTGACAGTGGACTAAGAAACCTGCCATGGGATGACTATGGCAAGAACATTGTTCAATACAGAACTTCCCCGGTACAAGTGCTGGTGTTGGGATCTTCCCATTATCCACTGGTTTTGGATTTGGAAAGACTTTTGGGGTGGGTGTGACCTCCATGTCTGATGGCTTGGATGGTTCCTCCAGGTCAGCATGAGAGGGACACAGCACATCCTTCTTCACCTTGTTCAGAAGGCTGCCCTTTAGATGTGGGGGGGCAACGCAAACCACCTCACTGATGGCAGACAGTGTGCGCATATTCTCAATCCAGATTTTTAGAGGCATTATCTCACAATCACACACCCAGTCATTGTCATCCAGCAGCAACTCCATAATGCGACCAATGTGCTCAAGAAAGCCCACATAAGGCAGAGACTGCAGCTGGTTTCCACGCAGATCTAAATGGGTCAAGGGCACAAATCGAAAAATGTTACTGGGCATAAACTCAATTGAATTATCATTCAGTATGAGAACTTTCAGCCGAACAAGCTTGCTAAACGTCCCGGGTTCGATAACTTGAATGAAGTTTGTGTCTGCTTGAAGGTACTCCAAATTAACCAAGCCTTGAAAAGTGTCCTCTTTTAACATGACCAAGAAATTTCTGTTGATGTGCAACTTCTTAAGTGAGCTAAACCCACTGAATATTCCTGGCTCCAGCTCTTGTAAACTGTTAGCTCCAAAATTAAGGGAAACCGCATTCTTGAGATCACTTAAGTCTTCGGTGTGCAGTTCCACTAGGTCATTTTTGTGCAGATTTAGCTGGAATGGAATGGCTGGTGGCACTTTGATTTGGGAAATTCTGGAAATATTTCTTTGCCCACAGTTTATATGTAAGATACCATCTTTTTCTGTGCAAGTGCACAAACTATCACACGATGTTTTTACTGATGACTTGGAAGGTGCGATGCTTTGAGAGGCAGCAGAAACAGTAAAGAAGTAAAAGAAGATCATGCAGGCCAACATTTTCTCTTCGATGTCTGCAAAGATAAACAAAAAAAATCTTCAATAATAATTACTGAAGGTGCAATGATTTCAATATCTATATATATTATTGCTACTGAATTTATATTTTACATTTACGCATTTAGCACACACGTTGACCAAAACAATGTACAAGTGAGGCACATAGCACAATGCAAACATTCATGCTGTCAATGAGTCAACTAGGCATAAATGCAGTTAGGCTGAGTTTACAATGAATGGTATGGTGTGGACATGGTAGTGTAAGCAGTTTTGGAGCAGGAGCTAACTATTAATAAAGTAAGAATGTAATAAGACTATTCAAGGGCCAGTAAGTGTAACCTAAGAGCATTCAAAGAACAATTTATTATGAGAAATTATTCAATCCAGACTATTACTCAAGTTAGACAGGAATTAATGACAGCCTTTTCGTTGTAAAATTAAAGACATTTTATTTATTGTTTAAAACAGACTAGAGGACTGTTAAATACAATGTACCATATGGGAAAATTGGCTATGTTAACTGTAGGAAAAATACAGCTGATAAACAATTACAGCACTGGCATAAGCTGAAGGCAAAAAACAGACAGAAGAAGCAGTTTCTGTTCTATTTTAATAATGAAATTTGTCTACAATTGAAGGGAATGTGCCTCCATATGAATGAAGTGAGGCCAGCAATCATTCCCTCATGGACATAAGCATGAGTGTCCTATCAACAACCATTTACTTAGCTAGCAATTATGATTTATGTGCTAATTATAATGAAATATACTAATGATATTAACCCCCAGGCAAGGAAGTGACAGGTAAACAGGTGCAATAGAAGGCTTATTATGCCAAACCGACTGTTTATGCAGTGATCCGTCAATACTGATTTGTATGCACTACTAGTGCATAAACTACATTTCCTAAATAGAATTTCAGTGCTGCCAATTACATTTTGTAGTAATACAATTATTTTTTATTTATTTATTTTTAAATTATTTTTACAGTGAAAATGTATTGTTGATTTTAATATTGGTATAAACCTATTGGCTTTTCCTCTATATTACTGTAAGTCAGGGGCATCGTTACACCTATTTTAGGGTGGCTTTAACTCTCCAAAATGTTTTTAGCCCCCCCAAATAAATGTGTATTTATTGGCTTAATTTATGAATAGCTTTTTATATTATGTTTGCCAATGCCCCCCTCCCCCAGTGAAGACTCATTCCCCCATCCAATCATCTGTAACTACGCCCCTACTGTAAGTTACATTCTCAACAAACAAAAATGTTTTACAGCTCCAACTTTTAAATGGTAATAAATAGTATACTCTTCCAAATTTTTTGCAATGAATCATAGTCTGCCTCCACTCTTAGTTTAGTTTAATTTACCCCAGTTCATGCAGGCTTCCTCTGGGTACTCTTGTGTCATCCCACAGCCAAAAAACATGCACACAGGCTATGTGGTCACTGTGAATTTCCCATAGCTTATGGTTGTGTGTATTGCCCATCCATCCATCCATGCATCCATCATCACATCACTTTTGCTGGTGAGGCTTGTGGTTGTAAATAGATAGTAAATATGGAGGGAAAAAAACCTTGTGACTTTTAAGCATGTGTTTAATATTATTTGCATATTTCAAGAACCTATTTAATTGCTCTATATATTGTCAAAACATATTGTGTGGTAGGCAATAGTGCATTGTCTAAGTAATATATCTTTACTGATGCATGAAATCATGGTTGAATTCATAAAATTAAAAAATATATATTTACTATATATTATGATTAATGTTATATTTAGGGGCAATGTGTGAGTTTAATTTCTATTTTGCTGGACATTTTTCTCAGTTTAGAATGTTTGCTTTGTCTACATAAGATACAAAATGCATATTTAAGCAACAAAAAATGCATCTGCTGCAATATCCACTTATTTTAAAATAAGACGAAGCATTTCAGTTCACCAACCCAAAGTATGCCCTTTTTAGAAAATGACCTTGTAAAAAGTGTTCCCGAACACAGCAGGGGCTGTATGAGACCTCTTGTCCCTGAAGACATTAAAAGTGCCCAACACGAAACCATTCATTATGCAGTCAAGTAATAATTGCATGCCATGTAGCACTGATGGACGGGAAGATAGCAAGTGCCCTTGACATATAGAGTATGTGAATGTGCACTGTTCACTGCCTTCCACTCCCCAATCTTCACCCAAATACAGCACATACAAGATACCTCCTGTTAATTATATAAACAATCCTATAGCAAAAAAGATTCAAAATAAATATCCATCCAGGCATGAAAATGCATCTGGTCATTGGCTGGCTTTCACCATGTGATATATTACATCAGGTCAACTTTTAGAATTTGAGTTAAAGCTATAACAACTGCTTCGGTTAAACACTTTGTGGTTAATATCCAAATGATAAGCAGTAAATGTCAGTTTGCCTAATAGCATTAAAATTACTCATCTTTTTTATAACAGCGTTACCTATTTAGCCAAGTGTACTTTAAAAAAGCTCTTCCATTTATATACATGTTACACCAATAAAAGAATAGCGGGCTGCTTTTCAGGGGAGCTGTTTAACAGCTTTCATTACATCCATAGATTTATATAAAATGCCATTTTTTCCAAATTTCAGTACAAATTCTGAACTAAACACCAGAATAAACATTTTTTTTAGTTATCACAATTGGCTGTAACTGGAGACCACAAAGTGCCCTAGTGCTTCCATATTCTCAACATTTCCATTGCATTATTCTTTTTCACAGACCAGACACATGGATGGATGGAGGCAAATGGAGATATAACCTACAGGAAGGAATTGAAGATTGTTTTCTGCCGCGTGCCGATGGGACATCTAAGAGGGGGCTGATTAGCTTAACCACAGCAGAATTTTCTGTCTATAAAGAATGACTGAACCAGAACATAGACGACACAGCGGTACAAATAAATTATGACCACACCGTGTCGCGGCCAGGAATTAAAAAGTAACAACAGTACGTAGTAAGCAGCATTGGGCTGGGTATCCAGTGTTTGTCACCATCTACAGAGATACAACTGCAGCCACATAATCACAGCATGCTTCTTATTGGCAAAATACAAAAGTAAGAATGTTTATCATTACTACTCATTTAAGAAACGGCATTTTGATTCCTTTTGTGGAAACAAAACAAAACACGGGTGGTAAGGTTATGGACACATGTAAAAATACTGCACATGCAGTAGATTTGTTACAGTTGTATTATGCATCGTGTTAAAATGAAAAGGAACACACATATGGGCCTGGAATGCGTGGCGCAAAGTTCGAAACTTAGCTGCCCGACTATTCTACATCAATAATATCTCATACTTATCATCTTAAAATGGTTCTAAAGCTCCACTTAGACAAATCATATGTCTAAACGCATACCCAGGGAGAATGAGCGTCTGGATAAAACGTATCCGGATAATATTTTCGACTTTGTGTGTGTGTGTATGTGTGTGTGTGTTTGTGTGCGCGCGCATACACACAAAGAGTATGTGGACACCATTGCATCAATAAAGTGTTTTAACTCAGCATTAATCGTAGTTATAAAACAGTTTCACTTCCATGGCTGGCACGTAAACTGTTTATTTCATGTCCCAAATATTACATCTACACTTTTGTGCAGCAAAACATCTGATAAATGCCAGGTGTGCGCTAGTTAGAGGTAATCTGTCCATTCTTAAATGCTTTCATATCGTCCACATTAATATAAAACTCATAACCAACAAATTAACTTAGGGGAGACAGCAAGTTAGCAGATATATCAGCGTATAGGCCTTTGTTATTTAGGCAGAAAAAGGTGAACTGTTAGTTTTGTATAATTCGTATTGTAACATGCCTTTCCGTAACCTAAAATATTGTGCAATAAAGACACCTGAATAAGGTACTTCCGGTAGTGTTGTCAGAAACTTGTCACAAGCTTTTAATTACTATATTTAATAAGCTTCTGCTTCACGGATGTCTTAAACATTTAGATCGTGGTGTACAGGTATCTAAAGACAGTTGGGAATATACGTAAGCAGAAGATACTTACCCGGTGTATCGAACAGGAAGGTCAATAAATAATCCAAAAATGATAAGTTTATAAAAGACGATTCATCTCAAAATGAAGAGTATGTATAACGTTTACAGTACGTGTATCTTCTCCATAGCTCTTGGCAGTCTTTTAAGTACCCAGATAATTTGTGATTTGCGCTCTTATTTTTTAAGATGTTTTTCTTAACGTACTAAAGATTTCAATACGTTAACATACTCAAACATTTTTGTTATAAGTATTATCCAGATTTTTTCTCCATGTAGGTGCAGTCCAGTTTGGTTTTTCCTTATCGTGTGCATTTTAGCAATTTTCCTGATCCGAGGTCACCCATGGTAAAATGATAGAATACATAAAACTCTTTGTCGGTGTATCCCTTTATATTAAGGTCTGCAAAACTGGCCAGCGGCTGTACAAAGCAGGCGTGGCCGTGTGGACTTGTCGGCATCTGACTCAGCCCCTCTCCGCACGAATGTGGAACCCCGATCCTGGCTGCTCCGGCTCCTCCTTCCTGAAGCTGAAACTACGCTGCTGCTCCGGTGCGCCTCTGACGCCGTGAGGTGTGTAACACTACTTTGCTCTGCAGAGGATATCAGTGTGGCGCTAGAAATCAGTCACCTCGGAGTTTATCGCACCTCATAAAAAATGTTGATAATACTTAGGCCAAATAATGGCGCCGACATCATAATGTCTGTTTTTAGTCAGAAACACCTATTGATTCATTGTAAAGTAATCATTCATGAAGGATGCCCCACGATTTAAGGGTTAGTAGTTGCAGTAGTAAAAGAAGAAATAATGGTGATGATGATGATGTTGCAGCGCCGATGAGATGGCTCCGCATAGCGGAGCCTATTAGCATAACCCAGCTCGCGAGCCTTGTGCATAACCCAGTGTGTATTTCGTGTTTTAAATAGGCCTATTTGTGCCATTTCTCTGCTTTACAAAAGTGTGCTTACTTGTATATGCTTTGAT
This sequence comes from Mormyrus iriodes, assembly GCA_011763525.2. Lineage (NCBI taxonomy): Eukaryota > Metazoa > Chordata > Actinopteri > Osteoglossiformes > Mormyridae > Mormyrus > Mormyrus iriodes. The sequence goes on from JAAGVU020000001.1 coordinate 39,651,732, forward strand.
CTGTGCCAGTTACACGCGTGTTTCCGTGCCCTCTGCAAATAGTTACCATGTGTGTGCCTTGTGTTTCCCCGATATATGTGTCAGACTTGTGGTTATTTATGTTAGTCTTTTTAAGGGTTAGAATGAAAGAATCGTCTACTTAAAACAATCTTGCTTCGCCTCGTTTGTTCTGTTACAATACCTCAGTTTGCAAGGGCTGCATTAGTCACATTTAAGTCCCTAGCTATTGTCGTGTATCTTTTTCACACCACAGAACAGGAACTGGGACCTTTATGCTAAATAATAATGGGAGACGCAGAAAGCTAGTAGGTTAAACTTCACACTAGAGCCCTGCGTGGAACTATTTTTTTAAAACCGCTCCCGCTGTCAGCCTCTGTCACTCCCGCACACTCCCGCAATGTGTCCAACCCTGCCCGCACCCGCAGACCCATTAATTGATATACTGTACGATGAGATACGTTTATATGCATTGAATGATTTGTTTCAGCAGAACGAGAACCGAATAAATAAATTCAACAAAAACCTCTCAGCTTTGAATCTCAAATACACATGGAAACTGAGCCCAAAAACGAAAAAGGCGCCCACAGACACAAAATGCCGTCTCCGATGGCGTACTGGATGCAGGTACACTCAGAACGAACCGCACAAGCTTCGACAGCGCAGGAAAGCGATTTTAAAGCTTTTCCAGTTATCTGATTTTCCACTCTTTTCTTTAGTTCTCTCCAGTCTTAATTTTATTACCAAGATCAGTTGTACTCTCCATCCTGCCAACAGTCTTGGGACCCGCTGTCTATTTTTAGCCGCCCGCTCCCGCCCGCAGCAACCTTAAAACCGCCCGCTCCCGCGAGATATGCGTTGGGTCCCGCGGGATCCCAGGCCCGATGCAGGACTCAATTTCACACATAACGTCATACGAAACTACACCGCCACGCCAAAACAATGGAGGGTAAATAAGTCGCTTTGTTAGTTGTTTTTTAGTAGGGTAATCGATCGCGAGGAAAACACGACACAGCCTTTTATAGTGTACTTTACTTAAACGACTCGCGATATAATCATGATTCTTATTAAATCTAGCCAGCATATCGATCTTTCGTTTTTCACAGAATAAAAAACGATGTAACGTTATTCCGCTAATAAGAGCTGGCAAGTTGCACCGCCAGCTCCGGCGATATTAGACAAAAGTACATTGGGTAGCGGTCGAATATACTGATCCAAAAATATGGAGACGCAAGCTGAAATGTATTCATTAAATGTAATTGCGGTACTGAAATAGTTCCATCTGCTCAATTCTCTTTTTCTGCATAACTTCCAACTGAATGCAGGTGCTTGTGGTCAACCAATTAAGCTTTTGCTGTTAGTACCTCTCCAGTAGTTTGCAGTTTACGATAAGTACGTATGCTGCGTTTCATTTGAACTTTTAACTCGTAAATTCCAAATTCCTAGTTGGGAATTTCAACTGGAACGCCCCCTGAAGTCGGAATTCCGACTGGTGAACTTGGAGGAATCAACACAACCCCGACTTCAGAATTCAAGATGGGCGCGCCGGTTATCAACGGAAGTGAAAGCAGTTTTATGTTGTTTATTAGCACGAACGTCTTATTTGTTGGTCGTTAAATGGGTCGTACACACAATACTATCCAACTGCTATCTGTGGACATGTTGCTACGAAGTTTTATGAGCAAAACACCGCGTAATGTGTTATCAACTGATATTGCTAACAATTAACTGGGCTAGAACTGGATCTCTTGCTTAGTCGGATAAATTGTCGTATTTAAGATAGTCCGGGCTAAATGTAACTGAATGAAGATAAAGCCCATTTAAACTGAGCTACCCTGAATCCGAGAAGATTTTTTTGCAACAGGTCCCTGGTTTTGCTAAATGGCTTTCCGACTTGTGCTGGAAGGCGTTTAACTCGTGTGTGTGTGACGTCATTCCCAGTTTCGAGATCCGACCTCAGAGGTAAATGGAATGCAGCAGTAGTCTGGAGTAGGTACAAAAATGGTTCTGGAACTGCATTCAAGGAACTACAATCGGGCCAAGTTTCTGTGAGGTGAACACAACAAAGTCCTTGGTCCCAGAAAAAAGTTCTTGTTCCAAAAAAGTTCTGGTGGTGCGAAAGCGACTTTTTGTGACAGAATAGGATGCCTGGGTTATTGCAGGACAATATTGTAATGCTGTTGCAACATGGGACACTTGGCTGGACAGAATTGATTTGAAACTTCAGTGTTTCTGACGCACCCTGAGTAGTGTTTTATAATGTACATGCAAAACACATTTATTTAGCGGTTATGCATGATTTAAAATTTTGTCTCTAGCAAGAGGAAGAAAATTTGCCTCACTTCAGCAACCTCATCATGAATAGCGTAATTACCCTGAGAGCCACGCATGATTCTTTGACTGTGAATGCATATAAAGGAGTATGATATAGTATCTTAATCCAACTCAGAATTCCTAATAAAGGACACATTTAAAGGCGTATTGGCACGTTTTAGCTCAATGCTTGTTTTCAGTATACCACACGTTTGCATTCTTCTTTGGGGCGTTGTATTGCTAGACAGTGTAATTAGAGAACTTAATGTGGTGGTACTGCCCAATATCAAGTACCTGCTTTAACAATGACAACGGGACTCACTTCCAAGGAATTACACATTAACACAACAAAGGAGCTGCAGGTGTGGCTGTGAGTATGTATACATGTGATCTGTAAGGAAAAAAAAACACTTCAATTGTACAGCAAGGGACTTTCTTTGCCTTGGAATTGGGTACCATATTGTAATCCTCTCATATCTCTCAGATAAATGAATTTAGATTAATTTGCCAGTACGTTTTTTTTTTTTTTTGTAATTTTATGTAAAATTCTGATCCTCTCTGCAGATTATGTATGTTTATCATTTTGAAGTTATTCTGCACAAAGATACACATGCTGTTAGAGAGGAGCCTAAACCAGTTAAAGTAATAGGTATCACCCTGTGCGCACAGTACAGTGAATTAATAATGATTGTACTTACATTGCTATAAATTTTCTCATTAAAATTTAAATTACATTCCATTGTTTTTGCCAGATAAAGACTACCAAAAAAATAAAAGTTCACGGGGCAAGAATAAACTTTTCTTATTGCTTTTTATTATTTTTTATAATATTTTCATGTAAAATTTTTCCATGTTCTTCTCAGGAATGCCATACAACCTGCTTTTTCAAGTTTTACTTTTACTATTGACATATAAAATACCCAACCACAGTAACTTGTTAAACTGCAAAACCCTATTGTGTAAGGTTTTGTTTGCACTAACCCCAGGGCATCTAACTGTGAAACTGCCACAAACAAAGGTTTACCAGGTATTGCACTGCTGTATATCATTTTAAAGGAAATTTCCTTTCAGACATGTCAGCATTTGTACATTTTAACAAGAATGTCTCACTTCCTTATAAAAATGAATTTGTTCAGCAAAATCCACTCATACGGCGTATCCGACACAAGGTCACAGAGTGCCTGGAGCCTATTTCAGGAAACGGTACAAAGACAAGGCCCACCTGGGCCAGTTGCCATTCCATCTCAGCAAACACACACAATATGGGCAATTTATCTGCATGTTTTTGGACTGCGGGAGGAACTTGCACAAAGGTAAGGAAAATGATGTACAAACTTGCTGAACTTTGGACAGTAGAGAGTTGAACCCTCAACCCTGCAGGTACAAAGGCTACAGTACTAGTCAATAAGTCATCATGCTGCCGTCATGCTCATGCTGAGCAGAATGAGTTTTGAAATCATACATGAATATGCTATCTAAACAAATTAAATACTATGCCTTTCAGGAAATAGAATAGAACTACATTTGTAATATCCTACTGTGTATTTTGTGTGTGTTTATTATGCATGCAAAATTATCCCTGTGACAGCAATAATAAATGTATTGTACATCCTGCTTTTCCAGGTGAGGGTCATTATATCATTTATATTAAAACAATTTAATGTTAAACTGCGAATTGTTTGATCATCCTGCCAGTCGGTCGTAGCCTGGGGGACTGCTTATGCGATCTCTGACAGGAGAGCCAGTCAGCGACTGACTTTGCTCTTGATTTCCAGGCACTTGCCACAGGCCTGGGCCTGTTGTCCTCCTGCCTACAGATCCTGTGCCTGTGCTGTAGGGAGCCGGGGCACTCTGGTCAGTCCACTCCTGCTCAGTCTGACTCAGCTAGGCTGCCATGCCTTCCCTCCAGGTAGGAGTGTTCCCTCTGCTATAAATTTCTCAGAAACAGGTGATGGTGCTGATCGCTCTACCCTGGTCGAAGGGTGGGTTGGAGGAGAGAGCCCTGCTGAACTCAGGAGCTGTGGGAAACTTCATTGACCTCTTGCTCCTCTTGTGCAACTGCCTTCCCCTTGAGACCGTGACCCCATCTCTGGTAGTGCCAGGAGCAGATGGGGTGCCAATCTCTGCTGGTCAGGTGACTTATCAAATCACCTCACTGTGTATACAGCTAAATGCAACCAACGGGGAGCATATCCAGTTCCTGGTCCTCCCTGCTGATTGGGACAGACTAATCCTGGGACACCAGTGGATGCAAAGCCACGACACCAACATCAGCTGGGCTGAGGGACAGATACAGGCCTGGTCCCCGCGGTGCTTTGTTGATTGCATCTCTGTGCCCTCCAGAGTCTCGTCTGTGGAGAGCCTGTTGCCAGAGGTACTTGCCTCAATTCCGAAGGAGTACCAGGACTTCACTGACATGTTCAGCAAAGCTCAGGCATTTATTCTGCCCCCGCACTGGGACTTGGACTGCGTTATTGAGCTGGAGGAGGGGGCACAACTCAAGTAATATCTGTTTGCACTGTCCAAGCCAGAAGATGAGGTGATGGACGCCTACATTAAGGAGGTACTTACCCAGGGAATCATCCCCCCTTCAACCTCTCCTTCATAAGTAGGATCCTGGCTGACATGCTGAACTGGTTCGCCATTATTTACATTGACGACGTCCTCGTCCAATCCTACTCCCTCAACCCACACTGGGACCCATATGATGAGTGCTTCAGTACCTCCTGCAGCACCACCTGTACATCAAGGGTGACACATCCTAACTTCAAGTTCCTTGGGTACCAGTTTGTATTGAGATGGACTCACAGATGACTGCGACGCCCACATGGTGTGGAAGGTTGTTCATTATCCGCCCATTACCATAAAGTACTGCTACACATCAGCGGGGCCAAGGTATGGGTCCAACAACCTGACGGCCCACTGAAACCAGCGGAAGTTATAGCCATGGGAAAGGACAAGATGGTGGCTGTCATGGAACCAGGAGCGGAGGGCTGGAAACACATCCCAGCTAATAAATGTTATCTGCGGGAAAACTAACATGTATGTGAGTTTTCTTTCCCTATCTGTATGCAGGAAGGGGGATGGCGGTCAAGCTGGGATGGCTGTGTTGGGGAATCTGGTCCACGCTGGTGGTGATGACGATGGCAACCAACCCCAGAGGCAGAAATGCTCCCCGCCTCCTACTTTCAGTTGAGATGGAGAAACACCACAAAGGAACGACAGCAGGACAACTACACCTTCCCTGTGAGTCAAGCATACCCGGTGATACATCTGACATCAGCCGACGGAGGTACCCTGAACAACTGCCAGGGCTGCAACAAAGGAAGGAACCATACCTGTGTTGATGACTGATAACCACCTCAGAAAAATATAACCCCTAGCGTAAGCATGTGTGTTTGTGTAAGCTACCGTAATAAGTGTACTGGGACATTTTAGCATCCCAAATACTTGTAAGGATGAATAATGGAAGCGACTGGATAAATCTGACTAAATGGATCAATTGGACTGAATGTACTCTTACCATGTTGCATGCTAAAATACAACGAAATAATGTTCAGCAACTGTTAAGGTCAGGTAACCCCTCGGCATGGCGGCAATTCTGGAGTGTCAGTTCTGGGTTATGGCTACATGTGAAGCCAGAGCTAACGTAATGTAATGATTCCATGTGTTCGGGAAGTTGGGAAATGTATAAGGTAACCACCTGCCAGATTGTTTGTAGATTCCATGTTTTGCCTGTGATAGCTGTGGGAGGTTACTGGACTTAATGGGTAAAGGAAGAGTGGTTGGACACTACTAATAACAGAAAATATGACTTAAGTGATTGTGATGAAACAGATTATGGAAAGGTATGTTCTTTACGTCCTGGTTATACCAACCCATGTTTTGACACGAAGGAGAGCGTGTGCCAATGGGACTACTCACCCCCAAGAGATATGCTCCTTGAAATAGGACCACATGTCCTTTGTGTGAGTACTATCCACTTACATCCGCAGGTGCCATACGTTCCATACTCTGGCTGTTTGAGGGAAGTCTATGTTTGGCAGTGGCAAAATAAGACATATTGGCTAACAAATCACATAACCATGGATATGCTTACTGAAGTGCAATGGCAAATCCTGCACTCGGATATAGGCATCTCCTTGCGAGAACATGAGAGGTTGTTAAATAAATCTATACAATTAAAGAAAATGGCAGAGGAACATAAACATACTGTAATATCACCATGTTAACAGTACAATCTGTCATAGTGGAAAATAAATTGATGTCATTGGGAAAATCGATCGAGTCCACAGCTCAGAATGCTTGGTGGAGCATATTTGAGGGGTGGTCTCCTAAGGCACAGAACTTCCTTAATATAATCATGCACCTGGTACTTATTTTATTAGTTGTAGTTATTCTGTAAGCTATTTGGAATACCTGTCTTTGTATCTATACTCGCCGCTTATATCAACGTATTGCTATAAGGTATAGTATAC
>JAAGVU020000001.1:39676512-39687565 GCA_011763525.2 Mormyrus iriodes
TATATATATATATATATATATATATATATATATATATATATATATATGTGTGTGTGTGTGTGTGTGTGTGTGTGTGTATTAGGGCTGTCGAGATAACGCGTTGATTTCAATTAATGTGTGTCAGAACGCGTAAAAGAAATAACCCTGATTAATTACATACAGTGCTGTTGTCCTTCCAATTTTTTCCCGCCTGTGACGTATAGCTCAGCTGTTACGCCGATGATGCAATCGCGATGATGCAGTTTCAAGTTCACCCTTACCGCTAGAGGAAGTTCGCATCAATAGACTACATTTACTAATGTTTCTTAAAAAGTGTGTTTTGATTAGTTATTAAGAACTCGTTTGCATTTAGGTCGCTAGTACAACCGACTTTTTTTTAGATAATTAATGGATGTTTGGCTCGGTAGAGATGCGTTTTATCGATTACAACCGCATTTTTAGATGGATAGCGACATGTTTTATTGGTTATTACATAAAATACGTTTACGAATGTTTTAAAAAGATTTTTAATTAACAGAAATCGTTTATATTTAACTTGAAAATATTATCAACATGTTTTATTAGATTAGAAATGCATATTCAGATCGATAGTGACGTTTTCTTAACCGGTATGATTTTACCTCATCAAATCATATTTAGCTCAATTGGCGATTATGTTTTAATGCTTGTATCTCTGTATTTAGCTTTATAGCAATGTGTTTGCTGAACCGGTTTGATTTTCATAATTATTACCTTGATAAATCTACAATATCAAGCATTGTACTTTAAGGGTGAACTTGTAGTCTTCGGGGTACCTTGAAAATATAACGACTGCAGTATAATCCCAAATGTAGAGAGAAGGTAAGACAGATTTAACACAAGAAGAAACTGCAATAATATTCAACGCTTATAGAATAATAACGTATGAGAATACCCCACAACAAATATATGCACAAAAAAACAAAAGAGAGAAAATGAAAACATGCTTAGATCCTGATATCAGAAACCCTTACACTGTGTACATAATCACATGATATCAGAAAGCACAACCCCCCACAATGAATTGGTCTCAAATCCCGTATCAGCAGAAACACAGGCCCAAATTACAAATATAACTCAAAACATTAGGTGTTTCTAACATCCATGCCCACCAGTCCTCAGAACATATATCAATGTACATATAAGAATCTAACAAGAATCTCATTATTACAAATTTACGCTGTGAATACCTGCCAGGTACAGTAGCGGTGAAACACTTTTAAACAAACGAGTGAATTCCATTGCAGGCCTATTTTATAACGTTAGCACGCTTTACTTTGCTCCTGATGAGCCTCCAGTGGTCTCGTACTCCCAAACTCCGCAGAGATCGGATGGCTGGACACCCAGGGAATCTGCCCTGATGAACTCCCACGTCGCCAGAGGAACCGTGGGCTTTCCTGGCAGCCACGCAGTGCTATCGGGGGGAGCATGTTTCCCTTGCCCCTGGCCTGAAGGAAACACTGGCATCTCCAGGCGTTGGTGACTGGCATGAAATTTAAAATTCCCCATTTACACCGGATATTTTTAGACACGAATCCTGAGTCTCCGAAATATTAACACTGGTATTCTTTTTTAATTATATATGTCAGATAAATGAGTGCAGGGGAATTTTTGTACTGCTGGGTGCACGAGGCATATATGAAGAACGAAAAGGTAAATTGGATGCTTACAGAATATCACAACATGAAATCACCAGCCAGGAAAGTACAAGACTTGACATACTCATAAGAGCATGATGCGTCACCCTGGCACCAGAAATATATCAGGGTAGTAGAAGGTTCAGAACCAGTGATCCGAGGTGTCCTTTACAGCAATAGAATCCTTCCACATTACTTCCATAAGAGCGCTTATGTATATGCAATACTTAGCATAAGAGAGCACATAAATGCACGTGTAGGATCATAAGTGTGGTTTGTTAAGGTTGGTCCCTGTGCAAAAACCTGGCTTAATTTGTTTATCCATCCATCCATTAACCCATCCATCTTTTATAATCTAATTTAATGCAGGGTTGTAGAGATCCTTGAGCCTGTTCCAGGAAACACAGGACAAAATGTAGGGCATCACAGAGCACACACAAGGGAAATTTAGAGACACCAATCCATCTAAACTGTGTGTCATTGCACTGTGGGAGGAGTCCCACCTAGTCATGAAGAAATATGCAAAATCAACACATAAAGTTGGGACCGGAACTGAACACAAGATTTGGTGGTGTGGAGGCTCATAGAATATAGAGGGATTGATTTCATGGTGTGCTTAAATTTATTATATTTCATGCAAGGTTTTCAGTTTGCTTCTTTTTTCACTGATAAACTTGAAATTTTAATATTTTGTGAAACTACTGTAATATAACACGATAAAGAAAAAGGATGCATAATTCTGTAGCATTTTCAAAATATGCAATAGTATATACTAGGTATATGTAATATGGTTTTGCATGGCCAATGTCATTTTGAATTTTCAGATGTGCAATCCTTCAGTGTTTAATCAGAATAGATTTGTAATTTCTTTTTGCTACCAGAAAAGGCCAGTTGTTTTTTAAGTGAAAGAACTGTAAAATTTTACATTTTTCATGAAATCAAGGTCAACAGAGAGGCCTAGGTCAATTCATAACTATTTTAAGCAGTTTAGCACCCTCTGTCGGTGCCTGTGGAATTTGTATGCTCCCCTTCTGTTGCGTGGGGTACTCACAAAAACACTTTGGTTTCCTTTCGCAGGTTTCGCATGCAAAGACATGCATTTAGGCGAACTGGTATCTTTAGATTGCTCAAAGTGTGTGATTACATGTGCATGTGTATGCCCTGCCATGGACTGGTATCCCGGCTAGGGTGTCCCCCAGTCTTGTACTATAGGCTGCCTGGGATGGACTCCAGGCTTACTGAGACCCTGTACTGAATGAGTGATTCAATGATGGATGGATGGATGTCATTTAGGCTTAAATGTGTAGCAATATAAAGAAATGCCAGGGCTCTTTGTTTTATTGATTCCCATTTTTTCATACATAAATGGCACAGAAAAATTCAGCTAATCAAGCAACAGCAGGAAAGAGGCACTCTTCATACAAATGTCATTGGCTGTGGAGCTGATGCCTGCATAGACCGAAAGTTCCCTTTAGATGTCAGACTGCATGTATTAATATGGACAGCAAAGTGCTCTCCATAGCAGCCTGAAGGCCAGTCCAACAGATCCTCCCCAATTTAATTGTTTTAGCTTTGACTGTGCTGGATGTCAGAGCGTGACCTGCTATCAACACTGATGATGTTTCCGAGGGAAGGCAGTTGACATTAAAATACTCCAGAAGGTGACTCAGTACAACACAGGTCATCTCTGCAGGCTGTAACTTGGATGAGACACCGCATGACTTCCACTGCTAAACGCAGAAAAGAAAAATGAATGGAATAATTAAATGCCTACCACGTTGCCACGAGAAGGGCCGTCACTATGTTGGTTAAATTGAGCCTTTAAAAAGAGTCACAGACTGCATGCAGATAAAAGGCTGAATTTTGGAATGAGGAAAGGATTTTGTTTTTGCCTTTTTTATTTATTTCTGTGCTACTGATTTATTTATAAAGCTGGTGCATGTCAAATAATTCCTGGTAATCATTTCAAATAATGCTTGTGCTGACAGTCATCTGATGAAGAAAGATATGCAGACATGTTGTTTACATCCCTGAAAAAGAAACGAGACCAAAAAAAGCAGAAATAACAGTTTTCCAGATCTAGCACATCATGTCCTGTCCCATACCTAGTTATGAAAATTTACTAAGTGAAATAAATTTGTTAAAGGGTTCTTTCGAAAATTGTCAATTAGGGTTTACACGTTCTTATTAGTCCCAGGTGTCACTAGTTGTAACATAATACTATCAGCCCAGAGGTGTGATGATAACCTTCCACTAACAAATAGGCAGGTCACAGAACTCCCATCAGTCTCATACCATGCTTCTGGCAGAGAATCATAACTCATTGCTAATAATTTGGTCCAGTGATAAAAATTATGGCCAGTTTATTATTATTCCTTTTTTGAAAGATAATGCATGTTATCTTATAGATCAATTTTTCCTTTGCTCCTATGATCGGAAGGTTAATGGTTTGAGCCTCAGCCTCGGCAGAATAGTCTCATGTTTGTGGGCCCTTCAGCAAGACCGTTAATCCCCAGCTCCAAAGTTGCTGCACTCTGGCTAACCTTGCATTGTGACCCCCAAGCTTTTAGTTGTATATGTGTCTGTTTGTCTCATGGAGAGCAAGATGAGGTAGGCAAAAAGAGAATTTCCCCACGAGGATTAATCAGGTATCACTTTTTATTCTATTCTATCCATCCATTTTCTGGAACCGCTTGTCCTATTCAGGGTCACGGGGTCTATTCTCTTCTATTGTATTGTATTCTATTCTTAATAAGTCAAGACATTGATATATTTTTAGTACATTTGTTTGTATCCATAGGTATGTTTTTGTATTTTATGAATAGTTTTCAATTTCTCTCACAACTACAATTGGCTCAGTTGCTTCTCATTGGTTGGGTTGATTGTGTCATCCTGTGAATTAGGTGTCAAAGTAGTAATACTGGTACTGATGATGGCGTTCCAGGAGTGTGAGAGAAGATTGTGTGATTTATCCTGCATGGTTTATGATACCAGTACAAGTGACAGTACAAGTACAAGAGAACAAGAGTCAGCTAGTATCTCTCTTGTGAAATATTTCATTACGGTTTCTTCTCAATGTTTGAATGAAACAACATTAACTATGCAAATGCCATCATTACATCACTGTTTCTACAGAATAGTTTAATCTGAATCGCCCCTATAACAATCCCTGAAACTATTCTATCTACAAAGATGTTTTTTCTTTTTTAGTCCTACTTATCTGGTATATATTGCATTTTAGTATTATATATAGCTGAAATATTACAATGCTGGGGAAAACTACACAAAGACCTAAGGGGTATAGCAAAGTAAATCTTTTTAGATGAAAACGCTGAGATAAGCTGCATGGTAGCTGGCAATAACGCTTCTGCTTTACTTAACAACCACTATAAAATTAACTGCAGTAATAAAATGCACACTGTGAAAGTAATAATATCTAAGGACCTGTAGGCCATTTATGATGGAAATTATATTGTAAAATATTATTGAAGCCATGTTACAGTCTGAATGCGCAATTTTTGTACTTACTTGGTTATGGTATATATTTATGTTTTGAAATAAAAAATAAGTTTGAATATAACAATGTTCAAATAATTTTACTGGAGCCGAAACCGAAAGTTGAGCATGCATTTCATAATATTGTGAAAATAGAACACGGCCATATGTATTCTTTCTTAATACCATACCAAACAAATGGAATAGATTTTTTTTGTTTTTTTTAAACCTCAACATAAATTTCTACTAAATTCTATCCATAGGTAGCTGCTTACTTGCAGTCTACTTAAACAAAACTAGTAACCCCACCCCTTATGAAACTTTATGGCAGAAATACAGCATTGTTTCTTTAGTTGTTTCACCATAATAGGAGGGCCCGTAACAAAAATGTGTTGAATTCTTGGGTACAGAACAGAAAGCTGTGGATCATTCCATGATAGCAGCAGAGCACCCCCAATCCTTGAAGGCACTAAAACCTGTTTGTATGAAGTGTCTCAAAAGCTGACCACTGCTGAAGCAATAAACCTGCACATGTCTGGATGTTATTTAAGATTTGTTTTATGACTTCCTGGGCTCTGACGCAGTCATCCTCACAGCCTTAGAAATGCCCTCATAACCTTGTGCACACTGACAGGTGTCCACCCTTTTCCAGAGGTTTGTCAAATGTTTTATTTTTTATTTTTTATTGTGACATGTCACTAGAGCCTATATGCTGCCAACTTCAGTTTGAAGTCCAGTGTGAGTTACATTGTGAGTTACGTTATATTGAGCAGGACTGGTCCAAATAAGATATGATTGTTCTCAATTTTCCTCTGGAAATTACCTTAAAAACGGATACTCTACATAATTCAAAGAATTTATTATGAGAGGATTAGATACAAGTCCATATTTTATTGCTTAGCAGAATTTCTGGTATTTTTGTCAAACAGTCATACTCCTTGGAGAAGTCATATTTTTCCCCTTCCTTCACAGAAACCTTAAAAATTTAAATATGATATTCAGTGGTCTGAAGATGGAGGAATGGCTGGATGGATGGGTATACTTTAATGCTTTTAATTTTCTGGCTTTCGAAATATGTGAAAATTGGTTTAGTCTTGGTTTAATAGTTTATAAAATGACTGCTTTTATACTGGATACCGTCCCTGCACCATGCCTATAGTATAATACTGGGATGTTTTATTTATGAAATCCCTGAAATATGCAGGAATTGCTAAGGAAAGACAAGCGAAATAAGGTTTAAATATTTTGGGCTAGGGGATCTATGATGTAAGTGCTTTTGTATGGTTTGTTTATTTTTAGTAGCGCTATTGAATGGCAGGTGTTGAAGGAGCGGCTGTGGAGATTCAGATTTGACTGAAGAAGAATATATTCCCATTCCTCTACCTGACCCACTTTTTCTGTGCCTGCTTGCTTTGCTCAAATACAGTAAAAAAGTGAACTGACTTCAACCAGTACTTTATAATTATTATAATATATATTTTGCTACAGATACAGTATCACAGTATCATTACAAATAAACTCTCACAAGCCTGGAAATACAGCTATTTTGTTTAAATCTGGCTTAAAGTACATATTTGTGAACAAAAGTTATATTAGTCTATGCAATAAAAATGAACAATAAGATAAATACAGTTTATTACCATGCTACAATAAACTTCATATTTCCCCCAAAAGTCTAAGTAAATGGAGACAGAACTGACCTGAACTTGGACTTTGCATGGCCATTCATTCCTAGCCCTGTCCTTGGTTACTGCATGCTCTATGAACGGTAACATGCTGCCTGGGGAAAGTGAATATAAGATGACTTTTATTTCCATTCAACGATAAGGTTGACAAGGCCATGCCTGCTTTTCATGAAGGATATAAATATGACATATAGGATTGTGTGACCTCTTATGCTTTTTTTCTGTTGAACCTCATGCTTTTCCCACTTACCAGCACCTAATATAGACATATCCAGAATAGAGTGTTCCCTCCCATCGGGGATTTTCTTAATTGGATGTCTTTGTGAAGGGTTCCATAAAAAAGATCCCTTTGTGACCCCCTAACATTAATTATCTCCCATTGCTATATGTCCTAGTTTTATAATTACTGGTCCTGCCAAAAATATTACAATATTAAGCCTCCCACTGGATGGAAATCAATTTGATAAAATGGTACTTTACGACATGCAGAAGATGGTTGATGGGGGAGTTAATGTGCCAGCCCGTGTACCCATAAATTATTATGTATTGACAAGAATCCTCCTTCCTTGTTTGACGCCTGCTGAATTTCCAGTGAAAAAAAAGTAATAATTGAATCAAGAAACAACAGCACATGACATGCAAATGTGATCAATATTGATGTTGACGTTCATTCACCAGCTTAAAAGGCATTATACTAGTATATTCTTGATAGCAATGTTTCTTCTTTTTTAGAAAGTAAAACACTTAATTTTAAGATTGTTTAAAGTGAGAAATGCTGTACATCTTTTACATCTTTTGTTTGAGCATGCTGTTGCTGATTTTCAACCATATAGATATTCACCTGAGTTATCCCAGGTATATAAATAGAGAAGGAGTACCAAGAGATGCCTTTCTTTAGTGACTGGGAAAAGTTACACTGGCCTTGTGAAAGTAATTTGTCGCTGCTCACTGTGCTGCATTCCTGGTTCTTATCATGGGCCTTTTAGAGATTTGATTGGATTCAAGGCAGTGGTGGGGAGGGAATCCATTTATGATTCTTAGAAATAAATAATAAATGGATGGATTCTTGGCTATTGTGTTAGTTATATGCTAATCAGTTGAATGTAGTATGTTCATTTGATTATCTGGTTGTTTGTTATTGAATATGTGAGCCACTAGATGCCATAATTTCTCACATTTATCATCTCCTCAACAAATTACATGCAGAATGGTAAAGTGATGTCCAGACATACTCTGTCAACTGGAAATATTTATTTTTCAAGGCCTGTAGCCTTGCAGCTACGTCTCTCATTTGCTTGGCTTTGAGCATGCACTCTCTTTGAGGAGCATCAACTAGAAATTGGACAAACTTATGATGGTTCTCTGTGTATAATTGATTTCACTCATTGTAATGGATTGTATAAAGACATGTATGGAAACATTGTAATATCCAAGTTGCATTCTTTACCCCTGTTTTTTTGGGCTAGTGGATCCAGCATGTAAGTGCTTTTGTATGGTTTGTTACGTATGTCTTTTACAGGTTATTGTTATGGATTATGTTAGTATTGATACATAAAATGTAGTCCATTTAAACCACAAGTTACAGAACATTCATAAACTGAAGTTCCAACATGGTTGGCAATAACTAGTCTTTGTCATACAAAATAGAAAACTGTAGTGTACTATTTTATGTATAGTCCATTCTGTCTTCCATACAAACACTAATATCTACTCTCAAAACTGAGCTAAATTAGTATCTATTTCTTTTCTTGGATTGGAGGCATTTTCTATTACTCTCTTAAGGAACTTAGTATAATCTATCAGAAAAATAAAAAGAAGTGCATTTTGCTTTTTACTGTATGGTCATACTGGTTTATAATTATTATTATTATTCTTATCATTATCATCAACCCAACATTTCTTATTAACTTGTGATGGGTTTACCTTTCCTATTGCACACTCCGTGTGTATAATACAGCACTACAAACATGGTAATATCCTTATGAAACTGGTTGAGGAACTTTGTAGCTGGCTTGTCAAAATATATGTATGGT
Organism: Mormyrus iriodes; assembly: GCA_011763525.2. NCBI lineage: Eukaryota > Metazoa > Chordata > Actinopteri > Osteoglossiformes > Mormyridae > Mormyrus > Mormyrus iriodes. Next base: position 39,685,381 of record JAAGVU020000001.1, read on the forward strand.
TATTTCAAAGTCTTTGATAACCTTCATGAAGTCAACACAGGAAACAAGTCTTCAATTTGCATTGCAATTACAAACCAGTTTCAAAACATAACCTGCACTGGCCCTTGGGCATGATAACATTTTTGAAAATTCAAGGTCAGTAGTTCTTGCCACTTTGTTAGCTTCCAATCAATGTTGATGTAAAAACATAATCACAGGTTCAATGAAAAGTATAATATCTTTATTTGAACAGTTGTTACTTAAGGTTACAATCATTTTAATTTTATAGGCATAAGGAAAATAAACTTGCTAATTTGTTAGGGTGAGGCTCAAAAACTCCTTTTCTCTAGTTTGGACAGTGAATCAAATTCATAGATTATTTATAGTAATTAATGATTATATAGTAATTTGTGTCTATAGCTAAAAAACTCAAATTTGAAAACAGCACTGACTCATAAATAAATTAGTCAAATGAAGCACACAAAAAAACCTGGACTCAAAACTTTCCGTCCTACTACTATGATGAAAGCGCAGACCTGCCTTTCAAACCTAATAGTAGCCTTGCATCCGTATTATTTTCTGGAGCGGCTCAGGAGTGATCAGGCATTACACAAAGTTTTGATTTAAATACCCTTTGTATCTGCATAATAAAAATCAACCACCTTGCTATCTTTTTTGTGTTAGCGCTTCAGAGCCTCTGTAAACAGTCTTTAATTGGATGCACCTGGCATTGTTTGCGCTAACGAAATCACAATCATGTAACAGCTGGGAGGGAATGCTGGGGTGTGGCTTTCTTGAAGGCTGGTCCCATTCTCATTCGTGTCATTTTTGTCAACCTGTGAGCTGCATAAATACTCAACATATAATGCATATAAACTTGTAATATGACTGAACCTTCTGTGTGAAGGTCAGTTTTGTGGTGTGGCTGTTGTTGTTGAGATTGTAATACTTAAACTTCCACTATGTTGGTTTTTAGTTTGACCTCAGGTAACCTCAAAGCATTCTGAACTTCCAAACAGACATATATTGCTTGGTCAGACTAGCAAAATAGTGCCAATATCAAGTAAATTAATATTACTAGTATTATTTTGAACATACTTGATGAATGTGCAATACAGTTATGTTTTCTACAGTGATACTTCTATTAATCCATCCTTCCATCTTCTCGCCACTTATTCTGATGTTTTAAATGTGCATATAAGAAGCTGAAAAGCCAGGCAGGTCTTGTGTGATGATGAACCCAAGCAACATTCATTAAATTCAATATATTTTTATATAACGCCTTTCAGATCAGGGTTGCCCTAAGGCTTCCTTGTCGTTCCACATATAAATAAAGTAACAGTTGGCGGTAAAGCATTCTGCTACAGGGCCCCAATATCGTGGAATCATTAACAACATTGGTGTGTTGTAATACATTACAACATCATTTTGACAAAATAATACAAAAATAGGGAAAAGTGAAGCCAAAGAAATGAAAGAAAGACAGCCAGATGACAACAGAGAAGAGGAATGAAAAACTTTCTAATAGGGAGAAAAAAACCTCTGGGGGTCCAAGGTCAACTGGCTGCTCAACCCCCCTGGGTATGCTAACATTATTGAAAAAGAAAGAATGGGCTTGCTTGCTAAAGGCAAGGTATAAACTGTGATCAAGGACAAAGCCAGAGTAAGTTCTCCAAGCTGGCCTGTGTAGGGTGGCAGATCGAAGATATGATATTACAGTTTGTAAGTCATATCCACGATGTCACCCTTCCATGGGACAAAAGAGTGGAGATGTTTGGTTGAGCCATTGTGGTGGTATATATTGGTTCAAACAAATCTCATATGTGTTTATGGTCTAATTATGGAAAACTATTGTTTGTATTATGCACCCTCCCAGTTATGTTTTTATAATTTTTAATGAGATATTGTTTCATAATCTTAAATCCAAAGGCAGGAGTGAATCCATTTCATGTTGGTCTTAGTTGTTTTAACACCGCCAAACTAACAATATTCTTTATATCATATAGGGGGAATCGTCTGTAAAGTAATATTAACAGTTCCTCTCATTCAAATCGCATGTGGATACAGTATCAAAGGTATGCTTCCTTCAGCTACGCAACATTGCCAAACTATGACGATTTCTTACTGTCCAAGACACAGAGAAATTGATACATGCCTTTGTATACAGTAGGTTAGACTACTGTAATGCTATGTTATCCGGGAGCAC
>JAAGVU020000001.1:39729824-39743024 GCA_011763525.2 Mormyrus iriodes
TCCAACAAAAATGCCTTCTTTGAGTTTGGCTTCACTTTTCTCAAAACCAAACTTAATTCTTAAGTACTCAAATGCATTGCCATTTCTGTCCATTGCCTTTACAAAATTTTTCGTAAGACCAAATTTTATGTGAAGTGGTGGAAGATAGATTTTCTGGTGATCTTCTAACGGCAGGTGCTTCACATTGTATCTGCCAGGTACAGATTCATCTCAGTTTCGCCACTGTTTCTGCCTGTAGTGGTTGGCATCATCACGACTATTCCAAAGGCACAAGAAGCACATGTATTTTGTGTACCCAAGTTGCAGACCCAGAAGGAGTGACACAACTTTGAGGTCACCACAGAGGTTCCACTGGTGATCTGCATAGTGAGTGAGTTTTAAATGTTTCGCCATCGACTCATATGTTTCCTTCAACCCAACTGCATGAGCAATAGGAACAGATGGCCTCTGGTTTTGATTATAGTCCAAAATTCAATGTCGTGTTACAGAAGCAGTAATCTACTGATGCTTCACGGCAGCGTTATCGACAAAAATGTTATAAACACAAACAGACCCATAACTTAAAAATGGGACGTGATAGACAAAAACGGTTTTCATATTTAGAGTCAGCATGTGGACTTTGATAAGGTACAGCTGACAGAACTCCAGTAGCAAAATGACTGTTGACCAGTGTTATTGTTAATGTATGAACAAACAAGCTGTTTTTTGTTTTTAAATGCATTTATTTAATCAATTGACTGCAGTTTTTGTTTTATGATAACATACTTAGTGGCCACTTCATTAAGTGTACCTAACTTTGCCTCCCAATTTGCTGTGCATTCAGAGACGCCAGTTTGCACAGCACTAGGCCTATTCTGCTGAGCTATAGACAGAGATGAAATTGACAGGTGGGATCTTGTTTTTGGCCATGGTGCAGAAGGCTGATGAAGGTGTCAGGGCCAACCACGGGGCTTGGGGCCCCGGTCGGTCTAGATGATCATAGTGAAACTGAGCAATGAGAGTGGGGTTAAGCATGACCCCTGCTGGAACCCAGACCTCTTCCGGACAATAGCTCTCCAAGTCAATAAGATACTGGAATCTGCCATGCTGGCACGTAGAATCTAGGAGGGCCCAGACTGCATATGCCTCACTGTCATCTAGTGGAACTGGAGGAGGAGGTCCTTTGGCATCTACAGGAGGATGGGCTGCACTTTAACACTGTGCACTGAAACATTTTTTTATGTGAAATAATGGCATTTATGCAAAAGTTATGACAGGTGACAGGACTTTTATCACATGTCTTTCATACAGCAAACACAGACAGGCACATGACATAAATGCAGTGGTGGACCACTCTATAGTAGATGTAGGTTGCCAGTTTTTATAGAGCAATTGTGATGTACTTTTGGGTCAGAACTGGTTGTCAGTTGCTGCCTATTACTGGCCCGATAAAAGGTCTGGCATTTCAATTGTGGATATGGACATTCTAAAATGTTTAAACCAGAGGTTTGGTGTAAAGTAAGAGTACTACATCCTCCTAAAATGTAATTAGAGTGGAAACCACTTATAGTGATTCTGTTTACAAAATTCGCTTATATTAATCAAGTAGTCTGCTTACAGTGTTCATGTTTTGGGTCTTTTTATACATAATTAAAATTACGGTAATTCTTTTTGTTCTTACTTGCCTACTTCGCCTTGCGGAAACCCGTCTGCTTTTGGCTGGCTACCTGAGGCTAATGCTGCGTGCACACAAAACATGATGGGAAAAAGAAAGTTATTTTCTCTCAATGACAAATATAGACTCATCAAAGCTTATGATAAAATTCCAAAAAAGAGCCACTAACATGCAGCAGTGAAACTATAATAGGCTATATTTTATGTACAGTACTGTATCGTATTATACTGTATTTGAATTATACACAGTTCAGTAATTTAATTTGTACAGTACTGTAATTTGAAACAGGTGTACTGTATTTTGAAAGAGTCAATGAAATTCAGTAAATAACAAGGCTGTCCGTTTTATTACTTTATATCCATGTAATAAATATACGCTTGCCAATTAGATGGTAATCTGAATGAGACAAAGAAAAGGAAAACAAATCCGTTATAATGATCATCCGCTTATAGTATTTCACCCAGACAGACATGATCACTATAAGCAGTTTCCACTATGATTTGGGGGCAGCTTCTTTGGATGATAAACAGATACAGTTTCAACTAATTGAGCTACTAAGACAATTAAAAAATGCCCAATGCAAATTAATTTCCTGCACAGGCAGTCTCCAAGTTACAAAGGAGATCCGTTTCTTAAGTCTGTCTTTAAGTTGAATTTGTTGGTAAGTCGGAAAAATAATAATACAGTACATAATAATAATTATACTCTCATAATAGTAACTACATACAGGACTTTACTGAACCTCAAGCTGACGGACCACTGAAGTGGCACAATATTTTCACAAGCGTCACAAAGTAGTATGTGCGTTCATTATTACGAACCATTGTACTTAACCTGAATTTTTTATATGATAGGCTTTATGGCAGTTGGTTCGTATATCATTATACGTTCCCTTTTTATTGAAAAAAGTCAGTTTTATGGGAACACAATGATCACAAGAAATTTCGCTGAAGTTTTTGATTCATATTTTTGTTTTGTTGCTAAAAAAGTTGGTGGTAACATAGTTACTGAGTGTGAGGGCGATCTAGGTTTTAACAGGGAGCACTCAGGCGTGATCACTCAGTGTTAATGAGTCCACATTGTCATGGAGGGGGCGTGGTACTTTGGAAGAGCACACTGCTTGCATTAGGAAGACGATGCGCCTAATAAACTGGCCATTGAGTGGAAATATTATTATATGGTAATTGCTGTTTAAATCCTGTGATGGGTTGGTGTCCCATCCTGGGCTGTTCACTGCCTTGCGCTTGTGGCCTCCAGGATAGGCTCCAAATCTCCCATGACCCTGAATAGATCAAGCAGTTACAGACAATGAATGATATTTTATATATAAATATTGTTATTTCATTATTATAGTAGTTGAGATCTTCAACAGTATTATCAGCATCATCATTGCTTTTTCACAGTCACTGTAAAAAAAAGCCATTACAGCCAAAAAGCATTATCCCGCCACTGAGATCCATATACATCACCATTGCTTTTCTGTCAACATTTACTTCAGTAAAATGAGGGCTGAGGGAATTCAAATCAATCCTATCCAGTCAGCAGCCTCTGATAACTCTTTCACTGGTGATACAAGTTAGCTTATCATCAAGATAAAATTACTTTCTTGTTTTTACCTTTGAATTTCCTGTCTATATTTACCATAAATAAATAGAAAAAGAAATTGTACATCCATAAGTACTCCAAAAATATACAAATGAGGTATACTCTACATTTTATTGCCAAAAGTATTGGGACACTCTTCCGAATCATTGAATTCAGGTGTTCCAATCACGTCCATTGCCACAGGTGTATAAAATCAAGCACCTAGGCATGCAGACTGCTTCTACAAACATTTGTGAAAGAATGGGTTGCGCTCAGGAGCCCAGTGAATTCAAGTGTGGTACTGTGATAGGATGCCACCTGTGCAATATTAGCATTTGTGGAATTGCTAGTAAATATTCCATGGTCAACTGTTAGTGGTGATATAACAAAGTGGAAGCAACTGGGAACAAAAGCAACTCAGCCCATCTAAAATCACAGTGGGGACAACACATGCTGAGGTGCAAAGTGTGCAGAAGTCGCCAACTTTCAGCAGAGTCGATATCTACAGACCTCCAAACTTCATGTGGCCTTCAGATGAGGTCAAGAACCGTGTGTAGAGAGCTTCATGGGTTTCAATGGCCGAGCAGCTGCGTCCTAGCCTTATATCACCAAGTGCAATGCAAAGCATCAGATACAGTGGTGTAAAGCACACCCCTAGACTCTAGAGCAGTGGAGACGTGCTCTCTGGAGTGAATAATCATGCTTCTGTCTGGCAATCTGATGGATGAGGCTGGGTTTGATGGTTGCCAGGAGAACAGTATTTGCCTGACTGCATTGTGCCAAGTGTAAAGTTTGGTGGAGGGGGGATTATGGTGTGGGGTTGTTTTTCACTGGTTGGGCTTGGCCCCTTAGTTCCAGTGAAAGGAACTCTTATTGCCTCAGCATACAAAGCCATTTTGGACTATTTCATGCTCCCAACTTTGTGGTAATAGTTTGGGGATAGCCCCTTCCTGTTTCAACATGGCTGTGTACCAGTGCACAAAACAAGGTCTATAAAGAAATGGATGAGTGAGTTTGGTGTGGAGGAACTCGACTGGCCTGCACAGAGCCCTAACCTCAACCCGCTAGGACACCTTTTGGGATGACTTAGAATGGAGACTGTGAGCCAGGCCTTCTCGTCCAACATCAGTGCCTGACCTCAAAAATGTTCTCCTGGAAGAATGGTTAAAAATTCCCATAAACACGCTCCTAAACCTTGTGGAAAGCCTTTGCAGAAGAGTTGAAGTTGTTATAGATGCAAAGGGTGGGCTAACTCCATTTTAAAGCCTATGTATTAAGAATGGGATGTCATTAAAGTTCATGTGTGTGTAAAGACAGGCGTCCCAATACTTTTGGCAATATAATGTATATCATGACTTTTACCTAAAAATATGTGGCATTGGGACAAAGCTGAGTCAGAAAGGCAATAATATATTTTAATGTGTAAGAAAAATAGCGGAGTCAGTGCAAGAAGGACAAGCAAAATAATTGTTTGCAATCATATTAATTTGAAGTGATATGCCCTTTTAATTCAGAACTAAACAGCTTGTTCTTGTTGTTAAATTATTTTTACTTTGGAATCACCACAGGGCATTGGGTATTTCCAGAAAACATACGTCAAGTCAGTTCTAGGAATTTGTCAGCAGATAAGTCAATGCTGTTTGTGCCACTTAAAGGAGTGGCACCTTTTAAAGAGGCTGGCAGATACTACAGCAAATGAAGGATATTACAATGACAATTAGTAAGTGATATTTCACATAGGAAACAAAAATAATACTAAATGAAATCCAACTACTTTCACCATTCTCCATGGACCTGTTTTCACTGTCTGGATACAATTTTAGCATTTCAGCAACTCAAAGGATGACATAGAAAGCTGTATGTTTTGAAATGCTCAGCAACTCCACAGATGCTTATATGAAAACAGGTCCATCACACAATTTGTTTCTTTGTAATTCCTCTTTAATATGCCGTGTATAAATGGAATAAAGCATTTATTTTAATCTCCCTCCTTCAGGCTGTATTGACCTATTTTTTTGCTCCCAAAAGGGACATGATTGTCATTGAACACAGCCAGGCTGGAGTGACTGAGAAATATTGACTCTGCCTACTGCCAGAGTGCCACCAAATAAGGATTCATTTTTTCAGTCGATCACCTTCAGACAGAGCAACTTCATGCTCTATATACACATGTGAATGTATGGGAGTATGATATGTGCATTCCACTACAATATAACAACTGTCATACAGGAAATGCATGGTTATGTATAAACCAAACATCAGTTAAAAAGGAAATCTTCTTTGGTATACAGTTTTGGTAAATTTTCAGATCTGCAATACACACTGGGTCGAGAAAAATAAACAAAAATCAGCTCCTCCATGAACTATGACCACACTTGTTCCATAATCATCAGAGGCTACATCATAAACATTGAAACAAAAATGGTTGTGGCATTAAAAACAAACGCAGATTCTGACAAATATTGAGAGAGACAGTATTGAACGATCTCATCTGACTATTATAATGCCAACGGATGGGTTTGTAGAATTTCTTTGTAAGTATGTTTCTTTTCCATGTTCATTCAGGCATATGTGTCATGGTTTTTATGAGCTTCATTTTATGCTATCAAGCTAATTTGATATTGATGAAGTTGCCTACCTCTCACATTTAATACTCTATTTGCACAAACCCCACCCTGTTCATATCTTATAATTCCATGTCTGATATCTAGCTGAATGACAGAGATTCTTCTATTAACACCTTCTTTGGTGAGAGACAAAGCTTAATGCATTCAATTTCCATAACTATTAGTTCAATATAGCATTTGCATATTGAAAAGTGTGGTAAACAGGAAGATTATGAGGTCTGTTAGACTACAAGTTATTTTATGTGGTTGATACAGTCAAATAAGTTATATTTGACTGTATCAACCACATAAAATAACTGCCACTATGCTAACTAGATATGTGAAAATATACTTATGCTAAATATATGTATCTTGGAAAAGGAATGGTGCTCATAGCTGTGATCAGCCTGTTTTGCGTACTGTTTCATACTAAGCTCTCGCTAGTCTGACTGGAAGCAGTAGATCCACCTCTGGTCATATTGAGTTCCAAGCTGAAAAGGATGTAATATAAATGAAAATGCTGTAATTGCATAGGCTCATGTCCTCATTGATGCCTGGCTATAAATCTCCATCACTACAAAAAATGCTACAGGTGTTAAGGAATCGAAAATATGGTGAAAGGTTCAGGTTGGATTGCAAGTATTATGAAATCCATTCTTGTATCACTGCAGAGATTAAACCAGACTTTGTCAAAAATGATGCCAAATGTTACATTTTCACCCACTTGTTTAGGACAGTAATGTAACTAAGAAGGGGGGCAATACCAGGGTCTTGGTTCCCACAAAACAGTCACCAGAGATGGCAGTACACATAATGATTCTTCCTTCTCTGTGCTCTGAAACTTCAATTGTCACACTCTGTCATATTAGGTTTTAGTCCTCATTTGTGCATGTGATTAGGCTGAAGACAGCATCATCCAAAACATTTTGCAGTTTGGTTTTGTTAGTGCTTTCAGTTCTGTAATCCTCTAGATATAGACTATGACTAAGCAGAACATCAATACATAATGCAACAGTAAACATGTTCGACATCATTGTGTATCACAGTTTGTAATACATCTGTAAATATGTAAAATAATAAATCATGTACCTCCTGGGTGAATGACACAAAGACTTTCCTATCTAAAAGCACCAAGCAGACTGGATTCAGTTGTGCCTTTAGAAAATGAGTTTTTTGTCATTTTTACTCCGTTTATACCTCAACTAACTAGCACATTCCTGTTTTTCAGTGAGTCACGATCCATTTTTTTTGTCCTAAGTTGGTCAACAATAACCCGTGAAAATCATTCATACCCATGGACAGCCCTGTGATTTTTCAGAGCCCCAGTTTTACTGTTTTTGTCATTTCTGAAAAACCTTAAGTTTCCCAGGAAACACTCCTTAGTACAGTAATGTTAGTCTGAATAGTTATCTCATCTGAACTGCATCTGTACTACAGAATTACACACTGTACAATAAATTGATCTTTCCATATGCTGTAGGCAATGCATAAATAAATCTAATGTAGACCAGTGATACACCACAGTGTATTTTGATTTGTTCACCCTTAAATATCATGGCAGTTATGTGTCATTACAGAGTCAACAGGCATTGATGGACAGAATAGTAAAGCTAGGTATTTTCTTAAGCTGCCTTTAAAAATGAACATTAGAGTAAAGATTCTATTATTGCAATAGATGTCTCGCCCAATTACAGTTAGGGCAATAAAACTGATAAGTAAATCAAAATCACAGCAACAATGACAGTTATTTCCTATATTGTACATTGACTATGCATTGTACTTTAATATATTTTAGTTTTCAGGGAGTTCTAAGAAAGCATAATCTCACCATGATTTATTCAAGAAGACGTTGCCAGGGGCCAGAACTGTGAGGGTTTCTGGTAAGATGAGAAACAATGATTACTCTGGGGGAACAAAAAGAAAAAAATTCTGATGAAATGTTCTGCAACAGAAAAAAAAAACTATAGGATTTGCCATGAATTTTTATGATATACATCAACATATCTGTGGATTATTGCAATAAAGGCTTTCATATTTGCATTTGTACCATTGAGGCCCTTTGTCAAAACTTTACAAAGGCTTTTTCAGTCTTAGTTCTATTATTGTATTGTATTGTATTGTATTATTGTATTCTATTTCCTTTGTGTATAAAATGTTAACATTGCCCTCGGTAACACCTATTCCTGATGACCAGCTAATTAAAACCCTTAGCATTACTGGGATGATTCCTTTCAACCACTATGGCAGATGTCGTCACACAAAATCTAGTTGAGGCCATCTTTCTGTAGCATTTTTACATAATTTTAAAGCCTCCATAATTTAAGCATTAAGCCATCTATGGTGGCTATACAAGCCAGGCTAGGTAACTTGTACAATTTCTTAATTTATACTGCCCCAACTGTTAAGGATATCACCTTTACCACATTACAAGCTTATTGTTTCTACTGAGATGCTTGCTTAAGTCCTTCAGTGATGTTATAAAATATATAAAGCATTATGCCTTATTATGCTGTATTATGATGAACCATGAAGTTTTTTTAGCCTTGTAAGTATATTGCAACAACTCTATCTCTCTCTTTTCCTGTCTTTAACAAAAACACAAATACTAGCATACAGTATTCTTTATTAAAGGAATAAGAACAATCAGATGCCTGAAAATAACATATAGTTGTGTTAATTCAAATGTTAGAGTTTGACTACACTTCAGATAAGATACCTGTGATACGAGCACAAGACAAAGATAACACTTTAGCACATTTTCTGGTTATTTTTAAAATACTAACTGCTACGGCATTTTTCATTCAAATTTTTTTATGTTGCTTACTTACTTTTCCCAAATTTTGAAATTCATTTTGGGGCTAATATTGCAATATAAGACTGAAAACAGTAAACTGAAAGTAATTCAGTTGAGCATATCATATGTATTAAAGTCCACCACAATATATAGCCATCGTATTGGAATCATCCCCATTTAGAAGCACTAAGTGCATTTGAATCAAGTGAATTCCACTGGTACTGTGATAGGGTATTTCCAGATTATGTCTGTAGTTGGCTGACTGGCATGTTTGCAATGCACTGCAGCAATGCACAAAGGAGGGTGAGCTTGCTTCAAAGGAGGTGATGAACTGGAAAAGCCCAGCAAAGCCAGCTCCTCTCTGAACAAATAAGTGCAGTTTGGGAACATTCGGTTCAACGGCACAGAATACATCAAATTGGCCAGAGTCGTTACTGTTGAGGGAGTTACAAGGGGACAATATTGCTCAGATTACTGATAAGTGAGATGGATATTTTTTGAAACTCAAAGATAGTTTCGATTTGCACTGTGTAATATAGGGAAACTATTTGTAGCCCAGTTCAAGGGCAGTTCACTCAAAATAGTTATGACATTATGATTCCAGTTGACATTTTGAGCAACGAAGAACCACATCCAGAGTTTGTGATTACACTCATAAAAGTTAAATCAGTATTACAAGTCCTGCACATGCTAGTCAGTGAAGACAAGCACACTGATGTTTCTGCAGGGACAGGCTAAAATGTGGGATGTCTCTCTGGGGTTTTTAAACAGAGGCAAAATTGCACTTGTGAGTTACTGGTTTCTAGGATATCCATGGCAACCCCCAGATCGTTGTACGTTTGGCCTGATGATTAGGAGAAGTAGGCTTGACATGGATTTAGGTTATCTTTTTGCAAATAGAGCTATAATCACGGATAATAATAATAAAAAAATTTACATTATATATAAATGTATTATAAGTATTATAAATGATTATATATTCTGTAATAATTTATGATTTTTTTCAGTTTGCCAATCAGAGTCTCTGTTTTAGCCTCTTTTTAAGGCTAAAAGAAATGGATGAAACAATTTATTAAATATGTTGAGTGACAGATTGACAGGATAAATTGCTTATAGATGTATGTGTGTGCTCCATGTATGCCTTACAATCTGATAAAAACCTGTTATTTTGACTTTGTGGGGACAATTTTATGGGTCCCCACAAAGGAAAATTCAGTTTTATAAAGTCTGTGACTTCAATGAATCTAAACTAAAAATGCGAAAAGCCTTGTATTTTGTTTGGCTATTTATGGTTAGGTTTTGGTAGGGGTTATGGTTATCATTGTTGGAATTAGAGTTTTACCCATAGACATGAATGGGCGGTCCAAACAAAGAAATGAGTACAGGTCTGTATATGTGTATGTATTTTAAAACACAATTATAATTTTGGATTTTATTTTAGGAAAAAAAATCTTTTAAAAATAATGTTCAAATGTTGGATTGTGGTGGATTGTATTTCATTTGATGGGTTATTGACCAGCAAATGGATTGGGAATGCAATACAAACTAGTTCCCTCAGAGCACAGGAGTTATGGTGGTCACAGAGGAGTGAAGTGAGAATGTTTTTATCTCTTTCTGGAGGGAAACGATTCAGAGTTGCATGAGCAACTTCACTTTCTGCTGACTGTCCTCTAGTCATGACCTACTTCTCAAGGACTGGCCTACTTGTGCTTCTACCACTCCCATAAAACAATAATTCTTCACTCAGAGAACGGATGAGGGTTTCATTCATATCTAAAGCTCAGATATTGTATTTGTTATAGCCATAATGGATTTTTGTCATGTTCTTTTTGAATGAAACATATTTAACATTTATTGGTAGTATGATTTTCAGCACAGGAAATTACATAAACCTAACATCGTCTCATTCTATTTTACAGACAGGCTGTATGTATATTCTTGACATTTTATACACATCAGATCATTCCTCCATTTTCTATGTCTCACCCTCATTGTCGCCACTTCACCAGCATGCGCTGTACTGTGTAGTAGGGCTGTAAAGATGCATTGATGCATCATGATGAATCATACTAAGGAGCAATTCAATGCATCGATTCTTAACATCAGAATTGATTTTGGAGAGATAAAGATTCTCTTACTTCCGGTTTGCTTGCTTTTGCAGGCAGACACACAAACTTCCAGTGCTGGCATTTGAAACGTCAGGAGAAGGCTTATTAATATTCATAAAGAAAATACTACCAGATAATCTTTGTGCTACAATGATGTTGGGAAACACCTGTATTATAGCGCAAAAAAGTTGTTTTTGTGAGCTACTGTAATAATGGACATGACCCTGAGGTAGCTAACTGGTTAGCTAAGTAAAAAAATAATGTTGGCCGTAGAGATGCATGACATGCTGATTTACATATTGGTATCAGCCAACATCCATTAATAAAGATACTGGCATCAGTCTGATATGTCAGTCTTGGCTGATGCTACCAGCCGATATTAAACTTTCAGTATTCAAAGTTAGCATCACCAGAGCTAACGACACAACTCCTAAAATAAAGGAGATGATTGCACTGGACAATCAGCAGTATTCCGTAGTCGAGGCTGTGGGACCACCTAAAAGAAATCTCAAAGTAACGGCATGTGACATGTTTATAATTCATTATTATATCTGAACCGTAGATCAAATTTTTGTTTTCCACAGATTAAAAATAAATGTGTCGTGACTGCGGGGATGACGGCGAGGCATAACGCAGGCACAGAGGGGAATCTAGTGGAGAGGCTTTATTCCAGTGCAGGCAACAACAGGGAGTAACATTGTATTAACATCAATGACCCAACAACGAAGCACAGGACTGGGGAACTCTTATACAGAGGCACATAAGGGAAGGAACGAGGGGCACCTGTGGTTGGTTAACAAAGGGGCAGGAACACAAGGTAATCACAACAAGCAACAGGCATGGCTGATTAGCAGCCCCACCTGCGGGAAACACAAGGAATACACTGGTAGGGTGGGGCTGGACGTGACAGGATCCCCCCTCCAAAGGCGCACACTCTGGGTGCGCAATCCGGGCCAAGGGGGAGCCTGGGGAGCCAAGGACAGGATGGGCACATGGGGTCCGGACACGGGAACGCCAGACTAGGGCAGGACGGCAGACGCTGGACAAAAGACCCGAGGAAACAGAAGGACCAAAAAAGGGGACACTCGGACAGGAACGAACACACGGGCAGGACAAGCGACACCAGACGGAAGACCCAAAGAGACAACGGGGACCGAGGGGAGCACCAGGACAGGAACGAACCAGTGGGACTCACAAAACATGACCCAAGACAATGGACGAGACGAACAAGGACCAGGGACCATACGAGGGATGCACACCGAAAACAAAGGAGGGAACACGACCAACAAAGGACAAAGGAGACCAGGGGGAAACAGATCAAGGGCAGGAAATGGAGACAGGGGAACAAGACCAGGGACAAAATGGGCTGGACAGGAACACGGAGGACACATCAGTGGGGAGCAGAGAAACCTATGGACAGGGTGAGATAATCCAAAAAGGGAGGAATGACAACAGAAAGGGCCAACACCAGGAACCGGGACAGAAACACTAACCGAGGGAACAGGGCCTGGGGACCAGGGAACCACAGAGGGAGGACAGAACACCCGGACAGGGACGCAGGACCAGGGAGGAAACCGTGAGGGACCTGAGGAACCTGGGGCAGAGCACAGGGAGCGCAAACAGGGACCGAAGGAACCAGGGACGGATCACGGGCAGGGACCGGAGGGACCTGGACGGGAGGTAAGGACCGAAGGGATCTGGAACGGACCATGGGTAGGGACCGGCGGGACACAGAAGGGCTGAGGGACGAAAGGCACGCGGTGGGGAAGCAGGTGCCGGTGTCCAGAAGGAAGGGGCTGGTTGGGAACAGTGCGGGGAGCTGAAGCGACTGGAGGGCACGGACGGGAGGGCGATGAGAAGACTGGAGGACATGGACCGGAGGGAGACAAGGGGACCGGAAGACGTGGGCTGGACCGAGGGTTTGACGACGAGACCACAGGGACGGAGAGAGGGGGCGACGCGGAGACCACGGGGACGGAGAGAGGGGGCGACGCGGAGACCACGGGGACGGAGAGAGGGGGCGACACGGCAGCAAAGCCCGGGCGAACCCGGCCCCGCGCATGACCCCACTTTCCCCTACGGGAAACAGAGCACCTGCCAAAGGCTCGGCCAGCCTGCCCAGGGCGCCCCCCTTTGGAACCCCTGGGCACCATGGGAGCCAAAAACGTGGGCCACTGGTCCCAGGGGTCCCACTCCAACTCCTCGAGGGGGCCATCCTCCTGGCCAAGCTCCCCCCCAACAGGAGAGGAGATCGGGGCCCCGGACGGCCACGGGGAACTCGGCAGGTTCCCCTCTGCAGGGCTCGGGGGCTGTGGCAGCAGCAGGTTCCCATGCGCAGGGCTCTGGCAGGGGCTGTCTAGGTGATGGTGGGGAGCCGGCCGGAGAGAGCCATCCAGGCGACAGCGGGGAGCCAGCCGGAGAGAGCCATCCAGGCGACAGCGGGGAGCCAGCCGG
>JAAGVU020000001.1:39763748-39778992 GCA_011763525.2 Mormyrus iriodes
TCAGACCCCTCCATGATTTCTAAGTGGGAGAACTTGCAAAATCGCAGGGTGTTCAAATACTTATGTTCCTCACTGTAGCAGTGACACAATTACAAAGTCCATAGCGTGTCTTATTTATTTGAATTAAAAAACTTTAACTTAAATTTAGCCAACTTGTTCTTAAGTTTTAATTGCAATTAAGTCCTGAAATTTCTTTATTATTTTAAAATTAATATTATAACGTGATATCATCTGGTGCATTTGGTACAATGCTCTGTGAAATGTATTCGTTTTAATTACTGCAGCGCATTCTAATCATGAAACTGGCAGCTAAGATCATCTTGGCAGATTGTGTCTAATGCGTTGCAACTTTGGTGTAAATTTAGTCTAACCACATCCTCTTGACAATATGAAATTCTCAGTCCTGGGTAGTTAAGCCAGTGTGATAAAAACACATTATCCAGTTCTCAAGCAATTGCCAAGAAGTAGTGACAGTGATCATCTGTGTATGATGAGATTTTCAGTTCTTCATACAAGTCTTTGTGCCCATGGATTGCAGTCTAACAGCTTTAGCTAGATGCTCCAATGCTGGAATAAAAAGTAACAGTGACTTGGATATGCCTGCTTGTGCCTTATTATGCCAAGTGGACTAAACTAAACTGCATTGTATGTATGTAAATAACCTAATAATTCCCTACTATTGCCTACAATGAAAAGTGTCCACTATAAGCCTATTATGTATTATGATGAAATTCTTATCCAGTATAAAATATTATATTTTTAAAAAGTGGCAGGTCAATATGTATTCAGTAACTACATTATTAATTTGAGTACATATAGTCCTGGTTAGGATTATTGGCAAACCAGAATTGTAAGTAAGTAACTTTGCACTTATTTCTGAAGAGAATTTACATTCTGCACTTACAATTGAGGGGTACCAATAATCCTGTCCAGGTATCAGGGTGGGCGAACAGAGAGGATTGGGGACCCAATTGCAGGAGACTAGACAGTTTATTTTGAAACCAGGGCAAACTGAATTGGAATCGGCAGCCCAGAGACATGGTCGGGGTCGCAGGGCAAGAGTGGTCAAAATCAGTCCTACAAGCACACAGCAGATGGAAGGCAGCAGTGTAGGGTAGAACAGGCAGGCAGACGTGACAGGAGCTGGCAGGGCAGAGCAGGATCAGGCAGGGCAGGACAAGAGACAGGGTTAGTGAAACACTGTGGCACATTCGAAATGGCAACAATACTTTGCACTCATTGTGCAAAGTTGTCAGCCTTTTATGCGATGAGGCCGGTGAAATCACTGGCAGTCTGCTAATTGGAAAGCCTCGCTCAACTGGACGTGGCACCAGGACTGTACCTTCTCTATTTTAGTTATATTCATTGTAGTTTACAGTTTTCGTATTTTATGTGCTTCTGCTTCACTGCAAGGAATTATTAAATATGGAAAGATTGTGTGATCTTGCCATCCTGTGACAATGGAAAAAGGTTGTTCCTTGCATTAGTGCATAATAAGTGAGCAGACACACATACGCAGAAACAGACATGCCGCCTGCAGTCTATAGTCTGTTCACCATTCCCTGATGATGATGACTTTGAACGGTATACAGGGGACCATTTTCTGCTGAGGACTCCCTGCCTATTCAGCTAAACTTACAATATATACTAATGCTCTATTAACAATTAACAAAGCAGTCATTAATATGTCCTCATGTTTCTTTCCTTCTGTTTACACCAAATGGGATACTGTATGTGGTTGAAGGCAGTTTCATCCCCGGATATCCCACTGGCAGAAATAATGTCATAAAAAGCATTTCTGGACATGCTCAGAGGAAATTAATGGAGAGACCTCAAGGCCCTCAAAACAGAGCTTCTTTTGCAGCATCATCCCTTCTTTTAAATATATTGTTTCATTTAAATGTCATGTAGGGAATGTGACAGGTAACCAAATACAAAAAAATACCTGAAAATAATTTAAAAAATAATAGCACTGTTTATTGTCATAGTGACTGATTCCTTGAATACATAACAGTTTATGTAAGCACTGCCTTTTCATGCGTTTGAACTTGAAAAAAAATAATATGTTAAAGTTTGAATGTGGTTCATCCTCCCACTGCCAGGATCACAAACCAGCCTCTCCACTACAGTAAACAGAAGCCTGCCACCAATACAGAAAATAAAATTGGTGCGCAGAAATTCAGTGAGGTCTATTGTACTCAGCTGATTCAGGTTCATGAGATAACACTCCGCTCCCTGGCACATGACATTCATCAAAGTGTTAATCAGCTTTTTCCTTTGCACTGCCATCTCATCTGGACTTAACTTCTTCAAAGTTTGAAGCATCTTTCCATAACCTGTAACCTTTCCATAACCTGTTTAGTTATCTTCTCATGTGGCATGATTTATTCTCTTGAGCCTTTTAAGATACTAGAAAGATTTCTATCATGTGTGGAAAGAATACACTTTTTTAATGTGGGAAGTAAGTCAGATAGTAAGTCAGATAAGATTTGTGTACCTGTAGACTACGTACACAACTTATATTTGTATGTGTTCTTATGTTTGTGTATTTTTCCAATAAAATATGCATTTTACTGTATGTATATTTTAAACCAAACACCTATATTTGTTTTCAGATGCTGAAAATGGAACTTAATTTATGTTTCTGTCTCAAAATTATACCCTTAAAATTAGACAGAATATTATTGACTTTATATTTGATGTTTATAAATACTATTCTAAGCTTTCTAATAACTCACATTTTCCTTCTCCATTATCTGTTCAAGATGAGGAATGGCTGGTTTTCATGGAGCCAATCACAATTCAAGATGTTATACATGTGTCGATAAAATAGCCACTCATCCATCCATCTTCCAACCACTTATCCTAGTCCGGGTTACAGGGCTATTGAAATATTTGACTTTTGCATTACACATTTAAAAGTCACTTTATGCATTATTATTGACAGAATTATTCTTGCAGTATTGTTTTAGTAGAGCCAAAAATAATAGGGAGAATTTCAGTGATAGTCTAAATGAAACACTTGTTTTTGGAAGAAAGACATCTAATATATAAATTTTCACATGTACTCCCATTCTATCCTAGAGCACCTTCTGACTTCATCAAAAGTATATTAAATAGGTTATGGAGGTTAAATGAGTTAACAGGAGTAAAGGCATTATCTATTAATTGGCAACATGATTAAAACTGTAAAAAGAAACATAATTATAAGTATATTTAAATTAGAGAGATTTTAAACTTGCACAGCAAATTACCTTGAGCTACAAAGCTTGGAAAAAGTAATGTAAATTAATATTTGTTGACCTTAATTTAATTTTATATCTTCCAAAAAGATAGATAACTGAGCCATAGTAACACTGGCAGTAGAGATCCTGATGAGTTATAGATGCAGTGATCATAGGAAACACAATGTATTACTGACATGTTGATGGCAAGTGAATGACAAAAAGGTGAAGAATAAAAATTGAAAGTGATGTATTCAGGTTTGGAAAGATTCTTATGCATTGTGATTGCATACTAAGTCAACAAGCCTGCTGTAAGCAGAACATAAATGCCTTCTTTTAATTTGAGTATTTATTGATCTCTACAGGGAGCAATAAGCAAGATTGATTGGTGACAGAATATGCTACTATGACAATTTGTGAATGCTTTAGCGTATATAGTGAAATGAAAGCTGCTACAATTCTAACTAAACAAAGTCAAACATTTTCTGCATTGTGGTGTATTAAATCTGGGAAGAAGGAAAAAAACATCTGTTCTGCATTCATCATCCTCTTATTTTAAAAGAGGCAATGGCATCTTTTCTCCTTTAGCAGCCCTTGTCATGTGATTCCTTCAAAAAAATGCACAGCCGTTTGGGATATCAGCTCTCTTGCTGATTTTATTTGGTCTTTATCTGTTTTTGGGTGATAACAGTTTTATCCAACATGCCAGGACGATCTTCATTCTGTTCCTTAAACAAATGAGCACATGTGCCAATGAGGCTTTGGTCAACTGTCATTGAAGATGTCTTTTCAGCCCAAGAACGGACTCTTTTGAGGACCTCTGATTTCAACTGCTTAGCACTGAGGAAAATAATACAGTGAGAGCTTTAGGATTTTACATGGACTTTTCTCTGTATTACATGAAAATCAAACAGTTAATTAATTAATTAAGTAAATTATGTTACTAAAAAAACACATTGATGACCTGTTTTTACATACGACTGCATTCATGGTTAATGATCACTATACACCTGCTTAAGAATGAACTAGTAAGTACTTTGCAAGAGTGTAATACCTGAGGCAATTTCTATGAAGTATCAATACCCACAAAATTGCTGGTAAAGATAGTAAAGTTAACAGTTTAATCACTTAACTAACTGACGTGCTGTATCACTGCTCATGCATGAACTTTCAGTACCAAAGGAAAAACAACCAGATCTCAGAAAATCAGCAGGCCAATCTTACTTTATAAATATTACTAGTCAGTTACAGTAAAACAAATGATCTTTTATGAGTACAAAACCTTGGTGTGTGTGGTTTGTGTGTCAAATGTAGCATATGGTTATCTTCTTTTTAAAATAAGTATGGTAATTTAGAAATGTATGCTTTTGATTCATTAAAAAGATCCTCACACATTGGATTATTGTGCTGTATTTATAAGGCATAGCACATCTCATCAAGCCCTGGAATTTTGCAATTGACACATCACTGTAAGTCTGTTTATTGTAATGAGTGTGGAACATTTGTCTAAAAAAATTAGAAATGTTACTTGTTTACTGACTGAATATTAAATTGATGTTATCGTATGCATATAGTAAATAGATTAATGTTATTGAAGAATAGTCTGATTATTAATCTCATTATTGATTTATGTTTTACTCTTTAGTTAGACCTACCTCTATCCAACCTTTCTACAGGTTCAAACTATAGTGATTCTTTTATACTAAGAGATATATTTACTGCATTGTTGACATATCCCCTTTCAACAATACATTTCCAAAATGAATCCTCAAAGAAACCTCAACTATGAGAACACACTGAACCCAATTACCATGTACTACAACCATGTGCTCACACACCTCTGTCCCCATGAGATGCTCCAGACTCTCTCTTTTCCTAAATCTATCCACTGACCCTATTTAAATGCTACCAAGGACAGTAGCATAATGAGTGTCAGTTGGGTTTTGTTACCTGAATTGCTTATTGGCAAGGGGCTTGTGATGAATTTCCACAAATGCTGTTGTTCAGCTTCCTGCCAGCTGATACAGTTTAGTTGCTTCCAAAAATAATAATTTAAAAACATGCAATATGAAACCCTCCAAACAATTTTGTTTGGACAACCATTTATGATGGAATCGCTAGCACAATTATCATATAAGCATATATTTCAGTGCATTCATTATATTTTGGTTACCAGAGTTAATGGCCACAAATTGTTATATTTAGCCATTAGTGCAGGACTATTTATCCCTTGCTATGTTTGAGTGTGTATTGTCCTTGGCATATCCTGGTTTAGGTCAATGAACTACAAATCCATCCAGGAATAGAAAAGGTTATTTTAAAAATAATTGGTATATGATTACTGTCCCTTGTCAAAAAAAACAAAGAGTCAGCATTCTACATTTCTTTGCTAGCTGTGTCTTCTTAATTTGATTTTCCTTACTTGAAATCATATTTTTGTCCCTTCAGGTTTCAGGCGGTCTGGAACATTTTAACTGTGTATCCCAGTTAATATGTCCCTTTAGCACTGATGAATTTTCTTGCTCCAAACTGCAATACTGTAAATTCATCAGCATAATCTGTGTTGCAGTCACAAACTTCTAAAATGCTTACAAATTGCACTGGCTCAGTTTTAGAGAGGCTTGTATAATTATGTGTAACAAGGTGATTTATTCATGGTTTATTATGCATATGAGCAGCACAGCTGCAGCTAATGGTAACAGTGAGACATAGGTGTTTGTACCTTTAAGAAGAGCGGATTATGTCACTACAGTGAGCTACGCACGGAAAATACACTGTGAATGCAGAGAGTGGACGGCCATGTAAATGTCATTTTTTAGGCTGTGTTGAAAGATATTGCTGTGGGTTGGCGTGTTTGTGTCGGTCATTGCACAAGGGTTCCTTGCTAACTTGCAGTGTGGGTAAAGGGAATTTTATTTCCAGGAATTACTCAAATCTTTTGCAGACTGATATAATAATAATCATCATCATCATCATCATAATAAATACATTTTATTTGTAACGTACTTTTCATTTGAAGCAAACCTCAAAGTGCTACAAAATAAAAACACCATAGTAAAAATAACATAAAACATCTTTGATAGATAGATAGATAAATAAATAAATACATAAATAAATAAATAAATAAATAAATAAAAGTGAAAAATGTGGCAGCCCACAAAATCTATTAAAAGCCATAAGTTCTGCTAAAAAGAAAAGTTTTAAGTCCTTTTTAAAAACTCTCAATTGTCTGCGGTTCCCTGAAATGGTCAGGGAGGGTGTAGTCGAGGGGTGGCAGAACAGAAGGTCCGATCACCCATGGTGCTGAGTTTAGTCCTGGCAGAGGAGGCGATTTGAGTTTGTAGAGCAGAGAAATTGTGTTGAGCTTTTTCTTTCAGGTACAGGGATGCACTGGTGAATAAGAAGGGAAACCTTGCATTCAATTCTGGCAGGGATGGGAAGCTAATAAAGTGAATGAAGGATGGGTGTAATGTGTTAATATTTCTTTGAAGATTCTTACTAGGGATTCCAAAGAGTAGTGGATTGCAGTTATCCAGTATGGATGAGATAAAAGCATGAACCAGCTTTTCAGCATTTAAGGTAAGAATAGGATGGAGTTTCACAATCTTTCTAAGGTGGTGGAATGAAATCTTGCAGAGATGTTTGATATGGGTTTCAAAGCTGAGTTGAGGGTCAAATCTTACACATAGGTTGATGACTGATGAGGAAAAGGGAATGTCGTGACCAGAGAGTGTAATACTGGTCATGGAGAATGACTGAAGCTGGTGTGGGCTGCCGACTAAGATTGCTCCAGTTTTAGAGCTATTTAGCTGGAGAAAGTTATGTTTCATCCACATTTTTATCTCCTCCAGTCAGGCGATGAATATTGATAGAATAGTTAGTGATGGTGTTTGACGATGATAAAACTACAGAGGAGTTTGTGTCAGTTTTCAAGGAAAGCTGTGAGTCATCAGCATAGCAGTAAAATGAGATTCCATAGCGACTAATGATATAGCCAAGAGGAAGCATGAATAAAATGAAAAGGATAGGGCTAAGTACTGACCCCTGGGGGACTCCACAAGTCACAGTTTGTGTCCGGGACCTTGCATTTCCCAGGAAAATGTACTCTGTTTTGTCAGTAAGATAACACTGAAATCAGGACAAGGAAGTGTCAGTGAGTCCAATGGTGTTATGTAACTGACTGAGGATCATAGCATGGTCAACACTGTCGAACACAGCAGACAAATCAAGGAGAATGAGGAGAGAAGGTAAGCCAGCGTCAGCTGCCATCAGTAAGTCATTTGTGACTCTAACCCGGGCTGTTTCTGTGCTATGAGCAGAGTGAGAACCAGATTGAAATTTTTCAAAGAGGTTGTTGCATTCATGGTGATCCTGAAGATAGATGGCAACTACTTTTTCCAGTACTTTAGAGAGGAATGGGCCTATAATTGGCAAAAACTTCTGGATCAAGAGTGGGTTTTTTGAGAAGTGGTCAGATTATAACGATTTTTAGAGCAGATGGAACATAGCCAGCCTGGAGGGAGTGGCTAATTACTGTGGTGATCAAAGGGCTGATGGCAGAGATGTTTGCTTTCATTAGAGCTGTAGGGAAGGGAGGGAAGAGTGCACAGGTGGGGGGTCTCATCTTCCTGATAATGTCTTCAACCTCTTGCTGTGAAACATCTGAGAAGTAGTCAAGAGGCTGGGCAATCTCACACTGTGGGTAGATAGTCAGGGCAGACAGAGCAGAGAGACCAGAAAGGGCAGAGTGAATCGCCAATTTTTACTTTGAAAAAGGTCATAAAATCATTACAGTGCTCTTCTGCGGTTTCTGTAAGTAAGGGAGTTTCTGGTTTGAGAAGTTTTTTGATTGTGGAGAACAGCTGCTTGGAATTTCCTGTTTTTGATGACATCTGAGACCATGCCTCTCTAAGGGACTTTGAGTAGGCCTTTTAGTGTTCCCGACAGGCTAGCTTGTGAACAGTGAGACCTCAAGGGTGCACCCAGCTGCCTTCATTTTTTGTAGCTCACTAGTAAACCAGGGAGCTGAGCTAGAGAAGGAAACTGTTCTAGTTTTGACTGGGGTGTGGAGATCCAAAACACTGCTCAGGGTTTTATTGTAAAAATTCACTGCAGAATCAGCTGATGAGAAGTTTACTTGAAGGAGATGCTGTAAGTCAACTGTCATGGTTTCTGGATTGTTATATTTCAAATTTCTAAATCAGATTTGGAGTTTGGGTTTAATGAAGGAGGACGGAAATGGCAACTCCATGGAGACAACCTTGTGGTCAGACATACCCAGATCATATACAAATAAACCGCGGACAGGGGCAGAGTTATTGATGACCAGATCAAGCGTGTACCTAATATGTGTGGGGATGTGAACAAGTTGCCTGAGATTAAAGCAGTCCAACAACTGGAGAAATTTGGCAGCAAAACGTCAGGAAAGGGTATTTACATGGATATTCACACCCCCAAGTGCTATAGTATTAGCAGAGGTTGCACAAAAAATTGAGAGAAGATTGTACATCTCGGAGATGAAGGATGGATTTGGTTTGGGTGGCCAATAAATGAGAAATATCGTAATGGGGAAACGTTATTTGCATTTAAATGCCAGGCATTCGAAAGATGACAGCTCAGGCAGAGGCAAAGGGGGAAAATACAGATCACTGCGGTAGATGACAGACAGACCACCCGTGCTGCGGGTTTTCTGAAGGTAACAATAGCCGGGAGGACAGGACTCATTTAAAACCGAAAAAACATCTGCTTGATGCCAGGTTTCTGACGCGAGCGGCGTCATCCTTGAAGCGATCCGGCTGTTCATCAATAAACAGCCGGCACTGCATCAGAAAAGCCCGGCAGTGGTCCGGGTTGCCATCGTACTTCTCAGGCATGGCCACTGGAGTAGCAGCAGATGCCCTCGGTGGTGAGGAGGGCAGAGCGGCCCGGGCTGCTTGTCCTTCCAGCAGTTCAGAAACCAGGGCGTTCAGCTGATCCACCTGTTGCCGAAGTTGTTGGGTTTCCGCAGGATCCATGCTTAGGCGGCGAAATATTCTGTGATGAACAGAGAGCAAACTGAAGACAGATCCCATGTAGCAGGAAACCAGGAGGTTTATTCGAAAACCGGATGCAAACAAAGCCAAATCAGGGAGCAATAATCGTGGTCGGGACGGATGGAGAAGGCCAGAAGCTGGAGCAGTCAGTTCTACACGTAGGCACGGGACGAGAGGACGGCAGGGAAGGTGGACTAATGGAGACGGGTCAGGCGGGGAGGTCAGACAAGTCGGGAAGGCAGGACAGGGCAGGCAGGCAGGGGAGGCGAGACAAGCAGGTAAGGCGCAGCAGGCAAAGGGACCGGGAAAGAAAAGAGATGAAACAATGCTTGGTAATGTTCCGGATCATGGCAACAATACTTTGCGTAGTATGCTACGATTGATCCGTTTATAAAGCAGAGTTAATCAGAGGTGATCGCCTGCAGCCGCTACGTCCTGCCCGTGTAGGCGTGACAGATATCAAGCTCAGACCTCGTACAACTGCATTTCCTCACACTCCGAGTTCCCCATGCAGTGCACTCAATCATGACGCAGGCTAGAATGTCCCAACTGTCTCCTAAAACATGTTAACTTTGGCCAAAGTGATGCTGGAGTATTGCTCTACTCTGAATCGTGCCACAACACTGCTCACTGAGGATGACAGGGAGACACGATTGCCTGCAGGTGATTGACTATGTTGGCAGGCCACGACTGGACCTGACTGATGTCCCCCTGGAGGAAGGCCTTATACAATTTGTCAGTGGGTGTTCGCTGCGATTGGAGGATGGGTTGCCTCCACCTCCTATGCAGTGGTGCTTCAGGACGGAACACAGGTGGATGGAGGCTGAATGCCCAGACACTGGTCCACTCAGGAGGCCGAACTGTTTGCTCTGCAGTGTGCCTGCAGACTGGCAGAAGGACAGATAGTGACTGTGTATATGACTTGACTCAAGATACACCTTCGGAGTTTTCCATGACCAAGGTACTCTGTGGAATAAGTCTCACTATACAGTATAAGAATGCTGTCGCTAGGAGCACTGTTGATTTGACTATTTGTGTCCCAGCAGCCCATAAGAAACTTATGATGCACGACAAGCTGATGCTCTGGGGGAGGAGGAAAGCATCTAGGGCAGGGGTGGCCAATCTTATCCGCAAAGGGCCGGTGTGTATGTGGGTTTTCGCTACAACTCCCTAATTAGATTACTAATTAGAGGGCTGATTGGCTGAAGAGTCCTCACACCTGGGTTTGAACAGTTGACCTAAAGGTTATCCCAAAAACCTGCATACACACCGGTCCTTTGCGGATAAGATTGGCCACCCCTGATCTAGGGCTTATCTAGGGCTGCCACTAACAACTATTTTTCTATGGATTAATCTGTCGACTTTTTTACCA
This sequence comes from Mormyrus iriodes, assembly GCA_011763525.2. Lineage (NCBI taxonomy): Eukaryota > Metazoa > Chordata > Actinopteri > Osteoglossiformes > Mormyridae > Mormyrus > Mormyrus iriodes. The sequence goes on from JAAGVU020000001.1 coordinate 39,774,377, forward strand.
ATTGGTCGATTAATCTAAATGATTAATTTTCCTGCAGAAAATAATAATGACCGTTTAATTTAATTTAATTTGAAGACAATAAACTGTATAACTGAAGATAATAAACTGTAATAAATGGATGCCAGCTTTTTGGCACTCTATGGACTTCATTTTTGCCCAGAATTCAATGAGCAGAATAGTAGGTGGCCTAAAATATTAATAAGATGTGTATTGTGATGCCCAAAAGTTAGTAATCTGTATGAATTTTAAATCTTTATGCTCATTAAATTCGATTAGCAGAGCGCCACATGCTACTGTTTTTGGTAAATCGTGGAAGCAATAAGTACTAATGTCGTGGTGAAGAAAGGGACAGCTTATCAACCACAACATCTTTTAAAAGAGGAGATATTGTGGTTAAACTAGGTAAAAAGACATTGGTGGGGTGGTGGTACATTTTGCTGATTAAAGTCCGACATATTTTTTTATTTTGTAAATACAGTTTTCAATTTTATTTCAGTTTATGATTTTTTTAAATTGGTTTCCGTTTTCTTTTCTGTTTTATTTTAGGGCAATAACACTGGTCCCAGCCAGCCTGATGCGCACAAACACGCATACTGTCAATCAATCAATATAGAATACGCCCAGATTCTAGCCTAAACATCTTTTCAAACACTTATTTAGTGGAGATTCTGAGGTAGCAAGCAAACAACTTTATGGTTTTAATAATGAGTGTATTTAGCAACTACAAGGACAAAAGATTTTAAAAAGCTCTCCATGCTAATGAGAATTTAATATACATGAACAGACAACATGGCTGTTTTGCCTACTCTGGTGGTCCGTCATCCAGAAAAGCGCCTGTGTGTTTCCTCTTCAGGTGTTAGTGCCACTGTGACATGTCATTGAAACTTTTACACTGCAGTGTAAAACCACCTTTTTGTTTAGTGATAATTTGAACAACTCCCACAGTTACATAGTGATATTAAAGAAAAAGATTTGTTGTAATGAATTGAAACGTTTTAAGATCATAAAGGTAATTTCATTAAAAAAAAAAAAATTCTCGATTTAAAATACTAATGTCAGCGCATTTTCAGCATCAATGTCATTGATCAAGTCAACTACTCACAGCAGCCCTAGTCTCATCCAAGCACACAGCAGTTGGCAGGTCCACCTGTACATTGGGTGGAGCAGTTAGCCGTAGCCTTGACAGCAGAGCTGAATGTGTCCACTGCTGGGTCTGTCATTATGTGCCTCATTCATCTGTTGCATGGCCATTCTATGCAGTGCCATACACTTCAAATGAACATGCAGAAAATTAGCAACACCTGTACAGGTACCTTTGGATTTTTAGCTGGCCTCTTGCTTAGGAAACCTTACGATACCTGTATGAAGGGACAGGTGATCGAGTCTGGGGGGTGAAGAGTCATTATTTGAGGAGGTCCCGGGCTCAGAGAACCTTAAGTAAGACTGAGCAGTGGCTCAGAGTATATATCCCAAGTCTATCCCAGGGATTATTTGATATACAGACGGAAGTGGTTGCTCTGCAGACTGTTGTGGAGAAAGTGGCAAATTGGACTTTTCTGACTATCAAGGGAGTACCGGATGAGATGACATTACGGAATCGCATGATGCTGGATCTATTACTGGCTGAGAAGGGTGGCCTCTGTGCAATTGCTGGCAAGGAATGTTGCACGATTATTCCAGATGCATCACAGTCGGTGGCTGATCTAGATAATGTAGTACACTCTCAGATGAATGAATTACATAGGAAGCACAGATTGTTTGGACATGACTGGGACTGTTGGTTTTCTTCTTTATTACCTGGAATAACTGGAATGTTTAGGCCTCTCACTTTTGGTATGGTTTCCTTTCTTATTTTGCTTTTGTTAATTGAATTGCTGTTTAAGTGTGGCATAGCTCTTCTCACCTCAAAGGTTAAGACCGTCATGCTTCTGCACCCACAACCTGAGGAGCCTGTAATACTACTGTGGCTGTTCACTGCCAAGCCTGGCAAGCCCCAAAGTCATCATCAGTGTGGCCAACATCATGACACCAGATAAACTTTCCTTCTCCTCCTATAGCAGATTAGACTGTGGATATACCAACTCTGAGTGGGACGATGTGGACTTGGAAGGAGGTGCTGAGCCCAACATGTTGTGAATGACGTGGGGTTCTGCGTATTCAAAAGGGGGGGAATATGGAATAGAAATTCCAGTAAGGCCGGGGAACGGTGTGTAGTGGGATTGCTGTTAATGTTTAGGCCTTAGGCAAGAAGAATGTGTATGTTTATGTCATGTGCTGACCCTGAAACTGGAAGCTGAAACGGCCTGTTTGTGAAGATAATCCGAGGCACCTTTGCCTTGCTGAGAGAACATGACATATTACGTAGGCTGTTCAATGCTGCAGAGGAAGACAACAGGAAAGCAGTCAGAAACATTGAATAGAGGAACAGGAGTATATTCTTATGTAATCTTATATGTATGCTATGTTTAATCTCATTTGCGTGATTGCATGGAATGGATTAAATTGAAATATGTGAAGAGAGTGCAAGGGTGGAATATAACTTATGGTGACTAGCTGTCTCTCCCTGGGCTTGTCCCTGGGCCTGGAGGAATGGGGAGGTAAATAAGATCATCACCTCTGAGGCCATCATGCTTTTCATCTTAGCCAATGGGGTAGAAGATTTCCTTTTAGGGGAGTTACAGAACTGTATATGAACTGATCCTTTCTTTTTTTCGGAGGTTCACTTCTTTGGAATGGGGATATTCTGTTTCTTTGCTGCACTCAACTCTGGGCACGCCCTGCTTTAATAAAGAAATTTTATCTTACTCAAGTGGTGTCAGGTAAATTTAAATCGTACCTGGTGCCAAATAAAATTTAGGGAAGTAAAAGTGAGTACAGTATCAGCATGATAGAGGATGCTCGTGTGCACTTCACTGAAAGCAGTATGAGTTCATGTTATGCACATGTGATCATGCAGTAGTGATGTAGTCAAGTCCACCTTAACCGAGACCAAGTCATTACCAAGACCAGAATGTATCGAGACCGAGACAAGACAAAGACCAAGATAGGGCGAGATCAAGAGAAGACTGAGACCAAGACAAGACCAAGGCTGAAACAGGGCGAGACTGAGACAAGACCAAGGCAGGGCTAGGTCAAGTCAGGATCATAAATAGACTAATGTCTGAGTCTACATAATACGACACACTATGAAATGTGGGGCATATGCACCATCTTGGGGCTAGGCAGTATGGCCTGAAATTTGTGTCACAGTATAATTTGAACCATAGACGTTTTTTCTGTAAAATTTTAATATCAACTCTTCTGTACAATTGTAACATTTTTTCTAATAAGGCATACCTTACTGATTGCATTTGGACTTTGAAGCAGGATGTTTTATGCCCAATCACAGTACTGTGTTAACCCTTTGAACCCTGCCCATTTTTGAGCGTCTTTCTATCCCATTGAAATGACCATTGAAAACAATGATCATTATCTGTAAAAAACTTACCAGGACACTCACCTGGTATATTGTCTGGCGTGAAGATAATTGTATGAAACATGCTAAATATAAGTGTAGGCTAGGCTACTCTGGCCATGTTAGAGGCTGAATTTCTTTCATTTTACACCTAATGGGCCAGATTAGGCCCAGTTTCACGTAATGTCATTGATTAAAAAAAACAGCATCAATAATAGTGTCATAGAAACATTTAAAAACCAAATTTGGATAGCAAAATAAGTGTATTTCATGTTAGCTTGTAATGGTGTGTTAATATCAAGCATTTCGCCTTAATTTTTATGTTTATATATGGTTACAAATACCCTTAAAGCACATGTTTCATATTCATAATATTTTATTGCTCTATAATGTTCTTATGATATAGACCTAAATTCATTCAGTATGGCACATTCATATAATTGCTCCACATAGCTTGTTGTAACATAATATAAACTCAAATTTAACACTGCCTATCCCCCAGAAAACACACTGCGCAGAGCAGGGCAGACATGTCAAAGCAATAAAAAAAACACATTAGATACATTTCTTACAAATAGAAATAGGTATGTAATGTGTGATTGACGAGACCCATGTCCCCCAACCCCCCCACCCCTGGGTCCTAGACCTCAATATTTTTCAAACCCTGGCTATGGCCCTGTCCTCAACTACATTTGGCCTCTTTGAATATCGCAGGATGCCATTTTGTGTTTGTAATGAGCCTGCAACTTTCCAAAGGCTGACGCATGCCAAAATGAATGATCAAGTCTTCCTAGTCATGTTAGTATATCTAGATGACATCTTGGTATACTCTCAGATCTTCTCAGAACATCTAGAAAGGTCAGAGACTGTGCTCAGGCACCTTAAATAGACTGGCCTCAAAGTAAAGTTACAGAAGTGTCATTTCTTTCAGACTGAGATAAATTTTTTGGGACATCAGATATCTGCTAATGGTATAGCAAAGGTTATTTTACTTGAATAATTTAAGAAGTATTGTGTTCCAGAGTGACTCCACTGAGACCAAGGCCGTAACTTTGAGAGTGAGGATATGGCTAAGCGGGGCCATAGTTAGCACTGTTGCCTCACACCTCTGGGATCAGGGTTCACGTCTCCGCCCAGGTTCCATGTGTGTGGAGTTTGCATG
>JAAGVU020000001.1:39828616-39845982 GCA_011763525.2 Mormyrus iriodes
TGGTTGATTAGATAATTGCATTAATGAGAAATTGAACAGGTGTTCCTAATAATCCTTTAGGTGAGTGTATTTACTATATGTAGCTGTGTCATGCTTTTATGTTAAGACAAGGGTTTCATTTGTTCCCTTTGCTGTGGGCATTTTTATATAATGATTCATCTGTGGCTCTTGGCAGGAGAGTTGTAGGATGTGTATTTATAACAAAAAAGTTTGAGCCCATTTATTTATGAAGCACTGACAAATTAAGTCTCTAAATAAGAAGGAAAATAGTAATTAATCCCCTTGTCTCTTCACAGTTGAATTACCATCATGCATATTTCTCAACCCTCCAAACAGCTATCTGACCTTTCTCATGGTGATACAAAATGCCACAATAAGAGCTTTAGCCAAAAATTGAACCGCAGACTCAGCTTCCACCATTGGATTAGTTTAAACATTTTGCACACTACAAAACTTTGCTGCGTACTTGCAAAGCACTACATGGTTTTGCCATATCATGCCTATCAAAACATTAAAGTTTTGTCACCCCCAATTTCAAAATAAGGGGCACGCGAATACTCACAGACCACTAAAACATTGCAGAAACTAAGTTGAACTCATACAGATTTTAAATATTATAATTATTATTAATCATTATTATTTATTATTATTGTTCAATATAATCTTCAGAAGGCACTTCTTTCAACATTTTATTCTCAAATGTATATACACATAATTACATGGTAAGTGAACTAATTATGACAGCATAATGATATTATGACACCGCTAAACTGAACTATATACTGCCATATTTGCAGTAAATATTCGTTTAAAACATGACATAAACTTTTGAAGCGTGGAATTGAATAAAATTCCTCGAATGAACGAGGGAGTCCATTGCAGCTCATTACATGTCTTTATCTCACACATAACTGGATGCCTTAGTCCTTTAAGGAATGGCCAAGTCCCCTAAGATGTTCTGCCCATTCTTTCTATTTTCCCCTGAGATGGGGAGGGGGGTTTTCTTCTGCCCAAGGGCTCTTCTTTGGGATGTATGAGAATTTATGTCCTGTGATTCTTGTAAAGCTTTCCACAGGAATAAAGCTCTCTGACTCTCTTGGGTCCTGAAGTATATTAATTAATTTAAATAAATAAACCTTACTTACCGTATTGGGTTTGGCATATGAATGCCAGAATAAACAGGCTTTCTACTAGAGTAGGAATATAGTGAAGGTTGAATTGCTTTCACATTATGTTGGTACATATTACATCTTGGTAATTGTACAGCAGTCTTTATGTATCTCTATATCACGGCAACTAAGCTCTTTTTCTCTGAATGACATGGACAGATATTCTATGGTACAAAATAAAAAGCCAATATGTGTGTTTTATTGCCCTCTAGTATTGACATGGATGTGAAGCCAAAGCCTGTATTTAAAAATCTACAATGCTACCTCTGGGCACATTGCTAGACATCCATGTTCATGTGTAATGAAATAAAAGTCTAGAAACTTAATGAATAGCGATTTCTGTACTTTGGCGGCAGAGGTCAACTTGAGCTTGTCATTTTGGGGTCTAGCAGTTCACCAGATTTGGCGCTGGGGGTCCAGCACGGATTGTCGTGATGGCCTTATACATCTCAGGTACTTCTCTTATCCCAGTCCTGACTGCAGGTCATTTGACAAATGGATATTTTCTGCACTTATTTCTAGCAAAGAGGAGGGCACAGGGATTTGGGAGAATTGAGGCAGGAGATTTCTAAAGATGGCTGTCTGTCTTTTAATGATTTAGAAGCCAACAGTTGGAGTGTTCTTACTGCAGTTTCAGCTGTCACATGACATGCCTGCTGTCTTTTAGCAATATCAGCCTGTTTTATTTATTATATATTAAACTGAAATTTCACTCTCTCTGTTTCATATGCAAAATTTTATTTCTCATACATTTTCCATACTGGGATAGGTACAATTACACTCAGTAGAGTAACACAAGTGTTACAGTATACACTACCAGTCAAAAGTTTGGATACATCAATAGAAAGGTTTATTTGTACTATTCTCTACATTTTAGAATAATTATAGACATTAAAACTATAAAATAGCATATATGGAATTATGCACTGAACAAAACAGTATTAAATGAAAAATTATTTGTTGGCAGGGGTGGCAACTCTGTGATTTGAGATTCAGAACTTTTACAGTTTAAATCTATGGTCGTCTTTACTAATCACTTTACATATTTACAGTTTTTACCATTTTAACTTTAACCCCCAACAGCACAAGAGGAAAGTATGTGTGCTACCTATATCACCCCATCCAAGAATATGTTCCTAGTTAATCTGCCTCACTGCCTTCAAACCTGTTAATCCCATTTGGGGACTTACAGGACACAACCTATTTTAAGAGCATCACAATTCAGAAGGCAAACCAGGATGTGTTACTGCCTTATGCAATGTTCCTATTTCAGTACCATATGCCCTTTTACAAAGTTTATATAGTGCATGGCATACAATTCAACAAATCACACTATGATGGTTTATGATATTCTGGTATTTTTCATTTATATAAGTATTCATGTATTGTTTTTCTGAGCTACTCCATCAGAACAAATGACATTTTAATGAAATATACATCTAGTCGCTATGAATTAATTTGCCACTTTTTTTGTAAGCTCTATAGACAAGCCAATAAAGATATGTTATGTTTTAAGATAATGGTTAAACAGAACCTGCAGTTCATCTGAAGTTACATCAATGTGAAGATTATATTATTAGCATCTCTAAAGTCTAAATTCAGTGTGCTGAGTAATCGTTTAGATGTAGCATTTAACGCATATATCGTATTGTATCTTTGCTACACTTACAGAGTCAAACCATGTGTACAGGCTCTCTTCATTTAATTGTTTGTAGAATCAAAGTGAAATACAAAATTTGAATGAACATGAACACTTTAAAGCGCTTTTTTAATACTCTAAAACTAAGCTGATATTTTTTATTCTTTAGTTCTAAAGAAGCCACTATGGTATCTCTCTGTCTCTTTGTTTATGTGGCATTCTGGATTTCCTTGCCTTAATATTTTATTAAAAGCAACATATTAATATTTTGCTAAGGTGAAATTTCATCATAAATTAGTCAGATGACTGAACATGATATGCAGGATAGGACATATTTAGCATTAATGTAAAGCAATTTAGGGAGACTCCATAGTGAAAAACGCTATATAAAAATAAATTGAATTAAATTATGTTATGACCAAGAGGAACCAGCAACCATTAAAATACTTTGAGAATAATATTGTGTTGAAATACAAAATGTTTTATACAAGAAACATTTAAGGTCAGCTAATATGCAATACCTTTGCAATACTTTTGAGATCAGTTACAAACCAGAAACGGTCCACTTGATGGGTTTCGCACCTATCATAGCTAACTCAAAGCAGTAAACATGGTCCGATCCAAAATGTCGCAACAGTGTGAAATTCACACGTTCCCCCATCTGTTTGGGGACACATTACTCTGATATTTTACATCTGTGGTTCTCCTACAGCTGTTACCTGTTTTGTTCATGTTTCCTTAAACCTGTATGTGTCACAGTGAATTCTATATATATATATATATTACCATAACTAATATGGTTTTGAGATATTGAGTACTTACAAAGAAGTAAACAAATCTTTTATCTCCCTGTCATCCATTGAATTGCTGTCTCATTCGGAGTTAGCTATATTTTCCATTATGTTGAAATACATTTTAATTTTAATGTGTCAGCAGTAGACATTGTCTTTACAAATACCAGTTACTCTATGGCTTCTCAAAGGAGTTTCACCATAACTCACAGGACAAAACAGGAATTCACCATAATTCACAGGACAAAACAGGAATTCACCATAATTCACAGGAAAAAAAGGAAAATTATTAATAAAGTATATTTAGCTGCTAATCCTATGGTGTGGCTCACTGGGCTAAGATTGTGTGCATGTGATCAGAAGGTTACCGCCAGATCCCTGGGTGCCAGAACAGGTGGCTACCCTTTGTGGCCAGTTTGCTCTCACCCACAGAGTGCAAGTTGGGGGTTTTCAAGAATTTCCCCACAGGGATCAATAAAGTATCAGTTGCTGTTATAATTATTATTGACTAATATTTTGAGAGACTTTTGGTGGATTGAATCATGACACTATATGGAGTTCTACTGCACTTTCAATTTGTTAGCGTAAAAACATTGTCATGCATGCACAGATATCCTGGGGTCTGCTGCATGTGTAGAATTTTTTTATTTTTTCATGGCAAACATACACATAAAGATTAATAACACTTTTTTCAGTGCTATAATAATATCATTTTGTCAGTCTAGAGAAGTAATAATAATTACACCAAATTAGCCTAGCAGATTCAGCCTGTATAGACTTAACCTTGGAGAAAAACAAACACGGGCATGATGAAAGACCATTAAGTTCTCCATAAGCTGGCTGCATTGCGGTCTGCCAGATGAGAGAAGCAGTTGCCGGGGGAGGAATTGACAGCTGCGGAGAAGCAGATTAAAGCAGGCGTGAAAGTGCAGGCTCTGCCAAACAAACAAATCGACCAGAAATTTCAATATCCAGCACCCTTCTGCTGGAGGGACTGGGAGGAATTTAGGCAACTTGGAACACCTGGAGTCAGGTAGAGTGCATGGTTGCTGCACGTGCATACATGCCTCAAGTCCCTGTGTACATTTTTTACTTAAATCCATGCAGTTTGGTGCTGCTTCCGTTAACAGTTCTTTTGCTGTCACAGTATATTTGCAAGGATGTAGAGCAGATAAAGAACAGAAACTCTGACCTTTTTATTTGTTTTTTCGACTGATTCCCTTGCATGAATTGCATTTTTATTATCATGTTATGTAATAATTTACATATGATCAGTTTATGCATGGAAATATAGATCTTATGTGAGCACAATTGTAGCAAATTAATTACAATATTTTAACAGCATCTGTGCTGCATTTAGGCATTAATGTGTTTTACATTTAAATTAGGCACAGTTAAATTTTGATTTATAATGGAGCTATTGAGTAATTTCCAGTGTGTGAACTAGACACAGCATATCTGAATAATTTTAAAAGGTCCAGGTTTAGAAATAGAATTTGGATTAAAAAAAATGCACACACCTTTGTACATCTCTGGGGTGAGCCAAATAATTTATCAGTCAACCTTCTTACTCTGTGAGTAGTGGAACTGCCCACAGCTAATTAAAAAACAGGGGAGGGTACAGAATATGGTCACAGCCAATATTCCTCGGTTCAATTTCCTTTTAGCAGTACATGTATTTTATGTATTTATGGGAAAGAGTAGGAATGAACATAAACGATATTATTAAGCAAGGTTAATTTTGGTTGTGGAGTATTTGAAGTCACATTACACTGAATTTGAGATTTGGGAGATATATTTATTTTTGACAATGTGATTTGGCTTACAGGTTGAACTACTGGTGATATTTCACTATAACAATTAGAAGAAGAAGAACAACAACAAGCACACCTATGCTGATATGTGTATGATGGTGATTCCCGACATCGTAGGCCCTTTCGGTGGGTGTGAACTTTTTATACATGTACGCGCAGGGGTGGAAGACACTGGTGATAGGGTTAGTCTGGGACAGCACGGCTCCCACCCCTGTTTCCGAGGCGTCCACCTCGACCTGGAAGGGACACTCTGGGTCAGGTTGTTGGAGGACGGGGGCCATACAGAAGCGGTGCTTTAGGGTCATAAAGGCCTCCTGGGCCTCCGGGGTCCAGTGCCACCTCGTGTTACCCCGCAGGAGGTTAGTCAGTGGCTCAGCCACCGTGCTAAAGCCCTGGATGAACCGGCGGTAGAAGTTGGCAAACCCGAGGAACCGTTGGAGGTCCTTGATGGTGCGAGGACGAGGCCAGTCCCAGACCGCCAATACCTTGTCCTCGTCCATTGCAACCGCTCCGGGTTGAATATGGTACTCCAGAAACTTCATGGAGGATCGGTGGAACTCACTTTTCTCACCCTTCACATATAGGCGGTGCTGGGCTAACCGTTAGAGAACCTGTCGGACATGCTGCACATGGTGCTCCATGGTGTCTGAGTACACCAGGATATCATCAATGTAAACAATAACGAAGCGGTTCAGCATGTCACGGAAAACCTCATTCATGAACGATTGAAACACAGAGGGGCTATTAGCAAGCCCGTATGGCATGGCCAGATATTCATATTGAGCTGTAGTGGTGAGAAAAGCTGTTTTCCACTAGTCAAACAGTGTTGGGTGCCGGTGGCGGACATCCTGGATCCCGCACTGGTCTCCCAGTTCCACCTGGCTCACCCAACGCGCCCCGCTCCCTGGCCCAGGGAGCAGCCGCGCTGCTGCCCTCGGCCTCCAGGAGGCAACCATCCGGGGGGTTCTGTCACGCCTCCCCTGCCCTGACCACGCTCCCAGCTGGGTCCCATTGTCCATAATCAATGCTACCCATCTTAAGAGGTATTGTGGTTATGCCCGTACTGAACACTGTGACGATCTCTTGTTTCCCCAGCTCCGTGCCGTCTATCTGCCCCTGCCCTGGTCTTCTGCACCTCCAGCCCTTCCACCCTCCGATCCGCCCTCTCTGTGACTTCCCCCGTGGCTTCCCCTTCGGTGTATGTCTCCGTCTCCAGATCAAGTTGTAGGCACTGCGGAGGTCTAGCTTGGTGAACACTTGGGCAGTGCGGAGCTGTTCCAGGGCTGACGGGATCAGCGGGATGGGGTCTCGCCGTTTCACGGTAATGGCGTTCAGACCACGGTAATCGATACAGGGGTGTAGACCCCCATCCTTCTTACTGACGAAGAAGAAGCCAGACGCGACGGGGGAGGTGGACGGGCAGATGATACCCTGTTGGAGGGCCTCAGCAACGTAGGAGCGCATGGCCTCTTCGTCGGGACGCGAGAGAGAGTACATCCTCCCGTGGGGCAGGTCGGCCCCCTCCAGGAGGTCGATGGCACAGTCCGAGGCTCGATGGGGCGGCAGACTGTACGCCTTCGCCTTGCAGAAGACGTCCCGGAAGTCCTGGTAAGCCTCTGGAACCATGGAGAGATTGTCTTCTGTGGGGCTTTCTATGGAAGATACCTGACACGGAATAGACAGACAGGTAGAAAAACACTCAGGTGACCAGGCTTGGAGGTCGCCGGTCCTCCAATTGATTCATGGGTTGTGAGACTGCAACCAGGGGTAGCCTAGGATGATCTGGTCTCTTAGTGAGGGGATCACCAGGAACCGCCTGGATTCCACGTGGAGGAGTCCCACCATCAGAGTCAGGGGCACTGTCTGATGGGTGACACACCCCTTCTCCACGGGCGCCCCGTTGACCCCCCGCACCGTCAGCGGCTGTGTAAGCTCCTCCAAGGGGACCTGCCACCGCTGCGCGGACTCTGTGTCGATAAAATCACCGGCTGCCCCCGAATCCACCAACCCCATGCAGCGTACCCGGCTCCCACCCCAACCCAGTGAGAGGGGAACAGTTAATTGGGTGCGGGAGACAGTCGGAGATGACGCAACTCTTACCATGGGATCGTGACTTCCCCCGTGGCTTCCCCTTCGGTGTATGTCTCCGTCTCCGGACTGACCTCACGACTATTCGACCCTCGGCTCTCGTTCACCGGTTTACGTCTCTGGATCTCCCTTACAATAAACGCCAGTACCCGATCCCTCCTGTCTCGGCAGTGATTCTTGTGACACAAATGAAATGGTCTGTCGTACCACACCAGCGACGAAGGTGGCCGGTCTCCCCGCAGTAAAGACACAGCCCCCCCTGAAGGCGGCGGTTGCGCTCCTCCATGCTCTGGGGCGTGCGTCCCACTTGCATGGGCTCTGGCAGCAGTACGGGGGAAGCAGAGGGCACAGGGACCCTGGGTGGTCGGGGCTCCGCTCTCCATTGCTCACGCACTGCCTAATCCAGGGAGATAGAAAGGTGAACGTAGTCTTCAAAAGACTGAGTCGCCCCGTGGCAGGCTAGTTCGGCACGCGGTTCGGGACGGAGCGCCCGGCGGTACAACAGCTGCAGGCAGTCCTCCGGCCAGCTCAGCCCGGCCGCCAACATGCGGAACTCCAAGGCGAAGTCCGTCACCGACCGGTTTCCCTGGCGGAGATCCAGCAACTGGTCTCTGAGGCTTCGCCCGACCGCCGGATGGTCAAACACCCCCTTGAATTCCGCCTGGAAGTCCCAAGAACCGAAGGAGGGGGCTGCTCTCCGCCCAGAGCGCAGCCGCCCAGGCGAGTGCCTGCCTGGTCAACAACGAGATGACGAAGTGCACTCTGTCTTCATCGGGTCTCCTGCAGCTGGGAATGCAGACCCTGAGAATCCATGTCAACGGCGAGGTATTCTGACACAAGAATCACTGCCGAGACAGGAGGGATCAGGTACTGGCATTTATTGTAAGGGAGATCCAGAGATGTAAACCGGTGAATGAGAGCCGAGGGTCGAATAGCCGTGAGGTCAATCCGGAGACGGAGACATACACCGAAGGGGAAGCCACGGGGGAAGTCACGGAGAGGGCGGATCGGAGGATGGAAGGGCTGGAGGTGCGGAAGACCAGGGCAGGGGCAGATAGACGGCACGGAGCTGGGGAAACAAGAGATCGTCAGAGCGCTCAATACGGGCATAACCACAATACCTCTTAAGACGGGTAGCATTGATTAGGGACAACGGGACCCAGCTGGGAGCGTGGTCAGGGCAGGGGAGGCGTGACACTTTTGCGCACTTAATTGTTTTAGTTTGTTATTTTGGGGTAAATTTTCAAAGTCTGAATTGCTGTTTATTAATCCACAGGTTCATGTAAAACTCATTCTGGTGTTGAAATCTCCTTACTGCTATTTGAAATCTTGGGTACAGACATCCTAGCTGTCTGATACCGGTCCATATTGCTACAATGATAGGCATCAAAGTGTAATTGGGGTTACATCAGTATTTCACTTTTGTTAATGTCAGGGTCTGTACTGTCCGACCCCGCCCTCTGCAACCCTTCCACATTTGCTGGCCATTCCACCTTTCCCCTCTCTGTCGTATTGGCCATCCCTACATCTGCTATGTATTCGGTCCCCGTTAGGCCAGCAGGTGTTTCTGGCCAACCTACTCCCTCTGTCTTAGTCCTTAGTCTTCCCTAGTGTGTTTCCCCTGTTGCCTGCACTGCCCCATAGCATAGTGGGTTGAATGTGTGGTACAATGTCTGTTAACCCTGTGCTCGTAGGTTTGAGGCTTTAAGACTGTTATTTTGTATTTCTTATTTTTCAGTTTTTTCCTAGTGTTTTAGTTATTCCTCCTTTCCCGTTACAGTTTGCTCTGCTTGTGCCCTGTTTTTGATTTTGGTTTTGCTTCTACATGTTCCTAGTGTTGTTATCCCTAAGTGCTTTGTTAGAGTTTCCCAGCTCTATGTTTATTATAAGCTACTCTACCTGTTTCCCTGTGCTAGTATTTCATTGTTCCATCTGTTGCTCATTGTCCTGCACCCTCCGTGATTAGGTGATTATTTTGATGATTCACACCCGCCTTTTGTCAGTCCTTGTTATCTGTTTATTTGTGTGCCTGCTTTTGCTCAGTTCCCCAGTCAGTCATTGTATTAGTTGCGTGCGTGTTGGTTCTCCTAGTTCTGTTCCTGGTGTTGCCCTAGTTCCCATCAGCATTACTTGTAGTTAGTTTTTGTTTCGGCAGTCCTGTTTTTTGTGCCTTTCTCAGTGTTAGTTCCTTCAATAAGCCCTTTTGTTGTCTCAGAGCCACTAGTGGATCGTCACCTTCATTTCCCCATCTGCCCCTAGTCCGTAACAGTTAATTATTTGTTCCTTTGGTAGTTCTTTCGCTAGTTCCTTCAGTAGTTCACGAAGATTTACAGAATTAACAGATGTAGTAACAAATATAGTAACTACTTGGAATAAAAGATGCATCACGATTCATTAATGAACAAACATGGGATCAGTATTTCACTTGTGTTATTTATTATTTGTTCTTTCAGAAGTTCCTTCAGTTTACAGGTTTACAGAATTGACAGATAAAGTAACAAATGTATTAATTGCTTGAAATGTGTCACAATTTATAATTGATGTATGAGCATGAGATCAGTATATAAACAAGACTTAAGTTTGTGTTTAATTAATATTCAAATAATAGCATAACACTACTTTATTTGTACCCCCTCAATTAAAGTGTTACCATTTGAATTAATAAAGGAATGCATGTTATAATGCAAATCAGGGGTACAACGCAGTTCACAGGGCACATACTTGCAAACATGACCCGCTTAGAGATATCACGTTGCTTAAATGCATGTTGTAATGAAGTTGTTATAATGACCTGGAAACTCAGATCCACTATAACTGTGTATATTTTGTTTTATGATTATATGCATAACCCCATAAGGAGATTGCCATAGATTACTTAATTGCTCTACAAAGACAAATTTTATGTCATCTGTATATTTCCATGGCACCAATCTTTCAGAAATCAAAAATGTCCTGTTGTGGTCTTGCAGAAGTAATATCAGCATATGTAGGAGTGCAGAAAGTGGGAGTAGAGAGAGAAAGACACAAAATCCTGTTTTTCGGAAACTCTCCATGCAAATCTGTCTATGTTTGTCGCATAAGTGCAATAATGACACAGGTAACATAAACGGTCATTAGAATAGACAGGAGACATTTGTGTCAAGATTTCCTGGCACCAACGTCTCATACAAGTTGACCAGACTGATTCAAGTTTTTGTTCCCATCACAATATAAGATATTTATATAAACAATATGCTATGACTGCTTGCTGAGTCATTTCATAGCAATTTCATAACTGTAACTTAGCACAGTGGTGGAGTTCCTATAGAATCACTCAGAATTTGTGTATCCTGAATCACTCTGAATAATTTCTTAACATGTTTATATGTAACATGTAGAATTTGTTTTTGCTTAGGAGTTTAATCTCTAATGATATGCATGGATGGATGGATGAATGGATGGATGGGGGATTGTTACTCACGGGGGCATTATCCGTCCTCTATGTCTAAACTGTTTTCTCTGGAGTGTCCGTGAAATCTATTTACATACATCTGCTCATGGCGCTCCTGTGACACTGTGTAAATGCACTGACACAGTGGTACTTTGCCCAGTCAACACTGATTTTGATCAGACATTCCTCCCAGTACAGACACTTTACAAATTCTATTTTATTCTAGCTCAGCCATATTGTTTCCTGAGTTTAATGACTTACACTCCCTGCCATGTTGGTGCCCTGTATGTTGTACTGCTCTAGCCCAGAAATCTTTATCCTTTACTGCATCCATGTTCTTTTATTGACTGTTTTCTACTCCACACACCTGTCATGAATCACATTGAGGTTTATCATATCTTTAAGGGATGAGTCAGCATTGTAAAATATACAAATTTGTATACAATCGAAATAAAATTTTAAAGTCAAACAATAAAGAGCTATTTTAAATATTGTTCTGCAGCAATATAATCAGTTTTAAGTGAGATATGCTTACTCTCTCCGAGCCAATAAATTGCATCTTTGGTCATTCATAGTGTAGCCCACTTGTGAGAAATGCGTGAGTGAGGTGAACAAAATGAGTGAGGTGAACAAGCGAACAAGAATTGATCACCAGATGACATTTGTCTTTCCCTGTATGGAAATATTTTGGATCCCACAGAGACAGTATTGAGCAAAAACAAGTGATTTGTCAGCACTGCTTTGTGTCTCTTGGCACAATTCACAGCAACAAGTGTAAGAGAAGAGAAAAGTGTAAGTGACCACTGTTGCTTTAATTCCTCTGTCTGACATTGATGTTGACGTGGCTACGTGCCCCGGCATCTGTGCAGTCGTTTTGGTTTTTCCTTCATGTGTCGGATGGCAGAGTGCTCTCGGTGTTGCAGTTCAGACACGTTTCCAACTAGTTTAGCAGCTCCCCATGTGAGAGCGAGTAATGTTTAATCCCTCCGAAGTTGCAGTTCTTCTTTTCTTTGCACCCTTTGGCAAGCGGAGCGAGGTATGTGTTGTAATTAATGTAATTTCAAATGTTTGTGCTAATAGGCCTCAAATGTTCGTGGAAGTTTCTGTTTAAAGATGTTTGTGTTTTTCCCTTATCGTTTTAAACGTGAAGCATGAAGGCCGTTTGTACGCGAGTTTGTTACTTGAATGATTGGATGTAATCTTTATTGTACGTTGTTTGTATTGTATACTAAGCAGTCGGGTTCGATGTTTGCGATTCTGTTTACGACCATTTCCTTTAGTGAACCTTTAAGTAATATGTGTATATTTATTTTATTTATTTATTCTTTGTAGTTTTCACGGTGCTTATGATGCGATGGTCAAGACGTTCCTGGAATGCTTTCTATGAAGACGCAATCAAAGGCTGCACCCGTTAGAGACTCTCTTCTTTCTTGTCGATGCCGAGGGGCTGGTACAGAAGAGATTATGGTGCTGCTAATTTTATAGGCCCTATGTACTTTTAGGTTGTCATGGTTGACATTAAAAATGTCCCTGGAACACATGTTCTATCAAATTCATTCTTAAGAAAATTTTAAATGATTGAATTGTCAGTGTAACACTACAGATTTTTTGAGTTAACCAGAATATGAACTACTGACTTACCTTTCCCAGTAGTGACAGACTTTGTTGGTAGATAGCAACCAGTTCTATTTGGCTACAGTTTATTTTGGGTACATTTTTAACTCATTTTTTGCTTTATAAATATCATGATATTCCTTTCAAAGATTTCAAAAACAGCAATGTAAAACTTTCCAGTGTCATTCAACACTGGTTTCAACTTTTAGTGTTTTAAATGAGGCTGGGAAATTTGCGTTAATGCATTCCGTTAATTAATAAATAAAGTCATAATGAATTATTATATATTTGATCACGTTAACACGTGATATTTTGTTACAGTATACTATAGAGAATAGTATGAGCATAGATTTAAAAAATAAACAAATAAAAATTGCTGGACAGAGCTATACATAGGATAAAAATATCATAATTTGCAATATTTGTTTTATTTTTTGAAAGCTTATACCTTAAAATTATAAGATTTTTCAGGTTATAAAGTATTCTTTCGGTGGTTGCCAGGAATCTGTTTTTAGAGCCACTTGTCAACTAGGTTTAGAGTTTTAGATCAATCATGCTGTCGCGATTAAGTAGTATTTCGATTCGCCTATAGAGTACATGTGATTATATGTACATATGGTATATGTCATAAAAATTGTTAAAAACCCCTACATATTATTACGGTTGAATTATTTGGGGAAAATATCTAATTGCGATTTTTCTGACAGATTTTTTTGCAATTTGATTTGTGACATAATTTTTTACAAGTCAAGCTTCAATTGGAATTATGGAGTGATTATTCAGTGTGTTAAAGATTAAAAGCACACAGCACAACATTACCACATGAGATGCCATCAAAATATTATCTAGTCTATATTCTAATGTAAGCATGAGAATTTAAACATGTGCACTGCTTCTAGCATGTATTTATTACTTATTTTTGACCCTTTATATTGCTAAAAGTCAAAAGACATTGAATCTTCAAATAATTGAATTCAGGTGTTACAATCACTTCCATGGCCACAGGTGTATAAAATCAAGCACCTAGGCATGCAGACTGCTTCTATAGACATTTGTGAAAGAATGGGTGTCTCTCAGGAGCTCAGTGAATTCAAGAGTGGTACCATGATAGGATGCCACCTGTGCAATAAGTCCATTTGTGAAATTTTCTCGCTTCTAAATATTCCACGGTCAACTGTTAGTGGTGTTATAACAAAGTGAAAGCAACTGGAAACCACAACTCAGCCATAAAACGGTAGGCCATGTAAAATCACACAGCGGGGACAGTGCATGCTGTGGCGCACAGTGTGCAGAAGTCGCCAACTTTCTGCAGAATCAATAGCTACAGACCTCCAAACTTCATGTGGCCTTCAGATTAGCTCAAGAACAGTGCGTGGAGAGCTTCATGGAATTGATTTCCTAGGCTGAGCAGCTGCATCCAAGCCATACATCACCAAGTGCAATGCAATGTGTCGGATGCAATGGTGTAAAGCACACCGCCACTGGACTCTAGAGCAGTGGAGATGTGTCCTCTGGAGTGACAAATCTCGCTTCTCTGTCTGGAAATCTGATGGGTGAGTCTGGGTTTGATGGTTACCAGGAGAACAGTACTTGTCTGACTGCATTGTGCCAAGTGTAATGTTTGGTGGGGGGGGATCATGGTGTGGGGTTCTTTTTCAGGAGTTGGGCTTGGCCCCTTAGTTCCAGTGAAAGGAACTCCTAATGCCTCAGCATATGAAACCATTTTGGACAATTTCATGCTCCCAACTTTGTGGGAACAGTTTGGGGATAGCCCCTTCCTGTTCCAATATGACTGCGTACCAGTGCATAAAAAAAGGTCTATAAAGACATGGATGAGCGAGTTTGATGTGGAGGAACTTGACTGGCCTGCACAGAGTCCTAACCTCAACATGACTGAACACCTTTGGGGTGAATTAGAGCGGAGACTACGAGCCAGGCCTTCTCTTCCAACACCAGTGCCTGTCCTCACAAATGTTCTCCTGGACGAAAGGTAAAAATTGCTATAAACACACTCCTAAACCTTGTTGAAAGCCTTCCCAGAACAGTTGCTGTTATAGGGGCTGCAAGGGGTTGGCCAACTCCATATTAAAGTCTATGTATAAAGAATGGGGTGTCATTAAAGTTCATGTGAGTGTAAAGGCAGGCGTCCCAATACTTTTGGCAATACCGTGTACCTCAGGTCTTTAGTGATCCGGCATAAATATATTTAAAAATCAAGCCACAAGCAATCGTAACTGCAAACTTTTAGTCAACTCATTCCTGAACATTAAGAACAATTTCCAAACAAACTGAATTTACATCATCGTATGAGTTGGTGTGAACATTGTTCCCAGATTATGTCACATATTCTTCGTCCGCAACAATTTACTATAAATTTAAGGCAAAGTAGCTTAAAATTGTTTGTTGGAAAATAAATGACCATAAAAGTGCTGGGGCTAGTGGTCCGAACATGGTAAAGTGATTGTATTTTCACATGTGCTTTTTAAGTGCAACGACATCTGCAGCAATCAACCGCTTTTTTAGTCTTAGTAAAGTAATGGTATGTCCTGAATGTCCCATGTACACAAGGGTTAAATGAGGGGAGAACAATCAATAAAACTTAAAACACTTCACGCATAAGCTGTGACTGTTTTAAGTTAAATAAAGTTATAAAAATTAAAACAATTTCAGTAAGAAAAAAAAAAGCAATAGGGATACTGCAGCCAATACTACACAGACCCCTAATAATTATGGAATGATTATGACATAATAGATTTGTGTACTTATAATTTAGTTTTGTATACCTGTGCAGAGATTTGTATTTTGTTTTTTACACATTTGTTTACAAGAAAGTTTTGCGCACTTGTGCTTTCAGAGTCACCCTTTGCAACTTCACATTTGCACTTATTTTCAGAAGCCACGTTACAAATACGACTCGGGATTACAAGTGGACAAACTTAGTATACAACTATGAATAGGGATTACAAGTGCAAAAACTCAATATACGTGCACTCGGAATGCTGAGATTTCTAGCAGCTTTGTCACCGACTCAAAGGCTTGTAAACCCGTAACTGCCAGACACCGAGCAGCTGGTGGGTGAGATCTGTGCACCTCAAACCATGATAGCAAGTCAAAAATTGTTTGACTTTTGTTTTGGTTATGGGCTGTATTCCCCTGACGATCAAAATGCTGCTCCATTCAAACACCTTCAGGACAAGAAGAATTCTAAACACATGGGGTCTCATTCATGAAACGTTCATAAATTAAACACATCTGTGCGTGTATGGCAATTTTACTAAAATCCTATGCCACGTTCACTAACCATGAGTAAAACCTCGATTTTTTTCGTAATACCCTGTGTACAATCATAAATACCAATCAATCATAAATTGCACGTGTGCAAGTTGTCAGTTCATTACCATAATTCACACCCACCGATGCCCCAAATCTTACTATATAAGAATGTGCTGCCACCCGTGCCCAGGATCTGTCAAAATGTCAAAAGAGAAATAAAGAGTGGAAAAAAAACTTCAATTAAGCGGAAATCGAGGTGCTTTTAACAGAAGTTAACAAAATAAAAATATTATTCTCTAGCGTGAGTAGTGGTGTCACTGGGTCAGCCAAAGGAATTTCTTGTAAAGAGGTGATGAATGCGATCAATTCAGTGTCTGCTGTAGATCGAACTATGCATGAAATAAAATGGAAATGGTTTGATTTGAAATTGGATGCAAAGAAACGCGTAGTTGCTCACGGAAAAAGTACCTCCGTGATGGGAGGGGGGTCCCGGCTCCTCGCAACTCTCAGTTTCAGATGAGCACATTGTATCCATTATTGGAGAGGCGTCCTTAGTGAATATTATTCCTGAAGGAGACAGCGACATGCCTCAGACTACGGAGAGGTCATAAAATGTGACTTGTAAGTAACTTGTCTCATTCTGTAAACATGAGCCGAAACATTCATTTATTCATTATTGTATTTATTAAGATGAACAGGGAGATTCCGCTCGCCATGCGGAGACTTCATATAAGACAGCCGACACTCCACATGCTCAAGAACCTGCATGCCAGAAAAGCGGATGGAGAAGCGGCATTTAATACAATAAGACATCTTTACCTCAGAGTCGTTGTATTATTCAGTGACGTGTCAATTGCTGCTGCACTGGGGTTTTCATCAGCTGGCTCTTCAAGCATTGGCTGTGGGTCAGGTTCGTTCGGTACATTAGGCAGCGGATATCCCTCTTCCATTGCTATGTTGTGTAAAGCACAGAAGGCTAATATTTTGCATACCTTTTCAGGTGAATATAAGAGAGTGCCACCCTTTGTATCCAAACACAGTCATCATACCTTCAAAATTCCATTGGTGTGCTCTATAACAGTCCACGCTGTTGCGCGGGCATTATTTTAAGCCCTTTCCTGTGGCGATTGCGGGTGTCATAAGCAATTCGTACCCCTGTCCCCTCTGGATACAAATAGTTAGCCGATTTCTTTCTCTCAAAAATACAATTTAACCTATAGGAGAAAATTTTACTCTAACTAAGAAGCAAGCCATCTTGCATAGCTCCTTGTTCCAGACGCTTGCCAACAGAATTATGCTGCAAGGTGAACTTGTCGTGCGGCTGGGCCATTGGACAATGACGTTGAGCAGTACAGTCGTGGCCAAAGGTTTTGAGAATGACACAAATATTGGATTTTACAAAGTTTGCTGCTTCAGTTTTCATGATGGCAATTTTTATATACTCCAGAATGTTATGAAGAGTGTTCAGATAAATTGCAAAGTCCCTCTTTGCCATGAAAATGAACTTAATCCCAAAAAACCCATTTCCACTGCATTTCAGCCCTGCCA
>JAAGVU020000001.1:39870376-39904886 GCA_011763525.2 Mormyrus iriodes
TTATCGCAGGGCTTTTAGGGCTCTGGCCATAAAACCTCGGAATGTTAGCCCTAGCATGTGCGTGTGTGATCCTACACCATCTCTAAAATGAGTAACCAACCCAGACATGAGACAAAATGCCCAAACCATTGATACAATGGACAGCTGTGATATCAGAGATGTCAAAGACCTTGTGAAGCTGCTAAATCTTTTAAAGACAGTCACTACAGTCTTCTGTGAGGAGGAGAGCCCTACAGTGTCTCTCAATGTGCAATGAAGAGCATGATTGAACAGAGCATGACACCAAACAATGGCGATTCCACCACTGTGGCTGTCACCAAGAGAACAATCCTCAGTAATATTTCAGGCATATACAATGGGGATACATACAGCTATCTGTTGGAGTGCACAGCGGTGGACCCAAGGTTCCGGACTCTGCCGCAACTAGACCATAACCAGCATGAGGCAGTCTTCCTGAGAGTACAGAAAAAGGTGAAACAGATATAGCAAAATGAGGTATATGTCACTTTAAATTGCTTTCCTCCTTTTGTGTGTGTGTGTAACAATGTTTTTTACTTAATCAATTTATGTTCCCAGTACCAAGTGAAAAACTACAATAGATTCATGGAATGTGTGTGTGTGTTAGAAATATAAGAGCATCATAGTGAGTATGTGTGTGTTGAGAGCAGAGCATGTGAGTGGGGCTGGAGTGAGCACAGAGTGGGAGCGGAAGGATTTCGGCCAGAATGGGAGCAAGCATGGGGCGGCACATCTTGAAATAAATTATTTTTGTTTCAATGTGGATGTGGCTGCTCAGTTAGCCAGGCTACAGTTTAAGCTAAAATTAAAATACATTGCAGATTTTCCTTTTTGGAGCGAGTGGTGAGCAATTTCATTGGAGCGGGGTGAAAATTGGCCAGAGCGATGGGGAGCGTGGGAGCGTACCGCTCCATAAGCGATGTGTGGAAAATCTCATTGCTTCGCTACGCTCACATGCTCTGGTGGAGAGGGAGAGGGAGAGGGGGGCTCTCTGCTGCTTATTAAGGTTGATGCCATGTTTCTGCTGTTGAAAGATCACAACTGAGGAGAGTGAGGAGATGGGAGAAGAAGCAGCCGGTGGAGCATCTCACACATGGAGGAGAAAGGGCTCTGGGAGCTGAGCAGTGAAGTGACAGAACCTGCTTCCAAGAAGACAGCACTTGAGGATCTGCTAGGGGACTCTTTCTCTGCTGAGCCAGAACAGTCCAACAGATCAGAACAGATCAAAAGGGAAATTTATAGAGGCCTCTATTCCACTCAGTAGCTGCCTTCTGAAGTGGTGGAGAGAAAACTGCACTCAATGTATTTTTCTGTTTCCTCTTGCCAAAGCATACCTTGCCATCCCTCCTACCTCTGTCCCAAGCGAGCATGTTTCTTCAACTGCAGGAGACATAGTTAGTGCCCAAAAGTCTGAACTGCTGCCAGAAAACGCAGACATGCTTATATTTTTGAAAAAGAACATGACCATATCTTGGGCTGGCCTGTGTAGTTGTAACTATCTCTTAGCTCTGTATCATACTTGAAGAAAATTTTGTCACTCTTTGCACTCTGAGCATTGACATAGTACTACTTTGATTATAGTTTGCACTTATTGTTTGCACTTAAAATAATAAAACTGAGGAAAATTATTTATTTTCGTTATTTTTTTTTATGTTCAATTTGTGGAAAGGAGTTCAGATAGGTCACACACAGCTTCAATTAGACAGAAGTTCATGCATAGTTCATACACAGTTATAAGGTCTGAAAAGACTCATGAGAAATCATACAGGAGAGAAGCCAGTCAGTTGAGTTTGTGGCAAAACCTTTTACTGCATATGATAATTCATACTCAATAATGTAAAGTAAAACTGAAGTGACATTCATTGCAAGATGATTAGTTAAAACACTTAAAAATGCACCTGCATTATTCTGCATTTTGTGAGTCAAATAAAAGTCTATTTTTTCAGTCATATATTTCATTGTAGAAGTTTTCTTAAAAATATTGTTAAAATATTGTCTCATCTTGTTCTTGTGAACCCAATATCACGTAAATTCTTATGAGCTGAGTATCGTCATAGATAGTTGTTGGGCAGTACTGTGTATACGACAGGTTTAATGAGACAGGAGTAAGGCATCGGTGCTAATAATCAATATATAACTTTCATAAGCTTTCATTTCTGTTCATGAAGGGTGCAGCCATCTTGAGTTCTGAGGTTGGGGCTGCAGAGGTTCCTCCGACTTTTAGAGTTGGAATTCCGACTTCAGGGGGCGTTCTAGTTGAAATTTTTGATTAGGAACTCAGAAATTCTGTCTTCCCAGTTCAAATGGAATGCAGCGTTAATACTTACACTACATATCGTCGGTCAGGGATCCTCAATGGAACTACTTGATCAGGACAGTCGCCTAAATAGTAACTATTCTCTGTTTAATGGGATAAATATGTGGGTTTTTAGTAGCAGTGTCTAGCAATTGTTTTGGAAAAATACATCACAGCCTATGCTGTAGTATATACATTTGTTTAGGCTATACAGTGATTGTATTATTATTGGCAAAGCATTGTAAAGTTTCAGTCCATGCTACTAATAATACAAAAATTTACATCTATTGATTATCTATTTGCTTGTTTACAAAATTGTTCTGAATGAAGAGAGAAAAAAAATATGGGTTCGTTCTTATACATAATTTGGGTCATTCTCATCAACTCATTACCATAATAGACCAGTTTTCTCCAACTTCTAAAAATATTTTGACGACAGACATATTACTGTCTAAAATGTTGATTTTGCCTCTGTTTTAGTGAATTGGTTGTGGTGTAAACAATTAACAATACAAAACAACTGAAGATATTAATGTACACTATTATACTAATTGTAGTAAAGTTGAAAGATTTAAAAACATTTAAAGTAGTTTTGTGTTATTTGATCTAAAAGCAATAGTAGTGTTTATTTCGGGAAATGGAAGCAGAAATTCTTCTCTGGTTAGCCGTTCTGTCATTCCCTGGCGAGTATCTTTGCGAACGGTACCATTTCTCATCAAAGTACATAACTTATTTATAGCTTAATGTTCCACTGGGATCAGTAAAGTTGATTTTATTTAATTGAACACCCATTTTCAGCTTCTCATTTGCAACATGACATACCGTGGATTTACAGGCTTTTTATTATATCATTTATTACGGAAATGTTTATTGGTGACGACACTGAATGATTTATCAGTTAGGTCAGGTCAGATTGGGAGCATGTACTGGCGCAACACATTGCCATGCCCACCACACGACTAAACACCTCCGGATCTCAGTTGGTGATGCCCCCAGGCTGACAGGCAATCCAGTCCCACCCTCTGGAAATGCCCATCTATCTTCTGCAGTCAGGTGTTACGTGGGCGTCCCCTTGACCTGGTCCAGCTGCTTGGGTCCTCAGCAATGAGAATACCGCAAGCCAGCTCACCCTCAGGCAAACTCACCACATAGCTGTAGTGCCATAAATGATGCTCCCTCACAATGCAGGTAATATGCCTCATTCGGGACTCCCATAGCAACCGCTCGTTCGACATAAAGTCAAACCAGCGGTATCCAAGAATTAATGATTTATACAGAATAATAAATAATGATTTATCACAATGAATAAATATAATTGTTTAAATATTGCAGGATTCACTTATACCATTGAATGCCTAGATGAAACTCATGTACCCATCACGGTAATAGAGTACACAATAACTTTGATAGAATACAGTTTACTCAAATTAAGCAAATTTTTACTCAGTGAATTAACATTTGGTCCCTGTCTAAAATGAATAAAATTTACTCTCGCAGCAGTTATTTTTTAAAAGTTAATTCTCCTCATTGTAGTTTTTAATTACTACTTTCTCAGAAAACACTTTACTCAGATATGTGTTATAGAAAAAAATGCTCTTTTACCATTTAACACAGACAGACTAGGACTACAATTCTGTGATACATGAGCACCAGGTAATTTCTGTCAGTTTTTTTTTTTTTTAAATCAAATAAGAGACAAGCGTGAAGTTTGCCCTCCATATGTTTCAGATTTTAACCAAACTGGTATCAGTTGTTTCTGCTGTGTTTGTGCTGGTTTATGCCATTGAAATTGTAGTCTCTGCTGCTTTACATTCTGAGACATAAATGTTTCTTTACATGGTCACATGACACAAATGTGACGTTAACCCCTCAAACGATTGTGATTGGTTTTGTTGAAATCGGACGCAAATGGACGATCAACAAACATTTATATCTCGAACTAAAACAGTCTGACAACAAAAGTTAAATGGCAAGACCATATAACACTTTTTTGAGCTGTTTTTCATCTGTATAGAGTTATTCAACTTATGTTTTGCAGAGTTAAACAACCTATAATGAGTATTAGCAGCATACTAAATAGTAACAAAGGTTCTGTTTTAGAGTAAAAGTTACTCAATATTGTAAAAAAAACAATTTTCCCTTAATCTTCAATAGTTAAATAGCAAAAATCAGAGTTCACTCTGTTCCATAGTTTATTTTAATGACACATTTCCAGATCCACAACTTTCCAAAGATAACATGCACAAATGCTTTAAAATGAAACTGAAGATCACTCAATAAATGGGGAAAAAACAAGCAAAAGTAACATCACTATGCCTCTATGGGTTAGTTTCAGTTAGGGGCAAATTAAGGTGTCATTTTTTAAAGAATTTTAAAAGCTAGTTAGCTAGAATTATTAAAATATATATCTGATGGCGTTACCATGTTCAACATCACCATTGGATTCTGCATTCTTAATAAGGTCTTGAAGCTCAGCAGTCTGTGTCAAGCCACAGCTTTGGTAAATCACTTTTTGTTTGTAGACAGCCACTTCTCCAGCAACTTTGCTGAGGTTGTGTCACCAAATAAACATCCAATATCCTGTTCAATCTGCAGAAAATATAATGATGATCAGGAGGAAGTTGAAAGTGTAACAGTGTCCAAACATAGAGATTCAAATCACATCTGTCTTACAACAGATGGTTTTTCTGTCAAGTTAATTGTATTTACCAATTCTGGTATGTCCAAAAATCCTGGAAATATTGTGAATACTTCACATGACTTCTATAGATCATGCATCATCCTTTGACGACAAAAACAGTCAACCTCATATTTTCCTTTTCAACTGCTTGATAAACTCTTCATCAAAGCAATGGCTTCCTGGCATAGCATATCTTCATTTAGGCAATTTCCACACATGACAAGATCCCATTCAGCAGTTGACCCACCTGGAAAACACACAGAAGAATATATCTAGCAAGCTTGTAAAACAATGCCTGCACTATTATTTGTCCTGCTATACAGTAGTTTTGGAAATGTGATATTCATAATGTTATTATTAGAGGCAGGAGCATGTTTATTTTTATGCACCTGTAAGTGATTGCTGTGTCCCTCTGATGCTTCCTTCTGCAGAGTTTTGAGTTTCCATGTCAGGTGGCAACTTCCATCTTCTGCATTGTAATAGGGTGCCTACACATATAAAGGTAAAGATATTTTTGTTTTCACAAGAGTGAATGAGAGAATATTATGGTCAGAGCATAGGGGGAGCTGTTTTTCCTGCTCCACTGGAGTAGGTAGGGGGACCTACTTGAGGGTCCAGCAGTGGTATGTCAAAACAGTGATGTTGGATTCAAATTCACAACTATCTGATCATGAGCCAAGTTTGTGTCACACGTTTGTCTTACCTCTTATTCCTGCCTGTGTGTGATTCATTCCAGCTGCCTCTTGTTTGCTACTTCATTATTCCTGGTGTGAAAATGCTTATTAGCCCAGTGCTCCACTTAATAATAATAATAATAATAATAATAATAATAATAATAATAATAATAATCTTCCTTAACATGCCGTTAAGGACTTGTTCTGAAAATGTACAAACACACATTTTATAAGATTAATTTCATAAATGTTGAGTTAGGTATCACAGGCGACTTTTTATTAAAGGGGCAGTTTACCCCAAAACTGAAAAAAGATTAGTTTTGGAGGGGTTATTGTGATATCTATCTATCTAGGTTGTTCTACGGGCAATTGACAAGTTTTAGATATATCGGTTGTAGAAATGTCAGGCTGTGGGAGTGAATGGCATTCTTGCTGTGGTGATTAAAGTGCCAGAAAAGTACATTTGACAAATTCAGCAGCAATGTCTCTACCAAAAATTATGACCTGTCTACTCAAGATAATCCACAGACTTTGTAGTAAGCAGATAAACGTAGGAACTATTATATTCTACCGAATTCCACAAACCATTCATATATAGATACATGCAGGAACACCCCAACTGTTTCAAGAATAAAAGTGAAACTGCTTCACTTATGATAATCTATAAATGCATAAAATGTAAAAGGTCCCTGGGAACAAATGTGCTTCTTTGAAGTTTTATATTTAACTCGATCAACCTGCATTCTAAAAGTGATAGATGATTAATAGAGATGCACCGATTATTTCGGCCAACTATCGGTATCAGCTAATGCAGCAACAATAACCCATTGACTGATGGTTAAAAATGAGTTGATATTTACCGTTGACAATTCCCTTCAAAGTGGTGACCCATATTGCTTTGCACACCCATGTACTAAAGCAGTTACAAAAATGTATGCTCTGTGGAATTATTTTAAGGTTACCATGCCCTGAGGCAGTATTCTTAACTGTGAACCGGTCTGCTTGGAAAGGTGGACTTAAGCATGGTACGGATGTAGTGTGATTGGTAACTGTGTACAGAACACAGACATGATGACAATAATGCAATTGAAACATGCATGCGCACATGTATACTATACATGGAATGAAACCTGGAAGGGATGGAGTGCGTTGGCTGTATAGGTCATGTCATTTTTTTCTGCAAAACTGCATTGCTTAAAAATAGTGTATAAAGAGAGTATTGGGGGCTGGGGGGAGAGAGAAATCAGTACGGATAATTCATTATAGGGATGTTGTGTAGGTGTAATGGTCGGAGTCTGCCGTCCCCACCCTCTGTATCCCTTCCCCACTTGGCCAGAGGGTTTTGCTGGCCATTCTGCCCTTTTCCTCCCTTGGTCCTGGTGTCATGATTTAACCCTTGTGTTTTCCCTTGCTTACCTGGCCACTGTGTAGCTCAGTGGGCTGAACAGGTAGCACCGAGGCTATAGCTTCAAAAGTAATGGGTTTGAGTCCAGCCTCATCTGTGTTGTATTTGAGTCCTGTTTATTCCTGTGTTTTGGTTTACTCTGTATGTTCCATGCCTCCTCCTATTGTTAGCCTCTTTCTTGTGTACTTGTATTCCTGGCGTTTAATTTCTGCATCCCCTTAGTTCTTAGTGTTGATATTCTGTTTATTGTTAGTTTAGTTGTTTCCACCTGTTGGCTGTTCCCTTGTTCTGTGTTGATTGGTTAATTGTCCTGCCTCACATCTGCTCCTGGTTAGTCACCGTGTATTGTTCCCTTTGTCTCATCCACTCCATACAACAAATTAATGAAATCATATGTGTGTTGTTAAACACAGATATCAAATTAGTGTAATAAGCCCAAGTTAACCACAAACTGTAATTTACAAATGTTTAATAACCATTAATCATAATTAGGAGTAGTTGTTGGTGTGGCCAGCAGGTTAGTCCATCCTGCGATCCGTGTGGATCCCAACGCCCCAGTGCAGTGACGGGGACACTGTGCTGTAAAAATGGTGCCATCCTTTGGATGAGACGTAAAACTGTAGAGGTCTTGACTGTCTAAGGTCATAAAAGATCCCTGGGCATCTTTCGAAAAGAGCAGGGGTGGTACCCCGATGTCCTGGCTAATATTGCCCACTGTGGCCCTTTCAAAATCTGGCCTCCTAATCATCCCCTATATCAAAATTGGTGGATTCTCTCCTGCCCCGTCACCACCTTAGCTACTGTGTAGTGAGCGTACTGGTGCAGAATGGCTGCCGTCGCATCATCCAGGTGGGTGCTACACAGTGGTGGTGGTTGAAGTGGCTTCCCATTGGCTCTTTAATAAGCGCTTTGGGTGTCTTGAAAAGCACTATATAAATGTAACATTCATTCATTCATAATTAACTTTAAAATACATTACTTTAGTAATATCATTAGAATGCCTTCAATTGTTTTTCTTACTAACAAATTTTAATGAAAGCTTTGCAGTAAAGAACTTATAATTAAATTTTATCTAACTAACGCTATTCAGTGTCAACAGCACATGGCTGTACACCAGCAGAGACCGCAGTCAGCTGGGGCTATGAACTTTCTTAGGCCCGGAACACACTGGATGTGTGGTGTGTGTGTTGTGGCTGCAGTGCTGAACTGCTGTGGCACTGAACCACGCGTTTATTCACGCCATCTGCTGTGCTGCTGCAAACCATATCTTTCTACATTGAGTTCACCTTTGATCAACGACACAATGTTTGACTTCATTTCATTATAAATTTAATTTATATTTAGTTTAGACAAGGGCTAAGAAGCATGTGCTCAACTGTAATAAGAATAGCATCAATAGTAGTTTTTTTATTATTATTATTATTGTTGTTGTTGTAAATGATATACAGCAATCCCTGTATATTTTTTGTGATTTTTGCTTATCATTGTTCAGAGCGAGAGAGAGAATCTGAAACTACTGCATTTCACCTAATGTTCTGTTAACTTAAACACACTAGGTGGCTTTGCATACAAGTACAAGAATAAAAAATAAATAAATGTAAAAAAAAAATGAACTAATGAGAAATAATTATAGTCATACAATGAATGAGATAACATCATAGGCTATATGAAAAATATATGTTAAGTTTTTTTGAAGTATGATTAAAATGTTATCTTTGGTTCAGACTGCTTTAATTCATAAATGATTTACAAAGTTCTTAAGCGCAGTTTTAACAGAAACTCTCAGGGATCCCTACAGTTAGGGGTGACTTGAAACTCTTATTTTGTACTGATCTTGCGTGAGAAGTGGTCTTTGTGATATATCTGGCCAAAGACAGATGGCTCACCTATAACCCAACCCACCTCCAGTCAAATGAAATATGAAGCATTTTCTGACTTCATTAAACAGACACAACTGAACACAAAATAAGCTGTTTTCAAATTTTCCCTTTATGATTGGTCTGATAAAATAGATGAAAATGACACATTTTTTTGCTTGGAAAATGAATTATACTTACATACAGTGACCAGGTTACAAGTATATAGTTATATAGTCAGAGTAGAAAATCCAGTGTAGGCTATAATTATATTTTGTTGATAAGGTAAAAGAACAGTAGGTGAAGCACAGTAGTTTTCAGGGTCACTTTCTCTCTCTTTCTCCCGTTCTGAACGAGGTTAAACAAAAATCAGAAAAAATATACAGGGATTTCCATATATTATTTTAATAATAACAACAATAATAGTTATTATTAGTAGTATTATTACAATTGAGCATATGCTTCTTAACCTTTGTCTAACTAAATTTAAGTTAAATTTATAATGAAGTCAAACATTCTACTATTGATGGCCATTATGAAAGGTAAACGAATTGCAGAAAGATAGGAGTTGCAGTACTAGTGTCGCAGCAACAACATGGGTGGTATGAACAAATGTGCAGCTCTGCACCGCAGCAGCTCCATGACGCATGCACCACACAGTTGGTGTAAATGCAACACGTACTTAATGACCCGTTTACTCCAATGTCTTCAGTCTTTCCGCAAACGCTATTAAATTAAGTTTTGGTGCATCCATACCCATTAATGGAAGTTAGATAAGTTAGACTTATACTCTAATTCAGAGTCCATTTTTGGACCATGGCAAACCCAATAAGCTCCCTAGTAGTCACAAAGCTTTTAAAACATTATTAAATGCAGTTTCAGTAAAGTTATTTCACTGTACTTTACTGTGCATTAATATTTAATACTTAAATAGAGATTGTCACTGTTTAACTAATGTTAACCTTTCCATACACATTCATGAATACTAGGGGTAGGCGATATGGCAAAATATTTAATCATGTTAATTTTTCATATCAAACTATATTGATAATTATTACGATATAGATCAAGTAATTATTTATTTACTTCAATACTCCATTTTTGGTTAAAATTCCCATAGAATTGGCCGTACACAGATTTAGAATATGAAAAAATATTTTTTTTCTTTCCCTCTAACTGCCTCGCTGTTCATTCCAAGGAACAGGTTTGGTTAAACCCAACTTTTATAGCAACCTTGATTGCATAATCCAAAAAAACCCTTTAGTGGGCATTCTACTGATGCAAAGTTTCAATGTAGGTTCAAGTTAATGTTACTCAACATTTCATGTCTGACTGCAGCCAATGGTAGCTAACGCAATAGTAATGCTAGCAATTCACAGGCATATTTATTGAAAACATCTTGCATTTTCTAAATTAGTAATGTTATCTGTAATAAACACATGTACAGTTTATTAAAGTACTTTAATAAATATGACAAGTTCTTGAACTGTAGGCGAAGACCTACTCTATAAGCTGCTGTTTCGTGTAGCGTGTAATGGCGACATCCAAAACTACACTAAACTGTGCAGAGAGGGTGGGGTTACACAATAAACATTGCTCTGCTCTTTTGCCACAAATAACTCTATACTGTTCAAAATGTACTATTTTGGAGGAAAATATTTTTCACTCTGGGAAAATGACCACAGTTTTAACTGTGTATTAAATACAGGATTTTTTTGTGAATAGGCAATCTTTAAACAGCATTAATAAACAAAGAATCTTCTGAGCCCACTAAAGTTAAATATAGTGTCCCACAGGGATTAGTGCTGGGCCTGCCTATATGGGGGTGGCATGGTGATACAGTGCTCAGCACTATTGCCTCACACCTCTGGGACCAGGGTTCAAGTCTCTGCCTGGGTTCCATGTGTGTGGAGTTTGCATGTTCTCCCCATGTCGTTGTGGCATTTCCTCTAAGCACTCCAGTTTCTCTCCACAGTCCAAAAACATGCTGAGGCTGATTGGAGTTGCCAAATTGCCTGTGTGGGTGCATGGTGTGTGAATGTGCCCTGTAATGGATTGATGCCCCATCCTGGCTTGTTCCCTGCCTTGTGCCTGCAGCCTCCAGGTTAGGCTCTGTACCCCCTGCAACCCCAATTGGGACAAGTGGTTACAGAAAATGACACTCTTAAAGCCGATGATGCATCCCAGCTCTCTGGCCTAGAAGACTGTCGGACAGAAATCCAATGTTGGATGGATAAAAGTTTCCCTATGTTAAACACAGAGAAAACAGAAGTACTACTAGTTGGAACTATAGCTGCTTGAAATAAGCTTGACAATCTCAACCTTGGTGGTCTTCCTATTCAACTTAACACGGTGGTCAGAGATCTTGGTGTCCTGGTTGAGTCAGGTTTATATTTCAATGCTCATATAAGAATAGCTACTTGAACTGCATTCCACCATCTATGGAACACAGCCAAGCTTCGGAAGATGCTCTCCTTGCATGATATCAAAAAACGAATACATGTATTTATAACTTCCAAGCTGCACTACTATAGAGCCTGCCATTCTGGTTGTCCATCTAGATCCTTAAACTTCATCTGGTGTCAAGGAGCAGGATATCTATTAGTACCTAGAGTAGAAAGGACTAAGGCAGGCTACAGAGCCTTACATAGCTCTTACATAGCTCCACTGCTGTGGAATAGTCTCCCAGCAGATGTGTGAGATTCAGGCTAACTCTTAATGTTCAAGTCTAGACTAAAAAGGCGCATGCTTACTCCAGGTTATAGGGACTGTAGTTCTAGCTCTAGCTTACTGCTCACCCCCAGTTAGGCCTAACAGTATGAAGTGCAGAGCTGGGTGGTGGCCTTTGGCTTTGGATGAACTGTACTGTTAGTTCTGTCACTCTAGCTTCACACCCCTTTGTAGAATTGAAGTGTTGATGTTCAGGGACTCCCCATGTATGAGTTCCCGCTTGCCTCTCCCTCCTACTTATGCTGCCATAGTCATAACTGCCGGAGCTTAAATATTGCGCTCACCTAACTGTTTCCCCTGCTTTAGCCAATGCACTTTTTATTTCCCCACCTAGCATTACCGTATTTGGTGCGACGAAAATGAGGACATGTCCGGAGATCATAATATTAATGAGTTTTCATGTTCACTGACCAATCAGGTAGCGCTTCTCTTATGTATATTAATGAGTTTTTGTGTTCACTGGCCAATTGGGTATCACTTCTCTTATGAATATTAATGCATTTTTTCCTAACCGCCTTGTAAAATGAAAATTTGCGTCTAGGGAAAACCAGACGTATGGTAACCTTACAACTAACCCTCATTTTACAATCTACACACAATTGATACAATATATGTTTATACAAGTCTTTTTCAACAAAAATTACAAAACGCCCAGCTAAAGTTTGTTGAACTTCAAGCAAACAATGCTATTCACTGTTCCCATACAAACAAAACTAAGTGTCAAAGTGCCAATGGTTTCCGGAAGCTGACAACATTTGTGAGCAGTGCGACACGTAGGGATGTGCATATCATTTAATTTTTATGGTAAATGTGTGCACAAGCCATGCAAATGCTGTGTGATGATACTGAGTGTCTGCTGTATATTGAACATTTGTGCCTTTGCCTTCACTTGGTACTCCATTGTAACTTGTAAAACTCGGTTGTAAGCGCTGCAGCACTAAACCCGGACAACCCGCCAATTTTTGAAAAATTGGTCGGACAGGGGCTCAAAAAGAGGACATGACCGGGGAAACCCGGATGTATGGTAGCCCTACCCCCACCCGCCTGAAGACTCCACCCACCCCAAAAAAACAAATCAAGACATTCTGCCTACTCTGCGGCCTGCGATGCCTCTACTACCTGTAACGTCCTTCTGGCCTGCCCCCTCTTCTCCCTGTGACATCTCACCTGCTTGCCCTCTGCATTGAGACTTGAATCTTAAAATTTGGACTGTGTAAATTAGGATTTTGCCGTCTTGTTTATTTGACTTTCTGTGCCGGATGGAGTCTGATTCCTCCTGGTTTCTTCCTTCTAGGGATTTCTTTCTTGCCATTGTCACCTCTGACTTGCTTACTGGGGGATTTGGGCAGGGATAATGTAAAGCACTTTGAGACGTTTTAATGTTGTGAAAATGCGCTATACATATAAAATTAAATTGAATGAATGGAAATTGAATTAATGTGCAAGTAATGTCTGAACACTTTATTCCAATTCAAAGCTGTATTTCCCAATATATTACAACTTATTAAGGTCTACCTGTGTCCACTGTCATGGTTAAACAAATGATATTTAATGTCCAAGCAAAATGGCCAGGTTCTGTACCTTTCATGGATATATGGGGAGTGTACATTGTATGACAAACTTGCACAGGCTATGTATGTTTTCTATTTATAGCGTAAATTGAAAGTTCCATCCAGCTGTATCACACATTGAGCCAGAGGAAGAACAACCTTGCAGACCTCAGAGATGGTAGAGTTCTCAGGGACATCAGTGCAAATAACCATTTTTCTTAGGAATCAGTTATGACCACCAAGATAAATGAAATAAAGACAAATTCACTGCAGTTTCATTCAAGCATTCTTTGTCTGCACTTAAAAATGACACACACACACTTCTTGGTCATTTCACAAAAATTAAGAATCATCCATCTTTAATCCTGAGTCTCTAAATATCATGTTTTAACTTATACACAGAACATTAGGAATATGTCCATACCGGGTTCAGCTGTGCTGCTTCGGTGAATGGACTCTTATCATCTTAAGATGGGTCAGATAAACTCTGTTAGAGGATTATAAGCTGGCTCCTCATCTTCCTTTAATGAGTGCTTTAATTTATGTATTGTATTCAGCACTATCAGGCAAAATCTAGGAATTATTCAGTCACATGTAAAAGCTCTAAATACTATAGTGGCAGGAGGATCCACTATACCAATTATGCTATTGCTCACTGGGAAGAGACCAATGATTATATGCAAATATCAGTGTTGATTATGTTAAAAGTACTGGGAGACAAACATTTGCAACACCCCCACTCCTATTCCGACCATCCAATTATCCATCCAAAATAAATATTTGCCTTTAGCCAAAGTCAACAGTTAGACAAATGGTGGGATTAATTACAAATACACAGTAATGCGCCTACCATTTTGAATTATATTTTTATTGGCCTAGTTCATTCTAATTTGCTGCCAAGTTCTTTTTGGTTCCAACTGGATTGCAACTCCATCAAATATATTCCCATATCTACACAGCACAATATATTGAGTAAACCATTCATGTAAAATATTCCGTTATATTAAACATTGGTTTTAACCACATCGGTCTGATGAATTTAAAATAAAACTATAGTGATCTACTTACGCCTGGATTACTTGTGCAATTTTGCCATGCTGGCTCTCTCTCTTTCTCCTTTTCTGCAGCTGCAGTGTTAATTTTTATTTACAATAAATAACATGCTTTAGTGAGCATTGACATATTTTGACTCAAGTAAACTTAATCTCTGATATCGTAATCAGTGTTTTTGGAATCCGATTATCATATTTATATCATTTCATGCTCATTCAATTGGGAGTTCAGGATAACGCCCGAAACCGCTTTTTCCCCCTAGTAAATGTTTCTCTTTTTGCCAAAATCCTTGGGGTGTAACCCCTTTTCTTGCTTGTTGAATTAATTATACTTTTGTGGTTGACGTGTCTGTGCTGATGAGAGTTATGCTTAATTTAAAAGTACATAACATTTTATGCGCTTTTTTGACTTAAGTGGTATATGGGAGAACTACGGTGGCCCATAAATGTCAACACGATGCAAATTCAGAAAACACGTACAAATTCAGAAATCGTGCTGCAAATATAGAAAACAGCTTTATATTCATTTACATTTATAGAGTTTAAAAATTAATGGTAAGGAAACAGTCAGTGGTGTCCCATCCTTTCTTGTGCTGTATTTCAGTTGCTGTTAAAACATTTGAAATATCAATAATTATATAATTATCAAACTGCTGGCCTTATGAATAACTATTATACACATAGATAACCTGAAAATCCAAGGGGTGTGCATTGTCCCCAGGATCCACTGATCCAAGCAAACATACTTTGTTAGATGTGCATATCTTGTTTGGTTTTAGAACTATTAACCCATTTGTGTATTGCCCCATTGTATATTATATGGATACATGCAAACATTATAAAACCAACTGAAAGGTGCCCATAAAGAAATCTGGAAAACCAAGGGGTGTGCAACAGTGGCCATGAACCAAAAATGTTAAACAACTATCTCGTTACAGTTGAAATGACCTATTTTCTTAGCTATTAACAAAACTTTGTTACAAAATTTGTGAAATGGGTCAAACCGCAAAAGTAATTGGTGTGCATCATGGTCTATGTACAGGACATCACAATTCTGTCATTACAAACTGCCGAACTATATGGTAAAACATTAAAGCTGGAAAACTGAATATAGAATATGATATAACCTAACCGTGATTTGGGAAACTGTCCCTCCTCTCTTCTGTATGATCTGTCTTGTTCCATTGTCTCACGGAAGTTTCCATTGCGCTGTGAGCAGATTTGCAGCATTTTATATTTTGCATATGTTTTCAAAATTTGCACCACACCTGTCAATTGCAATGTGTCTATTAATTTGCTGCACATTTTCGAAATTTGTAAATGCTTCCTGCGCAGCTCGTTTTTGGAATTAGCATTTTTCAGAACTTGTGTTTGCGGCTCGATGATAATTACAGGCCACCATAGAGAACCGACTCCAGCAATGAACATATAAAGCATACAGGTTTGATTTATCAGCCTATAAATGCATAGACATTCAGAAAATGACTACCAATTTGTGCCTTTGCTTGTCACTGGGGCTGTATGCTGTAAGTAATTGTGCCTTCTAAGATACAGATATGGACAATGAGGAACATTTTTATACCATTGGGGGTACATTAATGTTGTTTGTATATTGGGGATGTTCCTCAGAGTCCATTTCTATACCTTAAAATAGCCTAAAAGGTACATTTACCTACAGCTAGGGTACGATTGGCATATCCTTGAGGGTACAGCCCCAGTGACATGTACAGGTACACATTGGTACTCATTTTCCTGACAGTGTACAGTTTTGTGTGGTAAATAAATCATCTGTCAGATCATTTTTTGAACATTTTTAATGACTCATACTGAAAAGTTTCATGATGGTTCAGCTAAATATTTATTTACATTTTTGGGGTTTAAAATGGTAAGAAAACAGTCAGTGTTGTTGTTCCCTCCTTTCTTGTGCTGTATTTCAGTTACTGGTAAAACAACTGAAATATAACAATGACAATTGTTATATTTGACAATGATAATTGAACTAGAACAGAAAATTAAAACCTTGCAAGCAGCCCATGTCACTTCACAAGAGGAACACCTGTTGAACGAGTTGAGAAAATGTAAAATGAAACTCAAAGAATTAAGAGACTTAAAAACACAATTTCAGCTACAGAGACTACGCTTGGAGAATTTCGAGCATAGTAATAAATCAAGTAAGTTCTTAGCAAACCAACTAAATCAGAATAAAGAAAAAATAACAATTGCCTCAGTTACAGACTCCAATGGGAGAACCACCCATGTCCCAGAAGAGATTAATGAGATATTTATGGATTTCTATAAAAAATTATACTCGCCTAATATTAAATCGGAAATAGGAGAGTTCTTGAGTGACATTGATCTACCACTACTAAACAATGAACAAATAATGGTGTTGGAATCACCTCTCTCAATAGCGGAACTTTACAACGCTTTACAACGTATGCCTAACAGAAAAGCCCCAGGTCCAGATGGCTTTCCAGCAGAATTCTACAAAATATTCTGGCCCATGCTAGCACCAATATTTCATAGGATGGTTATAGAGGTTAAAGAAACTGCCAGACTACCTCCAAACATGAATTATGCACATATCAACCTTATCCTCAAACCAGACAAAGACTCCACACTTCCATCTAGCTATCGCCCAATATCACTCATAAATGCTGATCTTAAAATCGTCGGCAAGGCACTGGCTTGTAGAATAAAAAAAGTAACACCTTATCTAATACATCCAGACCAAACTGGTTTTATTAAAAGGCCAACAGTCCACTAACAATACGAGGAGACTAATTGATTTAATATACTACTGTAATATTCAAAATAAGGAAGCCATAATTGTCTCGTGGTACGCAGAAAAGACTTTTGAGAGGGTGAACTGGAAATTTCTACTGGCAACCTTACAGAAATTTGGATTTAGTGAAAACTTTTTAACATGGATTAAAATATTATATAGCTCACCTAGGGCCTGCGTAAGAAGAAATGATCAAATCTCTCGACGCTTCAATCTCAGAAGGGGCACCAGGCAAGGTTGTCCACTTTCTCCCTCACTATTTTCAATATTTATTGAACCTCTGGCAGCTGCACTTCGGAAAAATAATAATATTAAAGGGGTTCAAAAAGCAAACTTGACCCATAAAATTAGCCTTTTTGCTGACGATATGCTACTTTTTATTGAAAATGCACATAGCTCTCTCTCTGAGACTATAACACTCATAGATAAGTTCTCATCCATCTCAGATTACTCTATTAATTGGAAGAATTAATATACAAAATGTATATCTGCCGCCTACCAGTGGTGGGGTGCCCGTGCCATGACCGATCCTCCCAATTGTAATGCACTTTAGTCATCCACACAGTCCACATTACACTAGGGCCTTGGGGGGCAGGGAGGGGGATGGGGGACTCCACCATCTGCTAGCGGTGGGGCCCTCACGCCCTAACTGCACCCACCATTTTAATGCATCATGGTCACCCACACACAACTATGTCACGCATGTCATACACATGTCACACTGACATGGGACGGGGGTGCGACGGGGGACCAAAGGGCCTCTCCCATCTCTCCATCTCTTCTCCCACAGGGGTTGCATAGGGGCCTGGGCTGCGGTTGTCAGGGGGAGTTGCGGGGGGCTGTGGCAGGGGTGGGTGGCCGCCTCTTGTGGGTGGGGTCCCTGTGGGTGGCCCGGGGGGGACGTAGCGCCAGTGGATCTTGGGACACTCTGGGCCTTGCTGGGCGATTCTGGGGAGACTGTTTTGGCCTGGGAGGGGGGGCTGCTGCTCCCGTGGTCCGCTTCCTGGTGGTGCGGGCTCTGTCTACATCCATCATCTAGCGTGGTCACATGGGGCGGCATGCCGGGTTGCTGTGGCGGGCCCTTGTCTGTCCTCTGGGGGGGTGGAGGCGGGAGGGTTGGGGCCTCTCCGGTGTGGGAGGGGTGCCTCCGCTGGGGGTGGGGGCAGGCCCCTGGTCGGTGGGGGCCCTTCTGCTCTGTGCTGGCTTGCGCTGGGTTGGGGGTCGCAGATGGGGATGGGGGGTCCGTGTGCTTGCTCCCCCTCTGTGGGCCCCCTTGCGTGGGGGTCGTGGCCCTCTTGGCCCCCCGCGGGGTCCCCCTTTTGGGTTGGGCGGGTGGCTGTCTCGGGGGCAAATCAGTTCATACCAACACATGCGGACACATGGGCTGATGAGTATGGGGCTACTAGAAAGACGTGGTAGGCTAGTATGGTCATTATTGTGTATGTATGTGTATGTATAAAAAAAAATATATATATATATATATAAAATGTGTGTGTATATCTGTATGCGTGTATGTTTTTCTTTGTATATGAATATACTTTTATTTTACTTATGTATTTATTTTGTATATGTATTATGTTTTTTTTTCTTTTGTATGCATGTTTTTGTCGTATTATTTTTTTGCATATATGTACGTGTTTTTTTGTATACGTATATGTCTTTCTGATATGTATATGTTTT
Source organism: Mormyrus iriodes (assembly GCA_011763525.2). Lineage (NCBI taxonomy): Eukaryota > Metazoa > Chordata > Actinopteri > Osteoglossiformes > Mormyridae > Mormyrus > Mormyrus iriodes. The sequence goes on from JAAGVU020000001.1 coordinate 39,889,103, forward strand.
TTTCCCTTCCTTTTTCTCTCTCTTCTTTTTCGCTTCTCTCTTTCTTTTTGTTGTCTTTTCATTCTCCTGTTCCTGCCCAGTCTTAAGGTGGTTTCATTACCCGATTAAATCTAAAGTATGCAACAGGAGGAGTATCCCAAACTTCTCCTTTGCAGAACAAATCTGACCCGACAACAAGGGCAACCAGACCACACATTCTGCTTGCTAATATATCGGGACAGGACAAGGGGGGGAAAAAAAACTATGGAAATATCAATAATTATATAACTCTATCAAATTGCTGGCCATATACTTTACATTGTTATAGGTAGTGGATCCCCACTGAATTCTGGTTGTACATATACATACATCAGTGTTCAGTATCAGTATTAATTATTATATTTATTAGGCTAAATGTTGATGATGTGTTTATATGTAGTCTATGTGATTGCACAGTTAGTGCATTGAACTTTAGTCGATTGAATACTGAAGCTCGGCAACGCCTCCATTTTTTTTTAATGTAATCAAGTCCACCATCTAGGGGATGGGGATTACATCTCTCCCTTGGGACTTGGGGAGTATTTGAAGTCTCTCAGAGTTTTATATCTGCTTCACTTGATTAAGTTCACCCATACCGTGGTGAATAATGTGGAAAACAGATTATATCTGTTGTTACTACTACTACTTTTACATTTTATACTGTACATTAAAGAATGAAGTACCCTATTTTTTGCATGAAATAGCTTTTAATGTCCATCTATCCATCCACCATACTATTTATCCATTACAGAATCACAGTGAACCTTCAGCCTGCCCTAGAAACCCAAGACAGAGGACAAGGCAGGGAAGCACCCTTGATGAGTTGGCAGTCCATCTTTGCTTAAATACATATTAGCTAATATAAATGCTACACAGCGTCTTTCTGCTCACTTACAATAACACAAGTATGAATATTTAGCAAATTTTTGTCATAAATTATTTTTGACACAATGACAAAACTGTTATGCTGTAATTAAAACAAGAATAATACCTCTCATTAAGGATTATTGTTACATACAGCATATCAGCAATAAAAATGAATGATAGCGTACAACTGTATAGACATTATGAAAAAAGCAAATTGAATAAAAATGCCAGGCAAACAGTTTTTAAATACACAATGCCCTTATTGATAGAAGCTGTAACACTTATAATAAATATAAGAAATGACAATGCCATCATGAACTAGTGGAGGCCATTTCTATCTCATTACTAAGAATGACATTCTGAAATGTGCTGGGCATATTTTAATCCTCCGTGGCATTGATTTCTTAGGCATCTCATGTATATTCAACTGCTCCCATTTTCTTAGCTTACAAAAACTGTGGTCATTGCGCTATTTGATTTGTCGTTCTGTATGACTGGACAAAATAACTTACTTTTCATCCCTTGAAAGACAAGTAGTTGCCATTTGCAAGCAAGCAAGAATCACAGACCTTCCCAGTATAACACACTGCTGCTACAGTTGCTGCTTAATCTAGCAGAGCTGTCTTTATTCATTGATATTAATTCCAAATCAGTTTCATGACATGGTTCAGGTTCTTCCAAATGATCACTGTGCTGATATTTTGTACATCTCATCAACAAGGTGCTTGATTAATTGCCCCGAGGACTTCTTTCAAACCTGGAAAACAGGACCATTGATATGCGGTGAGAATGAAAAGGACAGACGTGCCACTTTCCATGCTATCTGCAGGCAACGGAAAGCTTGATCAACTTATGTAGTCTGGCCCAGTGTGATTAATGATGAATGACAGGAGGAAAATTAAACATTCTGTGATACCACCAGAAGAAATAAATATAGAAAAATTATAATTATAGACATAAATGGAACATCCTGTTTTGTAGTTACACTAGTTGTTTCAATCACATATAACGATATAACCTTATATTGACTAAAAATATTTGATATTTGATCATTTTATTTTGTATTAATGATATAAGACAACTGATAATAAAAATGCTGTTAAATGTGATTTGATGGAGTTTTTAATACACTAGAGACTTCTGTTCTGTAGAACAACCAAGACAAAGACAACTACAACTCTTGTGTTGCCTTGAAGTAACTGAATTACAATAATAATAAAGGAGGCACAGGTTAATTGTACCATGAAAAAATTAAGTACGTGTCTGAGGTGCAGACAGAAATATCAATAGATAAAAAAAGTTAAGACCAAGTTAAGATATCAAGCTTTTGCTCGTCAGTCGAAATCAGATGTAATGTCAGTGAAATCATCAGGATACATGAAACCATTATATATAATATACATTATATGGACAAATGCATTGAGACACACCTCAAAATCATACCAAGGACAACAGAAACTCAACCACAAGTGGCAGACCATGTAAAGTAAAAGAACAGGGCTGCAGAGTGGTGAGGCACATAGGGCAGAAACGTTGGCAAAACTCTGTTTGACTCAATAACTGCCGAGTTCCAAACTTCCTCTGTCATTAAACCCAGCAGAAAATCTGTGCGGCAGAAGCTTCATGGAATGGGCTTCCATGGCCCAGCAGCTGAATGCAAGCCTCACATCACCCAGTGCAATGCAAAGCATTGGATGGAGTGGTGTAAAGCACACCGCCACTGGACTGAAGAGCAGTGGAGACGTATTCTCTGGAGTGACAAATCACGCTTCTCTGTCTGGCAATCCGATGGACGAGTCTGGGTTTGGCGGTTGCCAGGAGAATGTTACCTGCCTGACTGCAATGTGCTAACTGTAAAGTTTGGTGGAGGAGAGATATTGGTATGGGGTTGATTTTCAAGGGATGAGCTAGGCCCCTTAGTTCCAGTGAAGGGATAATGCTTCAGCATACCAAGACATTTTGGACAATTCTATGCTTCCAGCTTTACGGGAACAGTTTGGGGAATGCTCTTTTCAGTTCTAGAATGATTGTGCTCCAGTGCACAAAAAAGGTCCATAAAGACATGGCTAGGTAAGTTTAGTGTGGAAGAACTTTACTGGCCAACATAGAGCCCCATCGAACACCTTTAGGATGAACTGGAACGGAGATTGTAAGCCAGGCCTTCATGTGAACTTCAGTGCCTGACCTCACAGATGCTGTTCTGGTTGATTGGACAAAAACTCCTACAGAGACACCCCAAAATCCTGGGGAAAGCCTTCCCAGAAGAGAGGCAGCCGTTACAGCTTCAAATGGGGGACTAACTACATATTTATGCCTATGGATTTAGACGGGGATGTCATCAAAGTTCCTATAGATGTAATGGCAAGGTGTTCCAAATTCTTTTGTCCATATAACGTATATACTGTATGTATGTGTGTATTGTAGCACTGGGCAGACCAAGGCATCATGGTGGCAGCAAATGATGAGGAGGATTATTTGCAGGGAAGAACAAGCACTTTTATTATGGCCCTTAACAGGACTAACACGGGCACTTAACATGTACCGAAGCCAAATATAACTGGGGAAAACAGGATGCCGGAGCATAAGGTACACGCATGGTGGGTAAATTACAAACACGAGGATCGGCCAGGGTTCACATAAGACATGAGCAACACACACGCAACAATAGAAGAGTACAACAAATATTAGGAATATTAGGAATAACTTCAAGGGCCTATTCACAGTCACTCGCGGGGCCTCCCAGGACATGCAAATCCTGTCAGTGCTACAATGTATTTAAGATACATAGTATATATTTCTTTTTTCTTTTCCTTATTTTAAATAAATACAGTATTTTATTCAAGAAGTCAAACCTGCTATTCTTCTTTTCTTTTATATTTTGACATGAAACATCCATTAACAGATAATATAAATTTTTGTTCATCAAGAAATGAGAAGACAATGACACGAAAGTTGTCACTGTGTTTGCAGTTTAACAAGCATTTGCATATCCCTTACACACCCTCATTAAGGCCCATTCCACCACTGTGTCAATGGTGGATTAGAAGCTATTCATATGATGGTGTCTGTAGCTCATTGTTTTCCTGTGCATATTTCATGTCGGTGGTTTGTTGCCGGGTTTTGGATGCATTGTTAGCATTTGCATTTTCCGCTGAATTTGTGGGATTTTGGGAATAGTGCTTAGTGTTTTGAGGATCATGTTTAGTGCTCTTAAAAACGGGGATATTATTTCAAGAATAATAACTGCAGTTATTGTAAGATTAAACTATAAATACAATAATCACTTTGAGTAATGTAGTCCTTACTGTATGTTTCAGTACAGCTCTGTGGAGAATAGCGAATAAGACTTCAGTGAATAATTATTCTATTTTTCCAGAAGCCTAAATTATCAAGACCACAGTAAAGTGGTTAATGTCCCTCTGTTGAACCTCCATCAATCTCAGCCCCTGGTTGATTGCATAAGATATTATTCAGATCTTTTGAAAAAGGGTTACTTTGTATTTTCTCGATTCCACTTCTTGTCCTCTCTATTGTATTATCTCTTCACTTTGTTGCTCTAGAACCTCTGGCTTTTTATAATTTGTGTTAAAGTGACACCAAATGATGTTTGTCATAAAGTGATAAAATGATAGAGGTCTATGGTCAAATCTTGTTTTAACTTTGTCCTAACTTTTTTATGGGATATTAATTTATAATTTCATTAGATTACACATTCAGCCATAAATCTGTACTAGGCCTTTTGAAACACTACTTATAGAGTAATAAATACATCATCTTTTGAAATTATCACCAACGTGGATAGCCAACTACTGAGATAATACTCAAGGAGAGTGCAATTCATGTTATATAACATTCTGTGCTAAGACATCTGAAACAAAATGAAATATTTGTCACCAAACATTGAACTCTTAACCACTGACATAAAAACTGCAATGGCGATGTGGCTATATTACTGACAGTTTTATTGTATGGCCCTGATTTAATGTTGATTCTGTGACTTAAATAGCTACGTGGGATACTTGGTGTTTCACAGCAGCGCAGCCAGCTGGATGGAGATGCATGATGGACACAGCACCCGCAACATAACCCTATCATGCGATGCAAAAAGTCACAGCAGACACAGCACAACATTTTGCAGAGAACAAAATCCTTAACTGTGATAAGGAAATTGGCCTCTAATGGAAGTCCTGGCAAGGCTATAACTGAATGTCAAAGCTTATATAAGACCTTAATACATTTTGATACTGTTGGAATTGCCATAAAGAATGTGCATAATCATGAATAACTCAGTCACCACCCTATTGTGAAACTGGCAGAGCAAAAATGTTATATATTAAAGGTCTTCCCTATAATTATTCTACAACAGCTCCTGATAGGAAAAGAAATGATCTTCAAGCTCCCAAATCATAACCTATCACATTTGGCTGGCAGACTACAGTTAATGAATTAATATAATTACCTCAACACAGCTCTTAAACCATCAACCTCATTATTCATCATCTTTTCCATTTATGCCAACTTTATTTTTCTTTTCACTTTGACAAGTCTCTTGCTGCATAAATTATCAATTAATAGTGAAACATTGCAACAACGACCTCAAGCCTGCTTTCGATTTTAAAATAAAAGCACACAAAATAGTTTCAAACAACTAATAAATGAATGAAACTGTGAATTGTAGGTGTAAATCAGTTTTAACAAAAATGTGATAAAACCATCGGGGAAGCTGGTGCCCCCTGCATTTTTACAGCAGGAATTTACATTGTGGTATTTTTTTATATCTGCATTTAGACAATTTTATTTTTCTGAATTGGAATAGTTTATGTTTTGTATCATGCATTATGTACCTATTTGTATAATTCTGAAACTTAAAAAGAAACTCAGAAGGTTGCAATGCTTGCAGCCAGAAGCTACGGTATTTAAGCCTCATTCATAGCAGATCGAGGTGCATTAACCCAGGCAATAGTCATGTTGCTGTTGGACAGGAGTTTGGATTCTTGTAGCCTGCCTGGTCATAGTTCCCAGCCCTGTATCTGCATCACACCCTTTTGACACAACTTTAGATTCTTAATTAGGAACAAGCAAGTCCTGAATGCTGTTAAGTAACCATAACACACAGAATTATGCACCCCAGGTACTATATTTACTATTTATGAATGAAGACAACGAAATAAACTAGAATCCAATGTGGCAAGAAAGGACACCTGGGCAGAGGAAATTAGGACGGATATTGAACAATCTGGAGAGCTGCCATACATCACTTCTCCATCTCTATTTCAGTCTTTTCACCCTGTCGAAATAGACACTAATTTTGGTTAATGCACGTGAAACTGAGATCTTAAGCATTAGAGGCAGACAAATCCAATCTCCATGGTGAAGGACAGCCTTTTCGTACTAAAGAGACATTGACATTGCTGTATCGCCACCTTTTAGCATTAAATTATATTACTGAGCAGGGCCAGAGTAGCACCATTTTAAAGTCAGAGCACACATTGCTAATGATGCAGAATGACAATGTATACCAGACTTAGGAAATAATGCATGTCAAAGTCTGTTTTCCTTTATCTGTTTTCATTTATGACCTATGCAATTTATGAACATTGACTTAAATGTGTAAGTATGGTGTTTCAAACTTTGTTTGATAGAAACATGAATACACTAGTTACATAATTCACTGCTATGTGATTACATATGGAAGTCTAAAAAAGTACTTCATGTGAGGCACCTTGTTCATCTTCCTACCACTTTTCTAGTACAAGTTTGTAGGGTCATTCCAGCTCCTTTCCTCAAATGTAACCTTGCTGATAGTCACAGGTTTATTTCATTCTTGCCATTACATCACCTGCTGCCCTACATAAAAGAATTTTTTTTCCATTCTTTTTTATTTCCCTCTTCCTTTAATTTTCATTTTCATTTGCAGTCTGTCTTTAAGTCGAATGTTAGTCAGAAAAATAACAATACAGTGCATTATAAAAATAACAAATATACAGTAATAAATAAAGTACTACATACTATACTGTACCTCAAGCCGACAAACCACTGCAGCCGGTTTTTACCATTGTATTTAACCCAAATTTTTAATAGGTTTGATAGTAGTCCGTTCAAGTACGAGTTGTCCATAGTCAGACATTTGAAGGGGGGGGTGGATTTTCATCTATTTAAAATCCTTTTCTTAGATTACTTACTTAATGGGAAAGGTTTAAATGTCTCTGCCAAGTGGCTTCCCTCCCATGCAATGAGACATGGTGAAAACGCACAAGAAGCAGTGCAGTATAAAAATAGAAACCCAGGGTACCGAAGGTAGATGTGTTAACACAGAAACTAATCAAACAAAGAGGAAGGCCACTAGGTATCAACTCAGATCAACCAAACTGGTGTTATAAAACAATGCAACAGAAGGTAATTATAGTAACATATTGTCATCTCTAACAGTATCTACTTGAAACAACTCCCAAGAATATAGCTCTGAGTTAACCAGTCAAGCCCCAAAGCTGGCACCTGTCTGCACCGCTGAAACAAAATTGAAGAAATCCTTGTCTCATGATAGCTATAATAGGATCAGGGCCACAGCAAATAAAACGTATGGCTGAGACACATGATGTATTATGACTGGCTACTGCAAATAGACCCAAGACCAATCAGTAGCCTGGTTTATAAACATGGAGCTCAGGGGTCATAATATTAGCCTAGAGTGTGTGTGTGTCACCTACTGAGCTGAGATGAAATTGCTGCACAGTCAACTCACTGGATGAGCAATTAAATACAAGGAACAGATTAGATTCTTGTTCTTCTCAATGCCACATATCTGCACAGAGTTAACATATAAGCCAACAAGGGATGACATTCCAGGCTCATAATCTATTCTCACACAGGGGTCCAGCTAAGGCAGCTCATTCATTTGTGAGTCTCAGTAGGAGGAAATGGAGGTTTCTCACAGAATAGTGGGCAATTTTCTTACATGTATTACTGTTTGAGCTGTAGGGAAGGGGTTATACGGAGAGTTTATAGGGAGAGTTAACAGGGTTGCTGTGGGTAAGTTTTTCACCGAAGATATCCACACTGTTGGAATTGGACAGTGGTGCATTCACCTTGAGCATTTAAGAATCAGGAAGGGACTGAATGGTCTGATCAGGTTTGTGCCCCCATCCCTTCTCTCCATATTTGATTATATAGGTCACATTTCAAGATTATCACATTCCCGGTTTATCTTGAAAGATATAAGTCATGGTAACTTTAACACTATATTTTTAAAATGAAGATTTAATTAATCCGAATATGGTGCATTGATACAATGCAGTCATTAAAATTTAGGTGACGAATACAGCAGGGAAGATGGTAAAGATGGGATGTTAGGGAGTACACTGCTACTCAAAAAGGCCTTCAGGCAGGAGTGGGGAGGAGAAAGATGGAAGACATGAGTACTACATTGACAAGAAAGCCGAGCAGGTCTGATTAAGGAAAATCTGTCAGTTCATTAATTAAGACGTTCAACATAACATATTAAACCATTTTCATTTCACATTAAAATTGAGAAACCCAGTTATTAAATTAGTAACAACAGGAAAAGAGAACTTTTTAAAATTTTTTCACCATATTCTCAATTTAACGTGTAAAAACAGATCTAGTATGACAAGGTGTGGGTATTTTTAAAATGTTTTGTGCTGAATATTAAAAGCATAGTCAAATGAAATGGCAGAAATGACATAACATGTTATTGTATGCCATTCAGAAGGAAAGCTCTTAATGCAACTGAAGAAACAGGAAATATGGTCAGAGTATTGGTTCAGCAGTACTCTTTTTCTCAAAAAACACCTGCTTAAATCAGTACCCAATTATATCAGTAGTAATCGTAATTACAAGTGCACTGTATGAGACAGCTTATATTTTTTCAGTATTATTAAAATTTTTTGTGTTATTCCTCGAAGTGGTTACTTATTTAGGTTATATATCAAATGAATATATCCAAGAAGGTGATACCAGTTACAAATTCAGTGCAAAGCTGGGGTGCCTTTACTGTTAGCCATCTGTCCAGTTTCCTCTGCCTATACCTCCCAAAGTACTGTTCATTCATGTCTTTGAACCCTTAGTGTAAAGCGTGCTACCTTCTCAGGTAAGGGAAGCTGAATCCTTAAAGCTCTCTCAGATAATGCCCCATGCCTGCTTCAGATAGGTTCCATCCACATCCTTAGGACCCTATAATGGAAAAGTGGCATACAAGATGAATGGATCATATTTATTATTATTATTATTATTATTATTATAAAAGAAGATTTCACATCATTTATTGAAACTTGTACTTTCGTATGTGCTATTGACCCTGCATCACTGAACATACTTATTAATAAACTTAAGGACATTATTTTTATGAACTTTGAATAATGAATCACGGATGATGTTTGAATGATGACCACTGCTTCATTAACCATAAAGTAACAATCGAAATGTTACCTAAGAAAAAAAGCCTTACTCTCCCAAAATGTCAAGCAGAATGGCACTGGTCCATGGCTTAAATCCAAGTCGGCAATTTACTGAGAATTTACAATACATTTACATTTAATCTTGAAAGCTTTTTTTTCCTTTTTACTCTGTTGCAATTTATTGCAGTACACGCTTTTATAGACAAAAAGGACTAGCCATTTACACTTGACACACTCTAAAATTGTTTAAATATATTTTGATATAATGAAAAATTTGCCATTACACACACTTTCATCAAAGGGGACAAGAACATGATCAGCTATGATTAATTATTTCTACTAATGTTCTATCCAAGAAGATACAAATCATAAATATGTCCTTACCTGTTAATTACACAAATTAAGGGTAGGCAACAGCCTGTGGGGCACAAATATTGCTAATTAATTAGCAATTAATCGAAACAGAGACTAAAATTTGGGTGTAGATAAGTGAATCATTGCAAGAAAAACTGATTACACAAGCTAAATAAGACTAGTACAATAGGCAACAAAAAGACTGAGTAATACTGGGCATTATTAGTGGGAACAATGTAATAACATTATGAAATATAATTAATAGCAAAAGTGATAAATGATAAATCATAAAATAAATGAAATAATAAAAAATGAATATTTCTAGAGCACATTATAATATACCTCTTTACTTGTAGTATACATCTTTACTTGTTGGGTAATGTTATGTAATATTGTAATGTTAAAGGAAATATTTCCAAATCACAAAATGTCTATTTAGCATACATATCTTAATGTTAATTATTTCATTTATGCATTCCAGACTCAGAGAGCTTAAAATTTAGGTGCTGAATTGTTAAATGTGTTTTGCCATGAAATGGTGAAGGCAATAATCAATCTGGGTATGAATAACACTAAAAATAAATATATATTTGCACATTAATTTATTTGTGATAATAAGCTTTTTTGCACCAGAGCCAGTATTGGATTTTTTGGGCTGCCCTAACAAGTAGAAAGACAGTACCCAATTCAATTCTGAAAATACAGTAATAACCAACACAGGCCCTCACAGAATCTGTGAAATATGTTTTGAGCAAAGGAATAGATCAACTGTTGAAACATAATGAATTGAAACATACCATTACAAACAATAAATAGACAGATGGATAGCTGGATGGATAGATAAATAAATAACAATGATATCAATAGTTTTGATTATATAAAGCTATGTTAGAACCAGCCACAGAATTTTCTGAATGTCTTAGAATCATTGCTTAAATGTAAATATACCAGAAACTGGCACCTCTCAGTAAGTCAGCAGTTTCTTTAAGTCAATTTCAATGAGGACAAGGAATAAAAGCCGTCAATATGGAGCCAGCCCAAGTGTATATTCTGATAAATAAGAGCATTCTGTGAATCGATTGACACGACCGGAACGTTCATCCAACTACCAGCGTCACGCCACTTATCCATGTACTGAAACCATCCACCCAAACAAAGGACACTGTGCACTACACACAATGTTTTTTTTTTTATCTTAGCAGAGAGATGCCATTTATACTGCTGACATACAAAAATCAAACTGTATTGCTCATGTCTTATAAGCAATGGAGTATTCCCATATCTTGATTTAAAATACTTAATGGGTGCTCTGGTAAGACAAAATAAATGAATATAAAAATAGTAACAGTACAATAGTACAATAACTGTATTAGTGCTATCATAATGTCAACTTCGTTTCTATTTTATAATGTTTATACTGTTAAAAATAATGGTACTATGTTTCAAAGCAAAGGTTTGAAGTGAGCCTGGAGCTTAATCCAAAAAGGACAGGGTATAAGGTTAGGAACACCGTGGATAGGATGCCAATCCATCACACACACATTCACACAATATGGCCAATTTCGGACACTAGTTCACCAGTTAAATACATGTTCTTAGACTGTGAGCTGGAGTTTTGCAGGGCAGAAACTAACAATATTTCCATTAAAATAATAAAGCATATATCACAGCAGTATGTAACATTAATTTATATATTCCCCATTATATATAGCCATAGTTTTGTGTAACATAAATCATTGGATACATGCTATTTCAGTGACCAGAGCTGTCACTTATTTATTATTCTTGCAAATGGTTTCTCTGACAATCATGTTTTACAACAATCAGACAATAATTTACATTTATTAATTAAATACTAATAGAATAACATTTAGATATAAAACTTAGACTCGTATTACAACCATCATTACTTTTTCATACAATATGTAGGAGAACAAATTTTCATGTATGTATTCTGAACTTGATGTTTCTGGTGTTTCTCAAGAAGTCACCATAGCAACACATTTCAAGTATGAATAAATAAACACACACTTAGGGACCAGCAGAAATAACTTATGTCATACAAACTCTCTTTCAAGGACATTAATAAATCATTAGTCAGATATTAGGCTGCATCATCACTGCATCCTGAACAGCATGACTGGTTATATTTGCTAAATACTGAGAGAAGAAATTTACAGCCTGATTGCCAAAATATCTCAGTAAAAAGATTTATGAAACCTGGAATTTGTTATTTCTGCACGTCATTCTTTTGTTGTTTGTGATGTGTACTGCAGAAAAAATTTCATCCTTACTGCATAATGTTTAATTAACGGGATGTTCCTGTCGATGTATGATAACGATTCAAAAGACAGACTCCAAAAATATTCAGTGGTATAAAGAAATGCAAACATACCTAGTAATCCCCAGCAAGCAATTGTGTTCCAGGCTAATTCTGTTGTTATTTCCTATATAAAGTGATTTTGAGAAATGGCTTTACGCTGCTTTCCATATCTTATGACTGGGCTGTTAAACGTTTTCCAAATTTCATAAGACACAACTAGGATTGTATACAGTGCTGTTATGTAACATTACAGGATTTTAAGCACAGGTAACCTATACGTAAATACTAGCATACATTGTAGGCCATAGAGAACAAATCTGAAAGGTACATGCTTACTTTTGTACTTTTAGTATTCTGTAGGTGAAAATGAAACTAGAAGTTATCAAGCTATTGATAAAAGTGAAATATCACAAGTTAATACTTGGTTTATTTGTTGCAACCATTCTTTGTGGTAAAAAAAGATTCCCATTTGTTGTCAAGTTTTCAGCTGAAGTAATTATTTTTTTCCATTATGTTTTTTGTTAACAGCAGTGAGCCACTCTCAATTCCAGCAAAGTTTTAGTGCCTCCTTTGAAAGCTGATTTACATACCAAATAATGCACTTCACCATCAATACTCTGTTTATAATGAGGAAGAGGGAAAAAAGATCTTTTTTTCATAAACGGAGGAGCATCCTATTTTCACAGAAAAAGCAAATCTTACAAAAAAAATATCGTGTCTTGAAAATTTACTGATATAGGTGCTGATGAATTTGTATCTGATACAACACAGGAATGCAGATTGTACTTTCCACAAGTATGTAAACTAATGACATTTATTAATGTCTGCTGAATGGTATTCAGACTTATAAGTTAGATTTAACAAGGTGGCTGTCTGGAAGTTTGTTTTTTGGGAAAGCCCACATAGTTGGTAGTGGATGTCCACTCAGCACCACCTGTTAAAAACCTGACTTGCAGCACCAGAGGGTGACCAAGCCCCAGACCTTACTGAAGGAACATCCAATATTCTATTTCCACCTGAGAGATTAATCACTTTTCCATCTGTATCAAGATGTGTCTGGCTTACAAGTCCCATAGGCCATTTGTTGCGCTTTGCTTGTGTATCTTTAAGTAAGACCAGACATCTGACTTTGAGGTTTGGATAGTTGTTATGCCATTTCCTGCAGCTCTGCAGTGTTCCTAGGTACTTGCGTCTCCACTTACTTCAGAAAACATTTGCAAGATGCTATATTTGCTTCTATTGCTATCTATGGAGATTATTGTCATCAAAATTTTCTAGATGGGGAGGTCAGCTACACACCTTTTGTGTAAGGAACATATTTGTTGTTAAAATAAAAGGTGAATCTGGATCTGTAGAGATGAGAGTGAGTGGTCGAGCATTGATAATAGTGGTTATCTCCGCCATGAAAGTTGAGAGAACCTCATGGGTCAGGCATGAATAGCCGGTTTGAAGCAGCATTTCATCAAGTATGCGTCTAGATATCCCTATAATTCGTTCCCAGGATCCTCCCATATGAGAAGAGTGAGGTGGATTCAAAATCCATGAACAGCCTTCATCTCCTAGATACTTCCTGATGGTAGTCGTATTGGTATCTGTTATAAACATACCAAGCCCTCGACAAGCACCCACGAAATTCGTCCCACAATCAGAACGAATCTGTTTAGCAGGTCCACACAAACTAAAGAACCTCCGTAATGCGTTGATAAAGCAAGAAGCCTCCATAGACTCAATCAACTCCATATGAACTGCTCGGGTACTAAAGCAGGTGAAAAGAACAGCCCACCTCTTGCTCCTGGCCTGGCCTCCTCTTGTCTGGTGTGTGATCACAGACCAGGGTCCAAATATGTCTAATCCAATATACGTAAAGGGAGCTTCGGTACTCAGGCGATCAACGGGTGGGTCCACCATCCTTTGTTCAGTTGCTTTGCCCCTGAGTTTCTTGCGTGTAATACAGTTACATATGATTTTCTTAATCAGTTTCCTTACTCCCGTGATCTAATAGCCTGCAGTGCACACAGCTCCTTCCATGAACACCTGCCCTTGATGCATTACCTTGTTGTGATGATGTTCCACCAATAGCTTTGCAATGCAAGTACGATCTGAAATAACAAGTGGGTGCTTCTCCTTATAGTCAAGATCTGCGTTCCTGAGCCGTCCCCCTATTCTCAAGATCCCTTCATTATCGCAGTAGGGACTCAGCTGCTTCAGAGAACTACTTTTCAAAATCTCTTTCCCGTTTGCAATGCAGACAAATTCTTCCTTATACAACTCACCCTGCACATATTTAATAATTGTATTCTTTGCTTCCATCAGGTCCTCAACAGTGGGATTCTTTTTACAGTGGTGCCATGAACGACAGGACTGATTTTTATCTTTTGATTTGTAGGATTTGACAACGTGGATAAGAAAACTTATAGCCCTGACAAGCTTTTTCCAGGTGGAGAAGCATTCAAATCTATGCAAACCAAGCTGTAATCCATCAGCTGCAATGGTGGAAACGTGTGCACGTACCTCAGCATCTGCATCGGGATTGATAAGTTCGAAACCTTCCTCTGGAGAAAGTCCCTTTCCCACTTGCAGCAGGAATGCAGGACTCTCACTCAGTGCAGAACGTGTGTCTGTGTCGGCTGGGTTGCTGCTTGTGGGAACATAGTGCCACTGGGTAGGACCTGATGTCTTCCGTGTGCGCTGAACCCTGTTACGTACATATACATAAAATCTTCTTGTCTGACTGTTAATGCCACCCAGAACGACTCGGCCATCTGTGTAGAACTCAACTGCATCCAACGTCAAATCCAGCTCACTTATCACTAATTCTGCAATTTCCACAGCTAGTACAGTGGCACCAAGTTCCAGCCTTGGGACTGTGTGAGCAGATTGTGGGACTAATTTCACCCTGCCTAAAACAAACCCCACATGACATTCCTCATTAGCATCAACAACCAGGAAGCTGGAAACCACAACTTTCACAGAAGCATCAGAAAAAATGTGTAGCTCCTTCCTTATTGCTGATGAGATTGCAGCAGATGTGTATGGCCTTGGAATCGCTAACTGCCTGAGGTCTTTCAATGATTCTGTCCATGTATTCCAGTCAGCCTCCCTTTCAGCTGGAAGAGGATCATCCCAATCCAAAGCTTCACAAGAAAGTTCTCTCAGCAGGATCTTACCTTGTACGGTAACAGGTGCAATAAGCCCCAGTGGGTCAAAGAGGCTATTGACAGTAGCTAAGACACCTCTCCGTGTGAAGGGCTTCATAGAATCTTCAACTTTGAAGGTGAACACATCATCCTTCAGATCCCACTTCAATCCAAGGCTACGTTGTATCGGTGTAGGGTCGACATCCAAGTTTAACTCTCCCAGTCCCTTTGCAAGATCGCTAACTGAGAATGCTTCCATGACTTCCTTGCTATTGGAAGCAACCTTATGAGTTGCAGGTCGGATATGGCTAGCATCTCTTTTGTATACTTTAGAAGGTCAACCACTTCGCCTGCTGTAGGCCTTCACAGAAGCCCATCGTCAACATAAAACTCTCTCTGAACATAGTGCCTGGCGTCAGAACCATACCTTGTTTCACCGACAGCTGCCGTGGATCAAAGGCAATAGATGGCAACCAATGGAGATGGGCTATTGCCAAATACATGTACCTCCATGCACTCCTGTTCATCTTGCAAAGGGGGTGCCCGTTTAGCATGGTTATGATCAAACATCCCTTGTGAAAAAATAGTATGCACTTAATATACTTAAGCACACCCTATTTAGAGAATACTTCTATCAGACTTTTTTGACCCAGCTTTAAGTATATTTAATA
>JAAGVU020000001.1:39919256-39933121 GCA_011763525.2 Mormyrus iriodes
TCCTTTTACCATGTTATCTGGAAGATATGTGTATGTGGGTTGGAATTGTTGACCCCCCTTTGGTGCATAGGTCCCCAGGTACCTCTCGTACCAGGCTAGGCCTTATCACAGGGCAGTTTAAGGATCTGGGCTATAAACTTGGAATGTGAGCCCTAGCATGCGTGTGTGTGATCCTACAGTATTTAATGTCTTACCTCTTCCCTGTAACTATCAAGATACCCCCAAATTGACTTGCATCCAGTGGTCCCGATCCCAAATACGGACACAAGGCCACAGATACATTGTACCTACAATTAAGCTGTGCCTGAAGAGAACTTATAAATGTTCTCCCTGGAGACTATACTTCAGGCTTGATGAAATCTGGATTTTTAAAAATACTTTTTATTTAATTATTTTTTAATAGTCTGATGTTTTAAATTTTGTTTGTTCAAGCATGTTGTTTATGATGTACTCATAACATGATGGGAACATGATGTTATAATAACAAAAAGTGTATTATTTATGATCTCCAAAAAATCTGTAATATGTTGCAAAAACAAACGTTTAATTTCATAATGCATACTTTTTTATTCTATGCGCTTGACACTTTTATGGTACAAGCCTCTGATATACTATTTGAAATCAGAATCTGTCAATCTATGTACATAATCCTAAGTGATAGCTTTGAAACCAATGTTTGTTAAGCTTACTTGCTGACATCTCCCTGATCAGACTGTGCTGCATGTAAGCTACTGAAACAGCAAGTAGATGGCTTGATCCATGATGACCAAGGAATAAACACTTGACAAATGTTTAGCTAGAATGCCCTTCCCATTTCTAACTTAACTTTCAACTGGAGCTTGACATGCTGGGTCATGTATAGCTCAAGAATAATTGATTAATTAATTAATTATTGCCCCTTTCAAGAGAACATGCTTGATATTTGACAGAAACAATAGGAAGAGCTTTAATACTCAACTCAGGTCAGCATAGCAGAGCTCTGTGCCGATTCCTCTTCATCCTTCAGCTCCACAGGGTACCTTGAAAAGTGTCAGTGTCAGTTTACAAAATGTCCATGATGAATCACAAATGAGAACCTTTACATGAACACTTTCCAGTGCTTGCGATTTAATGACAGTACTACCTTTGAGGTCAGTATGACCTCCACACCACTTAAATGATGTTAAATATCAGTTTAACTTTAAGTTACATAAATTATTTAATAGAATTTAATGAGGATATAATAAGGATCTTACAGCTGGGCAGGTGACTGACTTTATGATGTGGATAATAAATGCATTTTCTGGATCAGCTCCAAGTATATTTCAAGTAGGAGGTTACTTCCACAGTCGTCTGTGTAATGCCATCAGAAAGCATGTCTACATCCAGCAACAAGCACTGAAAATGGCAGGTTGCCAAATAGAGTGACAATAAACCCTGCACACCTGCAAAATTACACTAGGTCTGCTTGTGGCAAATATATTGCTGATCCATTTATGGAAGATGAAAGCAATAAATCCTTTTTAGAAAGATTTATGTAGTGTATTGTTGTGAGTTTGGTAACACAAGAAAGGTCACAGCACCAGGTGACCACCAGGTTATTGACTTCTTGACATATATGTCAATTCCTTGAGGCATCTCCCTACAGTATCAGAGATGACAGGCTAGATACATTGATGCATTTAAATACATAATTAACAGTAATTAGATCTCACAGCTGGGGAGTAATCCTGTCTGGATGTTTATGGAATGAAATGGTAGTATTTTGGTCAAGCAAGTGAAAAATGCGTTGCATTTTATAATACCTGTCAGGGATGTCATGGCAGGACATTGCATAAGTAGCTTGATATCCCTCTCTAACAATGGTTGGATGCTCAGCATTGTGTGTCACATGATCTGCCTGTGAAAAACCACGTTAAAGCTTCGCCTCACTTCCACGTGGTGGCAATCATTCTATATTATTTCTCTCTATATTTAAATTTCATTACTTTTCACCATATTTCACAGTTTCTTAAAGTTTCTCTGTTACTCCCACTCACTTTCCTGTTCAGTAGCAGTATTCCACATGGTTGTGTTTGCCATCACCAATCAGTCACCACCCATTTGTGTTCCTAACATCATCTTCAACACATGCGTATGCGATTAAGCTGAAGTGTATATGAAAGAGTACTCTTCCTGACAATGTATATGGGAAATCATTTACTCAGTAAAGCAAATCATGTGAATTGATACTAAATAAAATACCCTCTCGTGTTTATTGACATTTTCAAAATCGATTCATGCTGATACTTAAGCATGGGCTATCATGTGCTATCATAGGCTGTCATGGGCTATCATGGTTTTCTCAGCTTCTGGCTTGTAACTTGTCCTGCATGATTAAATTTTAACCATGGATCCCTTATCCCTTAAACATATATTAATAAGATTTTTAAAAGTGTCATGGTCGGCATCTGCCAACTGTGCCTTCCGTGTGTTTTCCCCTTTTTGGCCAGCAGGGTTTGCTGGCCATTCTGCTTCTTTCCCCAATCCCTGGTGTCCTGATTACCCCTTGTGTTTGGCTAGTGTACCTGGCCACCGTGTAGCTCGGTGGGCTGAGCTGGTGGCACAGAGGCTGTAAGCTTAAGTCATGGGATTGAGTCCCCAGTCTTGTCTATTTTGGGTTTTGTTTATTGTATTTGAGTTTGTTTATTTCCTATGTGTCTTTGGTTAAATTCGGTTTTGTATGATTTATTCCCATGCCTTTTTCCGTATACCTTGCTCCCAGTGTTTCATTCCTGTCACATTCCTAGTTTCTACTATTGGTATTTGTTCATTGTTTAGTTAACTGATTTCACCTGGTCGTCGTTTCCTTGTTTTGTGTTCATTGGTTAATTGTTCTGCCTCACACCTGCTCCTGGTTTTTTGTTGCTGTGGTTGTGCTGTAGCTTGTTTGATTCCGTGGTGTTGCCTAGTCGGAATAAAGTCACCACACGGGGTGATTCTAGCACTGGTCTCCCTGGACTGTTCCCTCCCTGCCTGCGTCATGCCTCGCCGTCAGCCCCGCTGACATGACATCCACATTTATTGCCTGTTTATGTAGGGTCAGTTCTGGGAAGTGACATGACAGGTATACTCTGAACAGTCTAAGACAGATCTACTTACATTCACACCTACCCTATATATTTTCCACAAAAGATACTGGCAATGTGTTCTCTAAATTTTAGACTGTATGTTATTTTTGTTTGTGTGTTTGCTTGGCTGTTTGTTCAAAACATCATATATATTGTCCCCTGTGCTTTCTTTTTCTTTCGTATTCTTTTTGTGTAAGTCTATGTGATTTTCTGTAAAATCTTTGCAGTTGCTTCTCCTCCATTTCTAATTGCACTAGGCATAGAGCCTGCACACTTTGATGCAGCTGATTTAATAATTTTAAAGAGGACATAGCTGAATACCTAATTCAGGGGACCTGTGTGTATGGAGCCTAATACCGCTAAACATAAAGCACAAGAACACCCTAGATCAGTCCATGACCAGACAACACATGCTTACATACTATGCAAACACATGATACATTTTTGTCATAAAATAGTAAGTAAAGCATGTGGTATATGAGAAGACCATAATGTATGGAATCTCTTACACTTGCTGGGCTCCACCCTTGTGTGGAATGGTATTGAAGTGATTTAAACTATTTTTGACTAATCGTTATCAATATGTCCAGGTGTCACATAATTATACTCTGTCATCTATGTCACCAGTCAAATATGAAAGTTCCACAGGGATCACTGCTTGGTTCTTTATTGTTTTCTCTCTACATGCTGCTATTAGGTAAAACAATGAGAAAACATAATGATAATTATCATTCCTATGCTGACGACACCCAAATATTTCGGTTACGCCTAACGACACCACATCTGTTGTCACTTTAGCTAAGTTCTTTTAGATTCAGGACTGACTTCAAAGTTCTCCTACGTACAGATAAGGCACTTAAAGGTCTAGCACCTGCCTACCTGACAGAGTTACTTGAAATTTACAAGCCGCATCGTCTGCTCAGATCACAGAATGCAGGCTTTCTTGTTGTTCCACATATAATTCAATTGACAGTTGGTGGTAAAGCATTCTGCTACAGGGCCCCTATATTGTGGAATGGTTTACCAACCTATGTTCGGGATGCCGAATCGGTCTCAATCTTTAAATGTCGACTGAAGTCCTATTACTTCAGTTTAGTTTACCCAGAACTTAACTTATAACACACCGTCACTATGGGTGCTGGTGCTGCTGTACATGCCATTTTTATCTACTATGCTTGTCCATTAATGTGTCAATACATGTTCTGACCATCCATGCTCTTTGCCTTCCTATATGTCTGAGTTGGAGTCCTGGTTCGGTCCCATGGATGGGTGACATCATGGATGTGACTTATGAACTGTAACATCATGGGTGCAGCCTCCAGTCTGTCACCCTACACAGGTCAGTTTGGAGAACAAACTCATTTTTAGACTTCGGTATGATCATAATCAAAGCTTACATTTTGCTTTTTTGCAAGCAAGTCCACTCTTTTCTGTTCAACAATGTTAGCATGCCCAGGGGCATTGGGCAGCCAGTTGACCTTGGACCCCCAGAGGTTTTTTTTCTTCTTACTTGGGAGTTTTTGGCTCCTCTCCCCCTTTGCAATCTGGCCTTCCTTCTTTCTTTAGTTAAATTCTTTGTCTTTCTAATTCCCTATTTTGTATTATTCTGTCAATATTATGTAAAGTGCTTTGGGGTGACTCCGTTGTGAAAGGCGCTATATAAAAATAAATTGAATTGAATTGAACTCTCCATAATCACCATTTGTATTACAGCAGATATCACAGCTGGTTAATCAGTGGTACATTTCCTGAAATATAATATTTTAATCATGCTATTGTGAATACGTAGATGTGGCATAGCTGCTTAGTGTTTAGAATGGTCGGCTAGCAGCTCTGGGGCTACAAGTTTTGTGTGTGTGTGTGTGTGTGTGTGTGTGTACGAGTATATTTGTAATGATTACAATGTGGGGACCCAATGTCCACATAATGTGGAAAAAACCCTGTTACTTACCTTGTGGGAGCATTTTTTCGATCCCCACAAGGACAAGTCAGTTTTATCTGTGACTGCAATTAAAAAACTAAAAATGCTAAAAGTCTTGTATTTTGGTTGAATACTAATGGTTAAGGTTAGGGCTGGATACAGGTTAAGGATGTCATAGTTGTATTTAGGGTTACGCCCATAGGAATGAGTGGAGAGTCCCCATAAAGATAGCAATACATGGACTGTGTGTCTGTGTGTGTGTGGTCATCAGAGCCACCATCATAAATTTCAGGGCTCCGTACTATGTAAAATTCTGCCCCCCACTCCCGTGATTCTGTCAAGTCAAAGACTTTGGCCAAAAGCCTGCCACCAAGTCAAGGTAGACTCTTTCAGCAGGGCCCTAACTAATCTAATCTAACCTAACTTATCGTAAGGTAAACACATCTATCTTAAGCTAAACTAACTAAATGAAATGCCACATAGTAGCATGTATCTTCACCACTTGTTTATTAATGAAAAATATGATGCACCAATATCTACAGCATAGCAAGAATACACACTTAACAGTGTAAATAGCAATTACTTATTTTTGCATGTCTAATCTCAACCTAAGACTTATGTTGACTCTTGTGGGCCTGTAAGCCTGTATTCTCACTACATTGACACAGAGGTGCTATGCTCCAAGCACATATACATAGATAAACTTCGCCATTTTGATAATTATACTAGACTTTGATATTTTAGTAAATAAAACTAGTGTAATCATACTTTCCTCCTAAACATTCTAGATAAAAACCCAAAATAAAGAGTATCACATGCAGTACTCAACTTATCCTTTGATGAGGAAAAAAACCCCACATAATATAGATTCTTTACTGAATAATAATACAACGGATACAACTAGGCAAATGATATTTTTTGTATAAATTACATTCTGAGGACCAAATGTCTCCACAATGTGATAAAAACCTGTTATTTTTACCTTGTGGGGACATTTTTCGATCCCTTCAAGGGGAAACTCAATTTTATAAAAATTTGTGAATGCAATCAAATAACTAATAATACCAAAAATCTTGTACTTTGTTTGGTTACTTACGGTTAAGGTAGGGCTTAGTAGTGGTTAAGGTTGCCATAGCATTACAGTTATGTTCATCGAAAAGAATGCAGAGTCCACACAAAGATTCTTAATTTTTATGTGTGCATGTGTGTAACTGTGTAGATTTTGTATGTTGCTCCCTGTGTTTGTGCAGATTTCATCAGGGTATTCTGATTATGTTTTAGTCCATAACATATGGCTCGGTGAATTATCTATGTATTGTCTATGTATTGTCCGCAGTGTATGCTTGTGCCTGTATGTGTCCTGAATTAGCAATGAATGATGCACTTTCTCCATGTGGTTTGAGCTTGAACTTTCAGTTGTTTGTTTTTCACCTGTATTTCATAGAGAGATGCAGTTTTATCACAGTAAAGAGTACCACAACCTTTTAATGCCTTTAAAGATTTTTTGATAGAGTTAATTTTGGGTCCAATGATTCAGATCCAACAGAATGCAAATTCTTGGGCAGCCGGTAAAACTTCAGCCAGACATCTGCAGAAGGGAAATGCACGTGGCTGTCCCATTAGGGCATCGTTAACTGGGAAAGAGATAGATATAGGATGGAGATGGGACACCGTGAATAGCTGATGCAAGGCTTGGGTGCTTTGTGAGGTTTTTATGCTGTCTGGCTAGGTTTAATCAATATTATAGTGGAGCTCTAAGATTTTCCTTTGTGAAATTAAAAACTTGACTTTATTTTGATCTATTTTTCAAATATATACTCTATTTATTACAGTTGGGTCATTTACAATTCTCCATCAGATTCAGCTGCCTCAGCTCACCCACACCTCCTCGATGCATCTGAGGCCCGGTGTGCTCTTCCTAGACTGACACTCTGCCGAGCTGAGCATTTTCTTCAGACACCACAGGTCATTCAGGAGCCGTGCTGGAGATCCAACCCTGACTGGAAGAGCAATGCATCACTTCCTGCTGGCACATAGCAACTGAAGTTGTCTGAAAGGTCTTGGGAAGGTCTTCAGAGAGTCAAAACACTCTGCTCAGGTTAAACAGCCCTTCACCTTGTCCCTCTAGTTTTGCTTCACAGGTACAACGTTCATAGTAAAAGTCAGCAGTGCTCAGATTTTTATTTTTTTCTTGACTATATCATAAGATTTTAACAACTCTGAGTTATTAGTTAAGTTCTCCCCAAACGAGCTTGATGGGCCGAATGGCCTCCTCTCGTTTGTACATTTCTTATGTTCTTATGTTCTTATCATTGAGGCTGTCAAGCAGCATTTCAGCAGTTTTCCTGAAGGATGCAACATCATTAACATGATATTTAGTAGCCCATGCTTATTTATCTACAGTTATACCATGGCACTGATGAATTCTCTAATCTGATTGGTCAGAAAGGTGTTGATCCACACATCAGGTGTTGAAAAGCACATGATAAGGGTGCATTATCTGTGTCCTTCCTGAGAATGGTTGGCTATCTAGGCATAGGAAACCACATCTTCAGCTGAGGCAGATGGTGGCTGTGGATTATGTGATGCACCAACATCCATTCGTAGTTTATGAGTATTGCTCATCATTCATGTGTCAGAGATGTCTCATAGGTGCCTGGTGCATCAATGTTCACATCGATCATATAATCAGGACTCAGGCAAATAGTATTCTGCACTGTAGGCAGCTGCTTCAGATCAAGACCTTTTGGATGTTTTGCATCAGATACTTCTACACAAAGCTTCTTCTTGACATGAATAAAGACCATGGAACCCATGCTTTTTTTGCAGTTGTTAATTAATTAAACTGCATTAATATTTTGACAAATAAATGTGTTCATATTTCTAGGAAATGTTTTCTTATATACAAAATGTATACTCACAAGCTATTTACTTTCATTTTTAACTATCCAGCAAACCACAAGAATTAGGTCAAATATTTAAAAATGATGGTAATGTACATAATAATGCAATCATGTATAAGTTTAAAGTGCATACAGCTGTGATTATATGTTTGTTTTAGAGAAAATATCATATTTACTAATATCATATAAATTCCCTGTGTTTGTTTTCAAATGTCATTACAATAGTATATTGACAAAATTGCATCATCAACAACAAAAACAACAACAACAACAATAATAATAATAATAATATGGTCTGTGAACACATTCAGGTGCAGCCTGGCTAAGACTATATACAGCTAGGCTGTGGGCAAAAGAAGATGATATGTTTCTGAGTTGAGGCTGTGCTACAAGTTCACGTGGTTTAGGGGCTTAGTTAAGTCCCTATTCAAGAGATATTTAGTTCTCTGTATAATCACAACTGAGCTTTATGTGAGCTTATGTTTCACAATTTGATAAAATGTGAGGAGGAAGATGAATAAACTTCATATATAAATATGCTTGTTATGCTGAGATGTTATCCAGGTTTTTTTTTACATATGTTAGTAAATCTTGGTAATAGTGTTGTGAAATCTGAGGGCTATAGATCAGTCTGATGCCTAAAATCCCCACTGATGCAAAACCAATGTTAAGGCTGGTATGGTAAGCTGTGGAATGAAATTGTAGCAGCATGTAATAGTTGGTGTCTTTTAAGGCCTGGTGATCAGCAAACCCAATGAGTTCTGCTGTTTCCACCGGCTTACTGACAATGCTTTGTAATAGCAGACTGTTGTTTTTAGTAATTATATCTCTATAAATTTGTTTAGCGATTGGTTTAAATAATGCATTCAATTTAACTTAAGTTTTTGTATAATTTAGTGCAATGTAATGGTTTCACCCATTTTATCACTAATTTGAATATAAGCAGTGTTACAGATCAGGCTCACAGAAGGAAGGGAGAGAGGGAGGCAAAGGTAGGGATGGTGCAGTGCAAAAAATCCCAAGCTCTTAAGAAATAAGTGAAAAAAATAAATACCTCAAATTAATTAAATCTTAAATCAAAAGATATTCTACAAAAACATAAAACTGAAATTGCACTGGCTGGACTGATCCAGACTGGACCAGACCGGACCGGACTGCCCTGCCCATCCCTGCCCTTCCCTTCCTTTCAAACAATCTACGGCTCTCTACTAAAATCCCAGAACCCTCCTGCCTTCCTTCTTATATAAAGAGAGCTCCACCCATGGCTAAACCGTTTTTGCTTAATTAACATTTACAACAAACATTAAATGTTTATTTCCTTAATATTAAAACTAATACAACATTTTTATTATCGTGTGCTTTTATTGTCGTGGGGTTTCCTCCAGGTAGTACAGTTTCCCCCCACAGTCCAAACACATGCTGAGGCTAATTGGCGTTGCCAAATTGCCCATAGGTATGCATGTATGAGAGAATGGTGTGTGAGTGTGCCCTGTGATGGGTTGGTGCCCCAACCTGGATTGTTCCCTTCTTTGCACCCGTAGCCCGTAGATAGGCGCCGGAACCCCCAGGACAATATGGGATGAGCTGTTACAGAAAATGGATTTACTAATAATAGGTAACGCTGAAAAGTAACCATTCCTAAATGGATCGGTATGTGTATCCTGGAAATGAAGTTGATTTTGTGTTATATAATTAACACTATAATTTCCTAGGTGCAAGTCACAATGATCTGTAAATCATTCATCTGCCATCATTGTGTTTGCATTCTCTCTCTCTGTCTCATATCATTTATATACACTTGTGTTCACAAAGTGAATATTAAACCATTGGAGTGGATTGTGATGCTTCACTGTGCCAAGCTACACTGGTTTGAGTTTAGCTGGCATTCGGATGAGCCCCTCTTGTCCATTTCAGTAGAAAAATCAAGTGCAAGATACTGCCCTACATGTTGATGATGTGACACTACTTTTTTGTGAATTGTCACCTGGAAAAATCAGTGATAGAAAACTTATATATAAATGTATGTCTAATCCTCAGTACCATATATGATGTATTGCTTCATAAAATCTTTTTATTGCTCCAAGTGAACTAGGGTTAGTGGAAATGATTACTTTTCACATAAATACTTTGGCAATATGGCATTCCTTAAGGAATTTGATGGAATTATCTTTGGTTCACCTAGTAGTATGACGAAATCATGATATGTGTGTTTTTTATTGCTGCTAGGATTTATGCAATAAAGGAATGCTACAACTGTGAGCACAGAAATAAAAACAATTGTTTAGCTTATTATTTAGCAAATATGGACTGCATTTTTTTGCAAAGAGTTTTGAATCAAAGTTTGTTTTACCTCCAGTCTGCAGTAATAAACTTAATAAAATAGTAATTTACACCACAGAACAATACAGCAGAAGTGCTGTTATATAATGGTGCATTTGGAGTAAATAACTCCTTTGTCCTGCTTAAAACCTGTAGACTTTCCCAGCAGCACTGCAGTATCGCGCTCCCCATATGATGCTGTTAGAAAGAGTGACGCATTTAATTCCACTGATAACAGCACATTTGTGCAAAGCACACAACTGAGCTTCAGTTCCTTGTTGGCAACGTGGAGCTACACATTATTATGCTTAACAATTACAGGCTTTGTGGGATGCTGGACAAATTGGCAAAATAGTTAAAAACAGGAGTCGGAGGGAATCTCGACATCTGAAGCTGTAGCACTTTCTGCCCAGCTGCTCTCAGGAAGAACACTTGCATACCTTTCTGGTTAGCACACATGGTTTGGCTCACACCTGTCTGAACAGCCTGCACTGGCTGCCTGCCCATCTGTCCAGTATTGTCAATCCATATCCATCCATCCCTGAGTACACTGTGAGATCTGCTAGCCATGAGGCCACCGATCCTCATCCTGCCAAACTCACCCTCCCCACCATCTGCTCCCAGCCTATTCCACTGTTAAAGTCCCTTTATCTGATATGCAATATTGAACTTTCTACTGTATGGAATAAACCCTCCATTGGGAAATATAATGCAAATGGGAAATTTTACTATCACACACACCGAATAATTCTTACAACAGAAGAAATGCTATTCAAGACAGCAAAAATGGAAAAGCTTATACACAAAAAGTATAACATTTAATTAGGTCCCAATTATAGATTTTTTTCACCATCAAAATGATCATATACAATGGCATTATTCTGACCGAAATTATAATGTAAATGACCTGACTCAATAAATCAGGTATAGTGCCTTTTAATTTTTTATATAAAATATCTACAAATAAGGGGACTAAAGACAACCATATTCTCACGCCGGTAAGAGACAAGCAAATGATATTCCAGTGGTGGGGGGAGGGGTATTTATAAAAAAATAGAGTTCAAACTATGTAAAGTGGACAATTATGCAATGAGAAATAATCTGTTAATCAATTATAATTGTTCATCAGTAGCTGTACAGATGATGCTTGATTGTCTGCAGCACAACTTCCTTCCCAAGCAGAAAGCCGGGGTATATAAGTGAAAATGAGAATATGAGAGGGAAAGGGGTGACTGCAATACAATAAGGGGACCCAAGAAGTTTTTAGCCTTAGCATAAATAGAGATATGAAGTATTGCTTTGAGTCAGATGTATCAATTTGCACAAAAACTTTCTTAGAATGCAGTACTGTGGAATATACCTGGAAGTATTAAAAAGGGCTTGGCCTGTACCAGAAAAGAACTAGGAAGACCGCAGGGAACATGGATTAGTAACTACAAGAATTGATTCTTGCATTTTATAGTTTTTCTATGATCGCTAACAATATTTCTCCATACTGAAGTCACTATTTCAAAGCTCTTCACTCAGTTAACGGTCAATGTAGTCTAAATTGCAGATAAGTTTCCATTGCTATGACACAAAATGTATTTAATGACCACATCTTAAAAAAATCTTTTCTAGTCTGAACTGCAGCACCAGCAAAACTATCTATTTGTTTGCTTGTGTGTGGGGTGGAGTGGTGGCTCTGGGCTAGGGATCTGTCCTAGCAATCGGAAGGTTGTTGGCTTGAATGCCAAGACTGATCCTACTCTGTTGGGCCCCTGATCAAGGCCCTTAACCTGCAATTGCTTCATCCTGGGTATGACATTAATCTACATCCAGCCCTGCAAGGAGGTCCTCCAACTTACAGGGAAGTTTGGGGGTTGGTGGCAGGATTGGTACTCCAGCCACTGGGAAAAAAACTCACATTGGTCCTTTTGGACTAGTGTGGTGCTGAGGTATCACCCACCACATGGCTAACCTCAGGTTCTTATCCCTGAGGTGGTTTGTCGTGTGGTGGGTGCAGCAATGTGCTGTAATCAGCGCATGCTCCATACCTTGTTTAGACCCAATTTTGTACATCCTTACATACTCTTTTCAAAACTATTAAAAACACGTTCCAAATTGAATTGCTGTAATTTGCTACATTTCCACAGTTACGATACTGAAATATATTGAAATTCTGAACAAAAAATATATAATAACATGAGAAAAAAAATTGATCAAAAACAGTTGACAACCATTTTAGTTGAATATCTACCCATATGTGCTGTGATTTCAAACATAACTATCCACAAAAAGGGGCATCTTTGTTTGGAATGATTTCCTTCGTAAAGATGAATCAAGTAAGAAATCATTCTAGAGAAAAAATGTGACAATGAGAGGAGACTGAATGTATGGTAGAAGAATGAGAGGAGGCCACAGAGGGGGGCAACATCACAATGTGTTTGGAACTATTCAGTGAGGGTTTAATTTAGCACAACACAATCCGCTGCATTCACAGAATTGTTCACAGAACATCTCTGGATATCCTCACTTTCTCCCGCTTTCTAAACCTCCAAATTTCTGCATGGAGGTGGAAGGCAACTGACCGGCATCTGCAAGACCAATTGTCCCTATTGGATTCCAAGAATTTCGCATACCGAAATATTTCTTCTGAGGACTGCCAAGGCTAGATTAGGTATGCTAAAAGATACTTTCCCAGGTGTTTCCTCGGAGAAGATAGTAGATGCAATGTTTTTTGCTCCTTGCCACGAGCACAGGGTTCACTGCAATATTTTCAAAAAAACTACTAACAAAGATGAAGGTCATTGAAGTATATTGTATCATTCCTGTAACACATTAGTACATTCTGTAGAGTGAAAAGGTGAATCTCTAATGGAATATTGATTTATGAGAAAAATCAAACACACTCCAAATACAATTATGCATCCTTTAATGCTCCCTGTTGTTAGTGTTTTTTCAGGTTACGTATTGTGTGTGAAAAAGCATGCTGATTTGGGTGAGAACATTTACCAGTAATGATAAATCCTTTATTTACTATTTGCACAAGCACATTGGAATTCTTATCTTCTCCTGTCCCATCTTTCTCTCCATAGCTTAGGGATCAGCCAACACGTGGTGTCCCTGGAGCTGGATTAAGGGCCTTGCTCAAGGGCCCACTGACATGTGACTGTTCTGCCGAGGCGGAAGCCAGCAACCTTCCGATCACTGGTACAGAGGCTTAGCCCACTGAGCCACTTACCTCTATTTAATAACTTTTGTATTTTGAGAGTTGCATGAGGTGTTTTGGTGGTTTTAGTACATTTTGGGAGTGAAATTAACTGTTGGGCCAAGCTGCATGTCGGTAATGCAAACTGTGTGAAGAGTTTTGAAAGAGTGATTTCAAGATGGAAAAATGCTTGTTAATGATTGTGGGGGAAAAAAAAAACTATTAGTCACCGTTTACATTATATGCTTTTTACATTATTAAAGCTGCACTTTGCAAATACAATTTTCTGTCCACCTCAGTTTTCACTCAGAAATGGAGAGGAATCTAATGTAACTAACAGAGCAACATTCAAAATTCATTTTCCCATGCTGTAGGATCACACACTCGCATGCTAGGGCTAACATTCCGAGGTTTTATGGCCAGAGCCCTAAAAGCCCTGCAAT
>JAAGVU020000001.1:39948794-39963511 GCA_011763525.2 Mormyrus iriodes
AATTAACACCATAAACTCTGAAGGCGTGTTTTCCTTTTACCATGTTAAAAGGGAAGATATGTGTATGTGGGTTCCAAGTGTTGACCCCCCTTTGGTGCATAGGCTCCCAAGTACCTCTCGTACCAGGCTAGGCCTTATCGCAGGGATTTTAGGGCTCTGGCCATAAAACCTCGGAATGTTAGCCCTAGCATGTGCGTGTGTGATCCTACAACACACACAAAAAAGTACATAATGACCCAACTCCCACTGTGCTGGAGCAGGACAATACCAGGTTGTTTGTTCTTCTGGGAATAATGGTAATCAAGCATAAACAAACAGGCGTTATCTAAACTGGTACAAAAAAGACAATCAGTTCATTTATGTAGAAAATCACATGGCACAAGTTAACAGGCCTTATACATCCTTATACCCAATCAATACGAAAATGACAATCAATCCATTTATGTAGAAAGATCACATGCTATAAAAATACCATCAATAACAGTCAAAACATATACAGTGGTTTAATTTAGAGCGGCAATGAGGTGGCATGTGATCATTGATAATTGACTTCTCTCTATGTACCTCAAGCAAAGCAGCTGACTTTTTGTTCTGAAAACCTATGGCTGCCAAGAATTGAAACAGAGTCTGAATAAATAACACAGCCAATGATGTAAAAATCCAAATGTACTACAGGAAAAAAAAGACATGGAGCTATTCTGTAAAAAAAAACAGAGCTGTACCACGGAAAGTACAGGTTCTCAGGAATTTCTAAATATGTTAGTCTGTGTATATAATTTGTTTCTGCAAGACTATTTTCCTTTATCTGTCCTATCATTTTTGAGGCATCCTTATTTCAGATGTTCCAAACCATTTTTTTTCTTCTTGTTAATCAGAAATAATGAATTACTGCTGATCCGAGGGAACAATGGTTGTGTGTTTCAGAAAACGCTCCAAGTAGATAATTAACAAGAGCTATGTTTCATTGTTAGAATGCCAAAGGCAAAGTATTACCCTTAAATTGTGGACACTGAGGGGAAACAGCACTCAGACCTACATTTTTTCTCTTCACTTCTCTGTGACGATACGACTTTGTTGTTAATATAAATGTGAAACTGAATCATATGCATGGATCTCTGCAGTAATAATTTATTTTGTTTTCAAACTACAACAGATTCATGAAAGTATTTTGAATATCCTATCTTTCAAATACAATAATTGGACCGTATTCATGGCATGCTATATGGCATGCTATATTCCAGGTTGCTATACCTCCTAAGTCCAAATGTAAGTTTCCCCCATTAGTCTATAAACATAAAAGTATAAGCCCAGCAGTGAGTGCAGTGTTGCTGTGGAGAGAGGGACCATAAGAGAAAAGCAGATAAAGCCACCACTAAAGGGAAACAGACATCCCCCAAAAAGCAATATCCACATGCATAAGAAAAACTGGAACAATAGTGTGGTGGCATGAAGACGGGCTGCAGGTAAACCATAATCCAGGAACAGATCTTATCTTAGCTTAGCTCATGCTAATTTTTTTTTTTAAAAAGATGTTTAATTATTAAGTTAATTAATAAATTAATTTAATTATTTGAGTAGATTCTTTTTGCAATGTGCATTCTTTAGACATCAATTACTTGTTTAACAGTATTTGTTGTAGTTCCCCTAGCTTTGGAAAAGCTGTGCTGAATAGCATCTGTCATCTTCAGCTCAGGAATGCAAATAAGTAGTCATAACAAATTACTAGATACTTGAGAGTATCGACTTGTTACTTCCTTACATCCTTGTGCGTCTGAAATCCTGGGTTTCAAAACTCGGCAGTCAGCTACTCGAAGCTGCGGCTGCTGCTCACAAGACTGTCAGATGGAAAGAGACCTGTTTCTAGAGTGCTACTTCTCATGACAATGACATATTACAGCATGTCACGAGTGGCCCCACAGCAATGGAATCTGACTTAAAGAAAAAAACAGCTGAAAACAAAAAGACATACACATAGTGCCTACAGCAAAAAGGCACATTTAAAAAATTTAGTTTAAAGATTTTTGTAAAGTAAAAGATTTTCCATTTAGCACACCCTTATGCAGTGATTATGTATATTATACTATATTGAAAAGCATACACACTTTTCTGTAATGGTTAATGGTATGTGACAAAACCATATCTTTGAATGGGCTGTAGTGTCTGCATTGTATTTATTTATGGAATTATATGTCAAAGAATCATGGATTAACTTTGCATTAGTTAATATAATTTGACGAGTCTTTCTAAAATTTAACTAAACCAAATGTCTGAGGACTGCTATTAGCCACTGAACAAGAATGACAGAAAAGAGTATTTTTAATCAATAACTATTTTTTGTTTTATAAACTTGTTCTGATGAAAAGAGGACTGTTCTTATTATGAAATGTAAATTTTTGGAACACTGTAATGTTCACTTTGACAACAGACAGGGTAACAGTACAGAGCCATTAAAATGATTTGCTGATAGATTGCATCAAGCATGGTATTACTACGGCTTTAAGATTTTAAGATGTGAGCTTCAAGATATTAATTGCTTAATTTGGGACAATACTGATCTTCAGTGGACCAAAACCAATATACCAATGTCCTCTCTCACCTCTAAAACTTATTCACTTATTAATATGCCTTGAGACCACATTGTCCTTGACTAAGATTCTGAAATATACCTGTCTAAAAAGTTTGTTATTCTGTCATACACAATATTAAAATTGAATACTGTCATTTCTTGGTATATGTATAGCAAAACATTTGTATATTTGGCATGGAGATATAATAAACAATGATCCGAATCTATAATCAGTGTTCCTCAGAAACACAATAATTAGAAAATATGTCAACGTAAATTTTACACCAAGAAAATGTGCCTCTTATAGCTGACTGACTGGATATGGCCTGTACATCATGGGGGAATCGTGGGGAATTTTTGGAGCTGAGCAGGATAAAAAGCAGGCTTAGCCGCCTTTATGCAGTTACAAGCCTTCTTCATACTTCACTGCCCCTCAAAGGATTATTGACTAAAGCCTCCCTGGGTTTCTAGGAGTTTCGGGGCAAGAGGAGACTTTGTAGTAATATGCAGTAAATATACAGGTGAGGCCTACGCAGAAGCTTGGGCAAGGGTCAAAAGTCAAAAGTGTCTAAACCTTCAAACAAGACTTTTCTAATATGGAGGCATGTTAGTTGACAGTATTGGCACTTTTACATTTTAACAGCTATAATTTCCTTTTGCTGGCAGAATCATTATGTGTGTTTCTGTCAAGAGGCACTCTCTTGACTGTAAAATTGTGCAAATTACAGTATTTAGCAGTGGTGTGAGTTTGAGGTGAGTGTTCAGCAAAATTTCATTCTATACATATCAAGTGGGGAAAAAAACTGACTAGTTTCAATGGCATAGCCAAAATTATAAGTATCACTTGATTCATTCATCAATCCATATCTTGTGACTTCATATAATGCGAAATCACAGTTAAAGATATTATGAAATGTTCTTTGGTCCACTTCCAGTGATGTACCTGTAGGCTGTTTTACTACTGGGGAAAATAAGGTGCAATGTACAAATGGATCAATGAACAGTAACACTTAAGGCCATGTTTTTGGTATGTATAAACACATTCATAATGAAATATAATGCATCCATGAAGCATTATAAACATATTATAAATATTAATTAATAAATATCAAAAGGCACAACACATTATAGTCAAATTTATTATGTATTATGACTGCCTTATTAAGCTCTCATCTATAGTACACTATAGATACCTTTATAATGCAGTTCTAAGCATCCTTAATGCTTATACTGACCATTATAAATGCACAATTTAGAAGCAATAGGCTGTAGGAGCTACTGCAAGATTTCATTCTTAATTATCACAGTTTTATTAGTTAAGTACAGGTACACCCCTGACAAAGCAGCATATTCACTTAAATGAGAGAATGATTCAAGTGCACAATAACATGGTAAGAAATACCCCATCACTGTATATTGGTAATAGTCCCCTATTATTCATAGCTCATTAATAGTAGTGTATACTGGTGTATGCTAAAATGTTGCATCCTGCCGTATCACTCCAGTTTCCATGTTACTTTTATTGTTCATTACTGCAGCTATTTAAATTGTTAAATACTCCATTATTTGGGACAATACAATTTGCTGTGTTGTAATGGAAAAACATGAAAGTGAATGTAAACATAACTATTACAGTGAGTCAGTTTTTAGCCAATAAATTAGAACTCTGAGAGATATTGAGAGAAATAGATTTGTTCAATACATAAAATTTTCCTGCCTTATACTTTTAAACCACCAGTAGATCTAGAACATATAACGTTACTTAACTATTTTGAATTAAAATGAGAAATTGGCCCAAAAGAAAATGTTCTTTTGTAGCAGGGCTACAAAACATAATTTTCTTAAATATATATAGAATCTAATCATTAATGGTAATGTGTTTGAAGCAGCATAAATCAGCACGTGTCACTGAAGAGGAAACATAATCGGTACTTGGTTGATTTAGAAGTATCAGTACTAAGGAAGTAAAGGAGCACTGTCCTGTCTATGATCATTATTATACGACACTGTTCTTGGTCAATATGTGTCATTATAGCCTTTGTCTTTTTATGATTAAAGCAGACATAAGCTTGCCATTGAATATGTATTACTAGCAGATTACCCAGTGGCTTCGCTCACTGAGTGCAAGGGAAAAAAATAAAATGCAGTATTTATAAAACAAGTTTGTTAATTACCAATTTCATTTTTCAACAAATAAAGAGCATTTACAATAACATAGAAATCAATATGAACAACACTATTAACATCATTATCATACGAGAATATTTAGTAATATATAAGAAGCACTGTAACGTTCCTGTTCATGGTTGGATCTTGGATGTTCTGCTTTTATTACTTTTATATGCACTTGTGTTTTGAAAGAGGGAGACCGGGATGGGGATGGTCTAATGGGGAAGAGGGGTATGTTGGGATAGGAATGGCGAATGAGAGACAGGACTGAACAAATGGCAACGAAGTTTAAAAACGTTGCGTTAAAAAAATACGTTCCACATATTGTACTGTCTAGAACAACAGCAGGCAGTAAAAAGATCGACCCGCCCGCATTTCTTCGTCTCGTGTTTTTTATGTGGAGGCTCACAGCTGTAATTGGTGTACTGCGTGTGAAACCACATAAAAATTGGCGCCTCACGTTGGTGTACCCACCCGAGAACAGAAAGCCCGATATAAAAATGGCGTCCACAAACGAAGTGATTAGTTCCCGGTACGTACACCGTTTTCATATAAAATGTAAGCGCTAGTTACGCTTTTTCCGGTCATACGCACGTAGTGTATTATAATATGTTCTGTGGTTATACGTAATTTCCGTTTCAAATGTGAAAAGAATTTTATACTGTATTGTTACGAACCCCAGGTTCATGTTGCGATCTCCCGCTCGGACATTCGGACAGTGCTTGCCCTATTGCCATCATTCAATCTTCCATCATCGCTCGCTACCCGTCGCCACATCCCTTCGCCCTCCTTCCATCAGACCTCGCCACAACTCGCCCGACTTCGCCACTTCCCACCAGACTTTGCCGCCTTTGCCATTCGCCGTCCAAGCCTTTGCCACGCCTTCGCCCTTTGACTCTCTTGAACCTTCGCCCTCGGATCCGCATTATTTAATCAGTCGGACTTTGATCATCGCTCTCGCTTTTGCTTCCTAGTATACTTTCGTTCTGACTTTTGTGTATGACTGTTTTGGCTATTGATTTATGACTCCTGCTCCGTCCCCTCTTGATACCTTTGCTCTCGACCTGCTTGATTTCTGGTTCCGACCCTTTGCTATCTTTCGACTACGATCCTCGCTCACCCCTTTTCTGGACTGTGCTTAGGCTTATGTGTTTACTGTGGCTGTACGTGCGACTCTTGTTCTGTTTTCGTATGTGTGACGTTCGCGTTCGCTCTGTGTAGTGAGTTTGAGACCATGTTGGTTACTTTGTTTCTCTGTGTCACGGGTAGTGTTGGGTTAGTTTGGGACGTGGTCGCTCGTTGTTTTGACTTGTGTCACTCCCGTGGTTTCTTACACCTTGTGTTTGCGATCGTCTCTGTGCATAAAATAAACCATAAAAAAGAACCCTTTGTTTCCCGTGTTCCTTTTTCCCATTCCCCGGTTGTCCCGTTTTCTCCCCTTCCCCTCCCCAGACCTTTCTGTCGATCCCCAACCCTAGACTGGCTGATCGTAACAATATATTTAGATTTATGTCTACTGTACTATGTCTTGTGGCAGGTGGTATTGACCATGCATGAATCATATGGGGAGACTCCAAAATGGACACACTTCAAGGCTCGCAGCATACTTTGCATTTATTAAATGTTAATGATATTTACAAGGTTACTTAAATTTTTACTGTGTGGGACATCAATAATGTAGGGATAGAGGGCAGCATTGTTGCCTCATATATCCAGGGTAAAGCATTAAAACCCTGTGTGTGTGTGATGGGTCTCCAGTTGTCCAAGGATATGAAATTAATTGCTCATAAAGCCTGAGTGTATATGTGTCCTGTGTTGGACTGGCACCTCATCTAGAGTGCACTGTTGCCTGTGTGTGTGCCTGATGCTGCCTGGAATAGGCTCCAGGCCTCCCAGCAACCATGATCAGAATAAGCACTTGAAAGATACCGTATATTCTGAAGCACTGAAAAATAACTGCAATCAGAAGAATCGATTTGCTGTTATTACCACTTTTAAAACCATGTTCATGGAGTGGTACCCAGAAGAGGCAAGTTTCTTTTGCATGTATATGTTGGACAATCACAGCTGCATATTTGCTTCCGTGAAGCATGTTGTGGAAGGCTAGTGAGAATTAGTCATCATATTATCTGTATGCATATGTATGTATAAAATTAGAACCAAAATTCTCAATTCGTTATATTTAGCTAATGACATGAAATTTATTTTAGATAGTTGAAAATATCTGATGTAACTTTATACAAGTGATTTCACTCACATTAACTTATACAGTTTATGCTAGTTCAAGCTATGCTCTTAATTAGTCTTCACAGAGATGATGATTAATACAACCATGTTAAAACCAAAGCATTAGTTAAGGATTTATTTTTATTATGTTAAACTGATTTAGTGTTCTTATAAAAGTGAACACACAAGTAAAGATGTTTATCATTTTTGGCCCTTAAATTGAATAATAAATTGTTCAAATCATTAATTAATACACATTTAATTAATTTATATTAGCCCTTGAGCAACTGTCTGGATTAAGTTCAGAACAATTTACTCTGTTTTAAAATTTCAAAAATGAACATGACAATCAAATAGACAGAGCCTGTTAGTTTATAAGAGTAGTGGTTCCCTTTCTGTCTGGACACCTCCTTAAAAACATTGGGCTATTCCATTTTAATAAGATATAACAATTTCGCCAAGCGTGGTGTTCCCCCACAATATATTCTAGCAAGTTTGGAGGGCGGTCCCCGATGACATTGTTAACAGATTGCCAGTGATATTTGTCAAGCCTGGGGTTGCTGTCAAAAAGAAATTAAAAACTTTTTTAGGATATTCAGAAAATTATCTGATAACCCTTCCCAATTATTTGTTCCTTGTCAGTTTGAAAACCACTGCAATACAGCAAACTTAGACCAAGTTGCTTCTTGATATTTGTAGATGTAAGGCATATACTTTAGCGTTTTTAATAGTCAAGTATTTTAGCAACCAAAGCAAGTGTAAATCATTATGTTTTGTTAGGTGGACAATCCTGTGTATGTCCTAACCAGGACTCAGATGGGCCATCTGAGTAGCTCCGGCACTTTATAAAGTGACACTAAAGAGCTTATTGCTATCATAACTTGTGCTGATGTAAGGTCATTATGGAACCCAACAACACTTCTACAGTGTCATGAATATCAAAGTGCCTGGAGAGGTGATGTGCTCAAAATAAGCTAAATTCAACATCAAAATCACATTCTTCATGCATGTACGCAAGCAAACAAGCAGTAGAAGGATTTTAGATACTTCTGTGCCATTTAGCTTATTATCGCTGCATTTTGAAATGATAAGTGTTATTTAACTGGAACCCAATCTAGGGTGTCCCCTACCTTAAGATTCTTTGAAAAGGCTCCTGTCTCCCCAAAATCCTGCATTGGATAACCAGTTATGGAAAATAGATGGGTGGAAGCTTTCATTGTGTGTGAGGGAGAGTTGATCAATGCAATCGATAAGAGTGTGTACAACAGAAAGATTAAACCAGTCAGAATGTGTGATATTTATATTCTGGTAAGTTGTAGGCAACATTAACAGTGAATAAGACTGTATTTTTATAAACTTCTAAAGAACCATGCATTTATTTATCTGTTTTGCCTGTTTGTTTGCTGAAAAGTTGATTTTGTAAAACCTCCCACGACAAGGGGCAGAACCACCTCCCTGTCCTTTTTTTAAAAATATAAAGTCAATGAATCATGCGCCAAACCATGGGGAGGTGTCCTTGTGTGTGAATGCTTCCACAGCCCACCCCCACCTACTCTTGTCATTGGCTGCTAGTCTCTGAAGATGGAAGTAAGTTTTATTTAGTTCCTCTTCCTCGCACTTCTCATCTCTTCTCACTTCGTTGCTTCTACAGCTGCTACTTGTTGGCCTCCATCTGTTAAAGGCAATGTTTTCAGAGCTACTGAACCTGAACTCATTACCATGAAACTATGAATAAACTATTGTTTCCTGTTTCTGTCTATTTATTTATATATTAACAACCCCCCCCTCCCAATGTTCAAGTATAAATTTTCAGACTTATTCATTCCACGTTTTTTGACAATGATAGTGTCTCCACCTTTTGGAAAGTCCATATGTTTTCCATAACTTTGTTTCTAGTTTGGGGTCCTGGTAAACCTGGAGTGTATCCTTGAAAACAGAGGCCACACAGCAGGGTACACAACTGACAGGGTGCCAGTCAACTAAAGGACACACACACAGACACACACAGACACACACAAAGATCATGGTATGACACTGCATAAAAAATCAGAGCACCCAAAGGAAACACAACGAGAAGAATGCAATACGGAAGACATGCAAACTCCACATTCTGGCATGCAGAACCAGGACTGGAATCAAACCCACAAGCACATAGGTCTCCGGTGATAGTGTTCCTCATTGTGCCACCATACCATTCTTCTCGGAATTACACTCAACATATTAAATAAATTACAGACTTCTACTTTCATACATAACCTCAATAAAGCAGAGCTGAACTCTTTTAGTTTGTCTAAATTAGTTCCTGTTTAGATCTTTATGAAAAATTAAGTTTCCTACCCCAGTGAGTGAGGAAATACAGTAAGGTATTCTGTGTGGGGCTAAACTGTCTAATATTCAACCTCCTGTCTCATCCCTGGTTATGTAATCATGAATGGTTCACTAGTTGAACATATAGTATGTATTCACAGCATTATGGGAAAAGACCCTAACTCATAAATGAACATGTGTGATAACATTTTTATGTTGATTTGATTGTCTGTTTAATGCAGCATCTGTTCCTGGAAGCTATGTTTAAAATGCATCGGTCTGCTTCAAACTGTATAAATCATTTTGTACAAGACTAAATGGTTTATGACTTGGTTTGCTCATGACTCCACAGAGTGAATCAAAGTTTGAAAGACTATTTAGCTCCAACAGAGGTTGTTAATAAGACCACATTTTAGTTATTAGGGGCGGCATTTAGCACTGTTGCCTCATACCTCTGGGATCAGGATTCATGTCTCCGCCCGGGTTCCATGTGTATGGAGTTTGCATATTCTCCCCGTGTTGTTGTGGGGTTTCCTCTGGGTACTCCGGTTTCCTCCCACAGTCTAAAAACATGCTGAGGCTGATTGGAGTTGCCAAATTGTCCGTAGGTGTGTGTGAATGGTATGTGAGTGTGCCCAGTGGTAGGTTGGTGCCCCATCCTGGGTTGTTCCCTGCCTTGTGCCCGCAGCCTCCGGGATAGGCTCCGGACCCCCTGCGACCCATATGGAATAAGCAGTTATAGAAAATGGATGGATGGATGGATGGATGGATTTTAGTTATTAATAATTTTTAACAGTTCTTCTCAGGGATTTCAGGTAATGAGTGTAAAGACCACAGAACGTTTACAAGGAGCCATATATGACCATAGATACATTCAGTTGCCAGTTAATTAAGTACACCTGCATCTCCAAACAACGAATCGTACAGCTGTCCTGGGAAATGTATTATGTCATACCATCTGGAGGAGAAACACTAAAATATGGACATGTCACATATATAAAGGAATAAATTTCTGCATCATTTGTTAGTCTGGAAGTGCCCCAGCTGTTTATGGGAGCATTTGAATTATTCTACATACAATGTCCTTTATATATTGAAAGCTACATACAGTCAGGAATTTGATTAAGTCATTGAGAAGAACTCTGAATGGAATACCCAAACTTCCATGTTTTTTGTTAACGAGCCTTTCAGTGTGATCTGTGTCCCCTAAATATTGACTAAATGATGGTCAAATCAGGTTCAACTCCAATGCAAAAGGACACCAACATGAGTGTCACTGATGGTAATTACAGATGCGGTAGCTATGTGCTACTGAAAAGCTACAGATTTACTGATAAAGTTTAGTCCTTTGCCATCTGCTCCCTGGCAAGACCATTAAAGATGAAAACATATCATCTTAATGTGTGGTTGAGAGTGACAGAATTATAGTTGCTGAGCACAAATCAGCATTTTACTCATCCACCTTCGAACAGCTTATCCAGCACACAGTCACAAAGGGCTTTGAGCCTGTTTTGGGGAACACAGGACATGTGGAACTTCCATCCCTGGAGGGGCGAGGGTACCCACTGCTTTATTGTAAGAAAGTCTAGTGTAATGTTCCTTTTAAATATTATTGGTTGATGAAGAAAAAAGTGAAATACTATGGGTTTTTATAATGCACTACAAAACATTACGCATGGATTTGACACATGACCTTTCAAGATATGGTGCCATGAAAACAGAAACCAAAAGATATGGTACCTGTGGTGTGAGGAGTATTTTGATTTAAAAAGTCAAACAATTCTACCATGTATCAGTTGGCAACAAAAGATATTGATGAAAACCGCCCATCATGCACAGTGATGACACATTTAGGTCATCCTTCTCTTCATGTCACGGTTTAGAAGCTGTCTTCTGTCAAGGGCATTATTTTACTTTTGCC
This sequence comes from Mormyrus iriodes, assembly GCA_011763525.2. Taxonomy (NCBI): domain Eukaryota; kingdom Metazoa; phylum Chordata; class Actinopteri; order Osteoglossiformes; family Mormyridae; genus Mormyrus; species Mormyrus iriodes. The sequence continues at coordinate 39,959,984 of JAAGVU020000001.1, forward strand.
CTTACCTGGAGTTAAGTTAAGGTAATGTCAACTGCTCTCACAAATTAAAATTCAAACACTGTTGGCCTGTTTTGCTATATTTTTTTTTCTGCCAAAAGATTTGCACGCCTATGTGAATTACCCAATAGAAAAGTAGCAGGCATTTCAATTAGGTTCACAGTGTAAATAACATAGTTCATGTTCCGTATCTTGCTTGTTGCTGGAATAATTGAGTGTGTGACCCCCTTTTCTTGCTTGATGAATTAAATACACTTCTTGAACAGCCGTACCATCTTTTTCGGCTTAAGTGCGGTGGTTGTATCCATGCTGCTGAGGGCAGAATACACTTAACTCAAAAGTATTTCACTTTTTAAGCATTCTTTTTTACGTAAGTTCTTGATGGGAGAATCGACCTCTAAATCTCTTCAGTGAGGTACATGCTCTGTAATGGATTGGCATCCCCAGTGTCTACACCCTGTGCTAACACAACTACATAAGCAGGTACTAATACTGGATTCTTAGATACAGCTGGGGGTCAAATACGTACAAAACAAGGAGAAACATGTCTGGAAAACAAGCTTTTACAGAATCCTAATGTATAACTATTACATAATATCAAAAGAATACTATATACAATTTGCGTAGACATTTTAAAAACTGTAGTAGAGAAGGAGCAAAATTGGCTTTGCAGTTACACTGATCAATTAAATTCATGACTTGCTTTGGATGGCATCAAAGTATGTGATGGCTGTCTCGTTGATCTCTGGATCAAATGCAAGAAAAAGGTTGGAGCATGCTGTCAGGTGCGCCAGGGCCACAGCTGTGAATGGGAAGGTCAAACTCAGTTTCACTTGCAGTTTCAGAATGAATTCCTCTCTCTCCGTCTATGCTTGCAAGGCTGTAATGACAATCTGTAGGCGAGAGTGAAATGTAGATGTGCACTTCAGCGGAATAACAATTTAACCATTTAGACATCTTGGTGTGTCACTTCTAAGTGCACCCAGGTACAGCCAGGATTAAGCATCAGTTTGAAAGTTAATCACATAGGAAGGAGATGGTTGCAGCTTGGTTTTCAATTTATAACCACAACTAGTTAAGTTTCAAAGTTTTGTCTATTATTTTTTATAATTTGTTTATTTTTTCAGGTTAATTTAATGATATTTAAATTAATTTAAATTAACTTCATTATTTAAATTAATTTTTGTTAATTAATTAAATTAACTAATTTCAAATCCTGCATACACCTATAATGCTATATAGCAATCATGTGCGTCGTTAGGTCCAATCACTCGGGGCTATAGCCCTGAGTTTTTTAAGCTTAGCCCCAAATTTTAGCCCTGATGCCAATCTTCAAAAAAAAAGTCAAACCCCAGGTAAACTTGACTTAGCCCCTGATCATTTCAATGGCTATAAACACCCCTGATAGCAATAATAATAATAATAATAATAATAATAATAATAATAATAATAATAGGCTTTGTTAATCTTATCCTTGGCTTGGAAATGTGGTCATGGAAGATGGATAGATGAAAGACTTTGAAATGATGAATCTAGGAAACCTAAGAATCCAATCCATCCATTTTCTATACTTGCTTGTCCTATGCAGGGCTCTGGAGCCTAAGAATCCAAGTATGGAAAAGAGCACTAAACCTATAATACCATTTATACAGTCATTATCAGAATGGGCAGAATGCTGTTGTGGGAGAAATAAGACTCAGAAACATAAAGTAGGTAGGATTAACATGCCCTGAACATCACCAGCTGGTTGAACTGAAATCAGGTTGTGATTCAAACTGCTTGGTGGGCACCACTAGCCATATGTTCTGAAACCTCATCTCTCACCACTAGAATACACAATTGTCTAGTTGATAAACACCAACTGAGAGATTTGCCATAAAAACCTAATGACTTACACAAAACTTAACTTGCCAAAAGCTCAGAGCGTAAAGCATTCTGGTTTAATAGGAGAAATGCCCTCCTAAGAGACTGAATTAACTCAGATTTACAATTAAACTTGACAATGGCAACAGTAATGCACATATTGTTGCACTAAAAACAATTACGCGCTTAGGGGTCTAGTCTCCCAACAAGCACGTAAGTCTTAAAAAGCGATTAAAAAACAGAAACCCTTTAATTTTGAAAATGAAAGCATGGCAGTAACATACCATGCTTATATTTGGCCATTCTCACGAACATGAAACTCTTTTGACAAAAACGAAATGTTACAGTGAAATACAGTGTTTGAATTTTAGGCAGAGCAATTAACATTACTTTGACCTATTAGGTAAATTAAAATGATGCCATTTGTAGCTCTGATTTACTGATACCTCAGCCATTTTCACCAAATAGGCACTACTGTTGCAGTTTAATACAAAACTAGGTCAAATGTTTTTAAATCTTTCAATTTTATTTCATGAAACCCACAATAGACAATCAATTAGCATAATAAGATGTATGTTCATATCTTCAGTTGTTTTGTATTGTCCATTGTTTTACTATGCAACTGATTAACTACCCCAGAGGCGAAATCAACATTTTAGACAATGAAGTTGTATAATGTGAGTCTATCATCAAACTAATAAAAAAAAATAGATAACATTAAAAAGTCACGTTAATGAGTTCCTGAGAGTGACCCATATTGTGTTCAAGAACAAATCCATATAGGCCTACTTTGGTGGTTTCCGTCTTCATTCAGAACAATTTTGTAAACAAGCAAATATGCCCAATCGATACTGTGTATATTTTAGTATTATTAGTAACATGGACATAAAGTTCAAAATGCATTGCTGATAAAATAATAATTCCTATCAACTGCATAGTCCAAAAAGATTATACAGTATAACGTAGGCATGATGTATTATTCCAAAGTAATTGCTAGTCACTTGCACTAAATACCCACACAATATCACCCTTAAGCACAGAATGGTAACTTGGTTTTGTGGACTTCAGCAGAGGACAGTAAGCAGGGACTAGCATGATTGAGATATGGTTGGAAAGGCTGAGGTGGGGGGGGGGGTGGCTTTGTATGTCCCCTGTCTGTTCGTAAGCACGTGATCAAGTGTTTTGGTTCCTTGTGTGGCAGAGGTTATGTACTGGTAGAACTTTGGTAAAATGCCTGTTAGGTTAGTGTGGTTGAAGTCACCCACAATCACGTAGAGTGTCTCTGGATGCTTGTTTTCTAGTGCACTGATATTATCGTGAAGTGCCCTATGTGCGTTGTTAGCATTTGCACTCAGGGGAATGTAAACAGCAACAATAAACACCATTGTAAACTCCTGTACCAAATAATGCAGCAAGCAGTATATGACAATAAAATGTTGCCCGCATTATTTGCTACAGGAGTTTAAAATGGTGTTTATAATTGTTGTTTACATACTGGTTTTCAAATCTAAAAGAATCTACTTATTGTACATCCATGCATCGCACAGGTCAAACACTTAGATTCTAAAAATCTAAAAAAAAAAAATCGACAAATTACACTGCTCAAAAAAATTAAAGGAACACTTTTTAATCAGAGTATAGCATCAAGTCAGTTAAACTTCTGGGATA
>JAAGVU020000001.1:39967978-39985569 GCA_011763525.2 Mormyrus iriodes
GCAGTTCTGAAGGCGAAAGGGGGTCAAACACCGTATTAGTATGGTGTTCCTAATAATCCTTTAGGTGAGTGTATGTGATGCATGTATATTTAGATGCCCTGTATTACCTCCTTACATGGAAACTGTGTGTAAGGTACAACACTGACTCGTGGTGAATACTTTGATACTAACAGCAGTGATTTAATATATTTTCTTTTCTCCTAAGTGAGTTAAATTTTTTATTGCAGATTGCAACAATTTTATGAATGCCTATGTAATGTCATGACACAATAATAACTGCATCATGACAGTTTTTTGACCCTTAAGTGAGATACACCTTGCATTTTATAAGATTAATGTAAATGCTTATTATGTAAGGTCATGAGCAGAGGTTGAGTTAGACTTTTTAACAAGTTTACATGACCAGTCTTGTTGACCATCACTTTGATTGATGGTCGTAAAAATTGTCATTATTAGCTGTCATTTTAAATATTTTTTTTATAAGATATATTGCAGGTGCATTTAATTTTCATTCATTTTTATAATCAACGTACAGAACAAACTTAGAGATTATGCATTTTAAAGGAATGGAGAAAGAAGATGAACAACGACACCGACGGTGCGGACACTTTTCATGTCAACAGCACACGGAGCAAATGAATGAATTTTGATTTTTTCCCCCTCAATGACAGCCGAACATCAGCTGCTTCTGGCGGATAGACGTTAAGGAACCTAGTTCCTGGGCCGTCTTGACCGGGAACTTTTGAAGCTCCTGGCCACTTTCATGTTTCGTTTTCCCATTGCACAACAGTAACTGTGACCTTCATGCCTAATAAGCATGAAAGATGCAAAAAGCTTGTAGGTTAATCTTCATAAATAATTTCATACGAAACTACACCGCCCCCACAAAACAATGCACAATGAAGTCATTTTGTTATTTGCTGGGAGAATCGATTGCGATCAAAACAGAACACAATTTTTATTTATATTTAATTAATATTAACCATGACATGTTTATAACTCATTATTAAATTGGGCCACATACCGATCTCTCGTTTTTGCAACCAAAAATGTATTCATTAATGTATTAAATATAAATGAAGTACAAAAATAATTTCACCTGCTAAATTTCTGCTGTGCTACTTCCATGTCTTTTTTGCACTTCGGCGTAACTTCTAAGTTTATGCGGAGTGGTCAACCAATCAGCAAGTTTATCGCTATAAGACAAAAAGAATGTGAATTACTTAATTAAGTTACGGTAAATCGCTGTCAGTAGTACGTCAAAATGATGGACGGGTTTCAGACTCAGTATCTAAAATATTCCATCATTGAAGGAAAATATTCAGTTAACGTTACATCTGGTCATGACATAAAGTAGCATCATTATGGTTCCAGTTGTTTGTAGGATTCACAGAAATTACTTTGCAAAGACATGTATTAGTAAGTATAGGCACTTTGCAGTGTATAACACTTGACAAAAGAATGAAACTGTAAATCATTTTATGGACAATGAACAGCACTGATTATTCATAAAGTTGTCCATGGGAGGAAATAAGAGACCCTGGAGGAAACCCACCACAGACACAAGAAAAACATGTAAGCTCTGCATAGACAGAACCAGAGAAAAGATAAAAATCCATCACAGATACAAGAAAAACATGTAAGTTCTGCACACACAGAACCACAGACACGCAAAGACAAAATACAAACCACCAGCCTCTGGAGGTGTGAGGCTATGCTGCAGTTCATTGTGGCCTTGTAACCCTCCTTTAACACCTTCTGTTTAACAGCTGACTTTATATGACAAATTTTGTCACTTTATGTCACTTGAATAAAAAAAGTGTCATAACACAACTTCATGGCAACATAAACCATAGCATAAATGACAGTCAACATAGGTGATATGTCAACTTGACACAGGACTTCCTAATGTTTGCATTTATGACAGCTACAAAATTTGGGACGAGCCTTTATCAATGCTTTTGTCAAGATACGTCAGCTGTCATGAAGGACTTATGTTGGTGTTATTTACCCTTCCTGGAGTAACATTAAGTAAAACTATCTAAAACTTTGCAGTTACTTAAAAAGCAGCCATTACGGTCAGTATTCCTTTTAAATGTGTTTGTGCTGTAAAGTCACACAACCATATAACCATATACAAGTTCACCCAGAATTCACAAAACATGTTTTAATAAAATAAGTTGCTTTTAAAAGATGTTTTAAGTTCTGTGTTTCACTTCACAGACAGCAGGTCACCACCAGCAGACAGAAGCTTGCATTTGAATTTATGCCCATTATTTATGTACAGTGTAGAGGTACAGTTTTTAGGGCTTGAATGAATATTTAAAATAAAGATGCTGCTGCCTTCTCTATGTCAACCTGATCCAGGAGTTCCCAATTTTAGCATTTATGACAGCTACAAGAGTTGGAATGAACCTTTATAAATTCTTTTGACAAGTTAAATTGGCTATCATGAAGGGCTTATGTTGGTGTCATGTACCCTTAAGTAAAGTTTTACCAACATTTCTTTTTTTTGTCCCTTCTAGGTGAATTTTGAAGCCATTTAATGGAGGTCAGGTCACATAATTCCTGCAACAGCTGGACCACCTATGGTCCTGTCTAAGGTCTGATGTCCCCAGTTCGCATAAGTCAAATCAATGTCATTCTGAACTAAAAACAACTCTAGGAAGGAAGAATTCAGGTCTATACTTAGCGTGGAAAATACTCTAAAAACTACTCAAGATTACTCTTTGGTGAGTTGTTGTTTGGTCAAATAAGAAACTTCCGTAAGTTCTTCAATATTCTATCTTTATACTCATCTATTCTCAATTCAATTCCTTTGTTTTCTATCATTTTACTTTTTCTTTCTTTCCATTTTGCCTTAATAAAGATGGAACAAACAGTTTTCAGAGATGCATGATGTCACGTCCAGCCCTGCCCTTCTAGCTTGCTCCAAATATTTCCCACGGGCGGGGCTGCTAATCAGCCACGCCTGTAGCTTGTTGTGGTTACCTTGTGTTCCTGCCCCCTTGTTAATCAGCCACAGGTGCCCCTCGTCCATTCCTATGTGTGCTCAAGGTCCTGGCCCAGGATGCCGGTGTCTGGCCAAGGCCCTAGCCCCCGGCCAAGAATATCGCCCCTAGTCTGGACACCCCATGGGCTCCTTGAGAACCCCCTGTCCGACCCCCTGGAGCGACAGTGACCTGGAGGAACTCAGTGACCGGGAGGCTGCTAGTCTGCAGCGACCCCTTCTCCAAGCAAGGCCTCCCCAGTCCCCAGGTCCCGTCAAGCCGTCGATGCCTGAACCCTACTCCGGGGAGCCTGTCGCCGCAGCCTCTGCCCAGGGTAACCTGCTGCCGCATCCGAGTCCCCAGAACCCGTCCGGGCCGCATCCGAGTCCCCAGAATCCGTCCGGGCCGCGTCCGAGTCCCCAGAGCCTGTTTGGGCTGCGTCCGAGTCCCCAGAGTCTGTCTGGGCTGCGTCCAAGTCTCCAGAGTCTGTCTGGGCTGCGTCCGAGTCCCCAGCGCCTGTCTGGGCCGCGTTCGAGTCCCCAGAGCCCATCCGGGCCGCGTTCGAGTCCCCAGAGCCCATCCGGGCCCCTGATCTCCTCTCCTGTTGGGGGGAAACGAGCCGAGAGGGTGGCCCTCCGGAAGAGTTGGAGTGGGGCCCACCATTCAGCAACATTCCTACCCGACCCCTTCCACCTCAATTCCAAAACCTGCCTTAAGTGAGTTTAAAATGATAGGTTTCTTTCTGTAAAATCAGTACATTTTTAATGTATTATACTTTTTAAGTACTTTTAAAACAAGGTATTTTTTACTTTTTACTGGATGACTTTTATTTCAGTAACATTTTGATGCAGTATCTGTACTTTTAAGTATGACAATAGAATGCTTTTTCTACTACTGAACAATATTGTCTGCAGATCTGGTTCTATCCATGTAAATGTTTTACTGTTACTACTCCTTGTGATCCTCGATCAGGCCATGAAACTTCCAGCCACATTATCTGCTTTGTTCCATCATCCAACTGGATGATTTATTATAGTTTAGAAAGCCAAGATGACACGAATGTTGTATTACATTACTCACGTTTGCAGGCGATGATGTGAAAGCGAACAGGCTCCTGGTATTAATTATTTTTTCAAGGCTTGCCAAACACCCACTATTTTCAAAAGAGATCCGTGCCCAGTGCCAAAATCCCAGGCATCCCATTGTATTGTAACTGTTCACCTCATCAAAACAACCACAGAGCTCTCCATCTGCATAATTAATTCAGCTTTCAGCATGCAATCTGCCTTTGGTTTGTTTACATGACATGCAGTTTTTTTTATAGAAAATATGGTTGAGCTTATTCTCTCTTTAGAAGGTATGCAACAGGTTCACAAAATTACTTTGAAAGAGATAGTATGTCTATGGGCAGTGATCATGGATGTGTCTGTGTAACTGATTTGTCAGGGGCATGATCAGTGTGTGTTGCGGGGAGGCATACAATGCCAATACAATGAAGAGATCTGCTGGTTAAACAACTCAGAAATTTGCCACCTAGCAACAGACAACTAAATGTATTGGTTTATATGTACTACGCAAGGGACACAGTAAAACATACAATCACCTTTAGCCTTTTTGGTTGTGTGCCTTCTATTACATGCCATGTATGCTGTATTACTACAGGGTCGAACATGCCTTCCCCCGGCCATCGTCTGCCTGTCGTTTTGTACCAATTTTCACATTTTTTACCAAAGTTTCCTCCCAACTCAGTCTCCACTACATCGCAACACGTCCGCCTACCATTTGCCTTAAAACCGTCATGTTTTCTCATTTCCCTTTCAAAAATTGTCATACCCTCCGGATCATAAGCGGCGTCTGGACCCCAATTGCTCCCTTTACTGTTTGAATTATCCATTATCTTCTCTATCCGTTCACCCGCTTTCCTCGTAACGAAATAGTGCTTTAGGACCCAAGCAGATACTTTGTTGCAGAAAAGCAAAGCAGGTACTTTGTTGCAAAAGGGCAAGCAATCAATTTATAACAATACGTAAGTACGTACTTTGTTATGGGAGGGCAGAAATAAACACTTTGCTGCAGATAGGTAATCAATCAGTTTACAATTCTCATGTATGCCAAATACACATTTCAGCAACGTGGATCTCGATTTGTGTCTCTGTCCTAATTATTGGGACGAAGTTTCTGAATGAGTACCTTTGCGTTCTTTTGCATCTAAGCTTCCACTTCATTTTCCAAATAGTCATCAATTCATTTACCTGGTATCTTCTACAAGACAAGACACACAGTACATTTACAATCTGCACATTCACTCAGCCTGCACGCTCTACACATTCAAACCAAGACAGAACCATAACCTCCCCCGGCAGGACTCAGTCAACTGCACGGCGGGACAATATTCATTCATGCACTGGCAGGACCCAGTCAACTGGCAGCCCGTCCCTGGCAGAACCCAAGTAACTGCGCATGGGGACAGTCTACACACTTATACCCCATTGGGATCCAGTCAACTGCCAACCTGTTTTCACTGCACCTGTGAAAACCCGTGTTTGTTCGCTGACAAACACAAGGATCCTTTCCCGTGGATCGCAATCCACTGGGAACCACAAGACTTGTCAAACCTTCACTTCATGACGCCCCTTAAACATCAACTCTAATCAAACAAATTGACTTACAGATTATTTTGATCTGTTGATCGGATTGGGATGTTCAGGCGTTCGTCCGACGAGGCCGTTCTGGTGGTGGTCCGGTCCGAGTTAATTTTGTCCTTGGACCTGGACTGGCTGGCCACGTCTCACCGCTCCGTCCCTGTCCTCACCGTCCCTGTCCTCACCGTCCGTTTGGTCCTTTTCCCTTTCTCCAATCCTGGACAAGCCCCCAAGTCTGTGGTACAAATTTCGATGAGTCGACGTTTAAGAGTTTGGCAATCTTTATTAATCACAGAGCTCAGTGGGAACAGGTACTCAGCACTCAATCATGCGTCTCGCACTCTGTTCCCCTGAACAACAAGTTCTTGCAATTTTTATAGCCTTTAGGCACTTCTGCTAATCATGGCACACACACATGTCTGGGGCCAGGTCAGCATATCTTGTGGTTTCACCCAGTCTCCTAACAGTCAGGGTGACCTTATCACTTCTTCATTGCTGTTTCTTTTAAGGAGGGTGACCTTATCGCTTCCACGTTTTCTGACCATTTGCCCTGGCCTGTATAGGCATATTCTAAGACGACATTACATACATCCCTATTTCATCATTGCTTTAGCAACATACATACATCCCTATTTCATCATCACTTCAGCTTACCCTCAGGGCCAGGTCTGCACCTTGCCCAGTCTTCTTACAAAGCAGCGCATTCATCCCAAAACAGTTCCTTAAAGTAATGCATCAACACATTCAGCAGAAGTTTCCTGTTCTAGCAGGCTTACATTGTTTTAACAGGAGCTTCTCATTATCAGTACATTAGTAAAGGCGCACTAGCAATATCAGTATCGCTTTTTAATTAAGGGTTATATATATGAATTGATTTTGCATAGATATATATTGATTTCCGTAGATAGATTTGCATAATCTGGATTTTTCTACCACAGCTATTAACACTATGTGCAAGAACAAAAGAATCTCTAGATGAAACTGAATGTCACTGCCTCTTAACCATGGTGATTATTTTTAGCTGATGATATAGCAATGTTAATCTGAGTATCCAGCCATGGTGCTCTGATTAAATGTCTAAGTAGCCTTCTCATTAGCTTAGTTGAACACTTCCTGGGAACATTCACATCATGGCCATTGAACCAGTGACAGTGAAATGAACTTTGATCACTGGGAAGATGCATGCAAAAAATATGAAGACCAACAGCAAGTGTCTAAGTTTTTGTTATGAAGTGTCGTCTGGTGGTGTCATCCATTAATTTATAGTTTTAATGACTCTGTTTTGACCTTTGATATCATAACATGCATATTTAGGATCAAGTCTGGGACAAGTGGAAAATATGGAGATGAAGGCTTAACCATATGACCTTGATTGACATAATTGACAAGCAAAAACAAGACATAGGGCAGGTCGTATCACAGTGCTTCAAGGAATTGCAAGTTTATCATCCCAAGATATAAATAAAACTTTGGCCTACATATGCAAATACCTAAATACAAAATGTGAGAACATTTTGCTTAAAATTTTTTAAGCGTTTGTATATGATACTAGAACACAACTAGAAAGACAAAGACATTAATAACATGAAGACATATTCCTAAAATATTCATGTTGAGTCCATTAGACTTTTAAATGATAAACTGTCATAGTCTTTAAAGGACAACATACATTGTGCATGTACAGGGGCTGGAGAATGAAACTGAAGCACTAGGTTTTAGACCACAATAATTTATTAGTATGGTGTTGGGCCTCCTTTTGTGGCCAATACAGCATCAGTTCATCTTGTAAATGACGGATATAAGTCCTGCATAGTATCCAGTGGGATTGTGAGCCATTCCTCTTGCAGAACAATGGCCAGGTAACTAACTGATGTTGGTAGATTAAAATGTTACGACTCACTCCTCCAAAACACCCCAAAGGGCTCAATGATATTCAGATCTGGTCACTGTGCTGGCCATGAGAGATGTTCAAATTCACTTTCATGTCTCTAAACCACTCTGTCACCAGTTCCACTGTGTGTATTGGTGCATTATCATCGTGATACAAGGCACCACCATCAGGGTACAGTGTCTGAACTACTGGGCAAACATGATACTCCAGAATGGTTCAGTAGTCCTTGGCAATGATGCAGCCATTTAAAACAATAAGTTGAGCCTTGGGAATGCTATGATATTGTGGCCCAAACCATCATTGATCCACCAATGTGCTACACTCTGGGTACGCAACAGTCCAGGTGGTAAGACACACTTTAACTCTCCCAGATGTGGGAAACTCTCCCAGATGTTTCATATTGTCCACAGCTCAAGATGTACTCTGCTGGCACCACTGAAACCAATTTTTGGCACAGAACCAAGTAACCAAAGGTTTGACTGTAGCAACCCGACTATGAATATTGGCCCTGACCCTGTTTTGGTGAGTTGAGGTGCATATTTAATTCTACAGTGAGTTGGGCTGCTGTGGTTTTACGTTCTTTGGATACAATCTAGGTCTAGGTCCAAAACTATTCTGGATACCGTGACTCTCAATAGACCACAAAGACTTGCTGTCCTGGTCATAGATGCGCCATCAAGACATGCACCAACAGCTTGTCGTTTTTTGAACTCTGATATGTCTCCCATTATGTTATCTGGATTGCAGTATTTTAAATACAGTTGTGCTATTGCACTGCTATTCAACCTTCACACTCTGCTCTTACTGATGGAGTATGCCATCAGTGAAGACTGGCCACCAGGCTGCAGATATACAGCTCTAGAAAAATTAAGAGACCACTATATATTTTTTAAAAAGGCTATATTGAGCAGCAGGTTGCTTCCAGGTTTAAAATTTCTAAGACAGCAGTACACTCAAACAAGGTAAAGCAGGAGACACTGGGAACGACCAGAAACCAGTCAGGTAAAGGGTGGAAGTGACTTTCTAATGCCAGAGATGACCGTTAACTTATCCAACAGTTTCTCATGAATCGGCAGATGACATTGAGTGACCTAATAAAGGAATGGGAAACATTAAGTGGTTTGAAGTGCACTGCTAGGACAGTTTGTATCTGGCTCCTAGAAGCAGGACTGAAATCTTGTAAAGCAAGGAAAAAGCCCTGCATTAATGAGAAACAGAGAAGAACCAGCCTACAGTTTGCATAAATTGAGAAATGAGTAAAACAAAAAAAAAATCCTGTGGTCTCTTAATTAATTTTTCCTGAGTTGCATATAGGCGTGAAACATCAACCACTATTGGCCAGCTGTTTCATTGTCCAACCCCTGTATTTCCTAAAATTCAATGGAGGAGATGAGGAATAATGGTGAAATAACTGTGCTATAAATTTTCCTTCTCTTTACTGTGAATTAAGATGTCACCTGATATTCTCCTTATATTTAAAATGGTACTAATCATACGATTGTGTTGTGTATTCTTGAGTATCAATAAATGAATAAAGAAACAAATAAACAGGGGTGTGCTGTAATATATCACTCTACATTTTTTATACGAATTTAGCTATTGATATAACCTAAATTATTGTAATATAAAAATTATAATTTTAGTTTGAACCTCGTACACCTGGTTCAAGAATAAATACATATACATATAAGTACATGAAAGAAATTTCTGCTGTATGATCCAATGGCAGTGTATGAAGCAGCAGCAATAGCTGGGGGTCTCATTCCACATGGCTTACATTCACTATGTCATACATTGGCTGAAGCTACAGCGTTCATATACGGCACAGTTACATGCATCACAACACAATTACCACCACTGTCCAATGATCAGGCAAACAAATTACTTTCAAGTGTCAATATGAAGATTAACAGGGTGATAGCTAGCTAATGTATTTAATGGGGGTGACGTATAGCTAATGGGGGTCTGGTCACAGACGTCACACAGCAACTAGTCAACAAAACAGAAAATTTTCTGCAGGCAATGCAACAAAAGGAAAAAAAAGAAATATGTAGATGCGTGTTCTGTTAAACAGCCCGTGAAGTAATTGAGATTAGATTTGTATTTTCAGAGTTTAAAAAGCATGTTATTTTGCCTGGGATCTCTGACAAAGCCTATAATGTAGAGCTACTCGATGCCTCTACACAACACTTCTCCAGATGGTTTTACCTATTCAGTGGCATTTAGTTCTCCAGCTGCATTGTTTGTCTGTAAATATTGCACCCAAAGGATTAATTGTTTTCTGTCGATTTCTGCTTGGGAGTACATTGTAAACCTGAGGGATAATTTGGATGGAACCAGCTGTCTGTGTGTTATATTGGAACTTGCTCCTCCTACTAGACACCTCTTGAAACTGATCAGACTAAGCCTGATTCACAGACATTTTGCATTTCTTTTCTTGGTCACATTTAATGGGAATATTGAAAAAATATAATATTTCTTTGAAATATACTTGACGCCACAAATATTTGCTAGATAAGCAGTACTCAGCAATCATTTTTGTTCCCCTATCAACATTACTCTCATCCCACTTGCTATATAGATTTATTTTTTGAGCATATCCTTTAAAATGGTGAAAATGCGCTTTACAATCTTCCCATAATGCCATCTCCTGACCTTCCTTATTGAGTTTCTTGGACTTTTTTCCAAGTAGTACTCGTTGACCTTGCTAATTGTCCAGTGAATAATTTCCTCACATTTATAAGGTGCCTCCACTCTCCCTTATACATGTGTGAAATCTCCACTGGGATTTCCCATACCCTCTCCATAACCTTTCTTGTGATATTCTTACCTCCTGCTAGTAATCTGAACAAGGATTTGTCTGAACTTTCTTCATCAATAGCTGAAGGATATTACTGACCACTTTCCCAGCAGCCCTCTCATGTCATGTACTCAGTTTCACTGTGATGGGCTGTCCAGGTTCACAAATAATCACAAGAAATCCAGAAACAGCTCAGCCTGTTGCATTTCTCCAGAGGAATGTGAACATTTTTAAAAGACCCTTTTTGAGGTCCCAATCTCTTGTGGCATTCATCAATCAACACCAACCCCCGAACCGACATCGACTGTCCATTTTTTTCTTCCCGACATTGACCCCTTTCCTTCTCATTTTCTCCCAGTCTTGTTCCTTCTTGGTCTGACTTTGTACACACATTATATACAAATCAAGTACTTTGGTTTGTTACGCTATACCATAATAGCCCCTATTAATTCTGGGCAGTAAAAATCAGAAGGAACAGGGTCCTTGTTATGAATTTAAATGAAAGCCGTCAGAGCAACCTGGCAAGGGAGGAATCTGAGGCAGCGCACGGCTGAGGCAGATCTCCAGCCAGAAACGGTCTGTGAAATAACCACTAAAATAGAGCACAATCTCAGCACCAGGATTTGATAGAACTGCCTCGCACTGCACATGGGGCCTACCTAGGCTGCTGGGCCACAGCTATACTGTGTATGAGAAGTGCAGGTATGTTAATGGTTCAGTTCTCTCCAGATGGCTGGTTCAGCTCTTTTGAATATAACAGGTAAGGTCCCCCCCCCTTCTTTTCATCCTCCTGCTTGTATTCAAGGACAACAATGTTAGTGTAATTGTGAGATAGGAATGTGGGGCTGTCCTGGGGTAGGGTGCGGTCATGTGATGAACTCAGTCATTTACTTTACCTGTACATTCTTGCTGAAAATGGATAGCTGGCTTTTATGTTATCCTCCTAGTTCAGACTACACGGCTGGGCCTTGATGTCTAATTCTATGCCCTCATACAGCCCTGCAGACCTGATGCCCATTATAATTCTCTGAATGTTGTCCTTGTACTGATAAAATGGCTGTTTTTTTTGGGGGGGGTGGGTCTTTTTTTAGTCCTCTCCACACTTATACCCAAATAAAAGACCCTATTCTGTCCTCCCATCCCCATGTCACATGACTTTGTTTACCATCCACACAAAGTAACAAATCATATCCAAATAAACAAACAAATGAGTAAATTTAGAACAAAGGCCACATCCTATTCTGCTGAGTGAGGCCCATGTGAGTGTGCGTGTTCACACACACACCCTCAGCCATTACGGATGAATAAACTCCCCAAATGCTGTTGCCTATCTTTCAGGAACCAGAGGGGATAAACAATAAAGTCTTTATCTGCCTTGAACTGGATGAACCTGAGCCTGAATGATTTGTATGTCTTTGTTCTTGTGATATGACTCCTGCAAGAAGGCATGTTTCTCTTTTTTAAGATTTCAGATTTATGTGAATTTCATCTGTAGAACTGCATTGCAAACAAAAAAACAATTTCCTTGAAAAATGTGTTTTTCTTTCAAAATTAAATCAGAATTAATGCTAATCTGGCATAGTACCTCAAGGAGGTGCAAATGATCTTAGAATTAGCATCAGTAGGACAACTACAGTTTTTTTCAGTCACAAGATGACAATGAAAATTTTCAGTTTTAGGCAAGTGAATGTTCTTCTGTTATAGTCACATGTTAGAAATTTACTATAACACCCGTTTGCCATTATTTGCTAGAGCCAATCAGTACTTTATTTTAATGACACATGATTGCAAAAGAATATATTTTAAAATGTATGTCTTTTAAACTCATTTTACTGTTTAAATCCATGTGACCATGGACAGTGACCAGTGCATGCATTAAAATTATTTATAAAATGTACTTACATTATGTATCAATACATTACTAATTCCACAGTTTGCAAGTTAGACTGTTGTTAAAAACTGTAACACATGAAGACATTGTATTAATTTGCAATTACAAATTGTCTTTCTTAAATGTAGAATTAATAGATGTTATGGTTCAGTAGCTTTTAATCTAGAAGCAGTCAAAGGATCTGTCAAAGATGGACAGCGATGGTCTTTGTGATTTTTGGAAGCCTGTTTCACATGCACATGATAATAAATATGAAGCACAATTAAAGACAGACTTTGACTGGACAATTTCTGCTACTTCAGTCTACCTAATACTCAAAATATAACTCAATTAATGACATTAGTGAACATGGACTGACCTATTCTTATGGAGGTCAAGAGAACTAATGTTGCAGTCATGTAAACCTGTAAACAGCATATTTTGGGAGTATTTTTTTGTAAAAATAGTATTTTACCATTTTTATTGATTTTGATGGATTAAAAAGAAGGTTAAAAAGGATTTAAAAAGAAACATGACTCACATAACCACTTAAACTAATGCGTTGAATTGCTGAACCTGACCCACTTTATTTTTGATGAGAGCTCCTGAGTTGTCCCTGCCAAATATTCACCACCTTCAAAACAATTTAAAATAATTAAACATGTGCATTTACACTTCATTGCTGTATTCACCCACTGAGTATTATTGGGTGTTAAAGAAGGCCTTTATTGTAACAGAGAATGAATTGATAGATTCATTAGATTACCTGTTACTCAACTTGTTATGATGTCTGTGATACTGTGGAATTAACACTGTATCTTAAAGTAAAATAGTACAGCCAGGTTTAACAAGAAACAAACTGGGAGAATAATCCATTATCAGTTTGCCTCTACTGACAACACCTTGCAAGACCACACACTGGAGTTACTAATGTAACAACTGCCTGTCATACTAGGTTAAAATGCCTTTTTAAAAGTACCCAATAGAGAGTGTGAAACAGGTACAGCCATTCCTTTTACTTCAGACTTTTTCTACTTGAATGTTGAACTGGTAGGGGCAGCTTTTGAAGGGGAACGTGATGCGAAATGTGTAATGGAGGACGTCATTCTCATGAACCAGTTTGTGTTCTTGAAAATGGTTATATGGATTATAATGGATAATATAATTTGCTTTCTAATTGCTAGCCAAATGTTTATGATTGGCTAACATAATAAGTGCACCTGAAGGGGCATGTATAAAACGTAGAAAATGTGAACTAATGAATAATTATATAATGTAATTATTATATGAATATCAAGCTTAGTGACTGAAAACAACCTTCTGAGACTCCAGAACCTCTGAGACTTCCATGAACCTCTAATTACTTGTAACCAGCAGCCTGCAGGCTCCTGCCTGGTTGCCAGAAGGGCTGTATGCAGCAGTGTTCTGGATTGAGCCCTCCAGCTTGCAGTAAACTCCCAGACGCATTTTATCAGTGCTTATAATGGGTGATTTTACTAGCTCATCCACCCAGTAGCCCCAAACTTCCACACAGTACATATATGAAATCCAAGTAAATGAAGAGAAAATAAATATTAATAAATAAGAATGAATATTAAATACATATGCTTATCACTCCAAATCTGTATTGGATAAGTGGGATCAATCATTAGTCATGAATTTGATCTGTATAAAAACAAGGAGCACGGCGAGGGGGAGGCCTTCAGGGCACAGCATATCTAATTATAAGAAGATGGATGAACAAAGGTGCCACAGTCAGTTAGCCAGTTAACCAGTCGTGAGAGTGAGTATTGGCATAACAGGAGGTGATTGACAGTCAGCCTGCAGACAGTAAAATTAATATAATGCTAAGGGGCAAAAAATAGGAAATGAGAGGCAAAATAAGGTGTTTGTAATATTATGCAAATTGTTTGTCCAGGGATTACCTTATGACCACTAGAATAAAATATTACCGTATCCTGTATGTGGTATTGAAGAGGTACATGCCTTTTGTGTAAGCAATCTGTTTTTCTGTATTAAACAAAAAAGTTTTACAGAGTGGTTCAGAATGCATCATTTTAGCTGATTCATTAACTTCATTTTGTAATTGTATAAGTGTTCTTGTTCTTAGGCATGCTACTGCCAAATATTGTATACATATGAATGTGAACAAAAATCAAAAAAGTGGAGATAGGGTTTTTTGTCTTAACTAAAATCTGTTTGATCTTCAGTCAAAAACAATTACATAAACATGGCTGAATGAACAAAACATTTTAAAAATGTATGTAATACACAAGGCCACTTGTGTGAGATCACTACCTGACATTCAACTGATTGTTACTCTTAGCTGCATTGACTACATTCAACTACTCCTCCTGTACCACAATGGAGAAGTATTAGTAAATTTCTTCATGCAGAAAGAGTTCAACTTAGTGACTTGTGGGTTTCATGAGTATGAGCTGATTGTGGCATAACATTGTAATGGGTTTCAAGTTGGTGTGTTGACTAGGCCAGTCCTAAACTATAACTTTCTTATTTTATGACCATACTTTACCATGAGCTTTCACTTATGGATGGATGGCCTGATATTATTTGATAATTTTCTAGTATGGAAGTAATTTTAATCTGAGAGCTTCAGATTCCATTATCAACTGACGGCTAAGTTTGGTAAACCTGAAATGAATATTCATATTCTTATTACTAGGGAAAAAAAAAGTATTTAAATGACAGACTCTAATTATCCATTTATTTAGAGCGAGTTGGCCAGGGTCCAATAACACCTCATGTTTATATATGTTTATTTATTTATTGATTGATTGAGTGATTATTTTGTTTATTATTTTCACTCTCTTTTAAGGATTCCCTCTGTGTATTACAATGCTCTTATTTTTTTTTAACTTTAATAAACTTTTAATAAACTTTTTAAATTTAGTGCGTGGAATTGCTGACAATCAGATAAGGAGAAATTGAAATTAAGTATAATGTATGTAGATGTACGTGTGTATGTGTGTGTGGGAATGAATATATTACATTCCTCCAAAATGTTATAAAAAACCTGTTAATCTGACCTCGTGGGGACATTTTTTCCGGGCCCCTCAAATGGAAACTCCATTTTATAAAAATCTCTGAATGCAATCAAAAAATTAAATATATCAAAAGTCTTGTATTTTGTTTGGTTACATATGATTAAGGATAGGACTGGGTAGGGGTTAAGGTTGTCATGGTAAGGATTAGGGTTTTGGCTATAGAAATGAATGGATGATCCCCACAAAGATATGAATACAAGTCTATGTGTGTGTGTGTGTGTGTGTGTGTGTAAATATATATAAATTCTAACTATATAAATAAATCAGTCATATTTGTACATGTTTGTCGTGGTAGCTAAAGTTTATACATGAAACTCAGAATTATTTATTTATTTGTTTGTTTACTTTGTATGCCATTATATGATGTCTGAGTTTACAATGAGTTGAGATGCCTTTCCAGTTCCTTTTTTGATTTCGATGCCCTTCCTAGCAGAAGGTTTTTATTATGGGTATAACTAGAGATAATAAAAACCCAAGCATCTCCATTCTCCTGGGATTTTCACATACTAAAATGCTTAGATTTTTAAGGAAATGGTATGATGAACAAAAGCATCCAGACAGTGGAACTACTGGGAACAAAAGCACCATGTTAATGAGAGAGGTCTGCAGAAAATGCCCAGGCTTTTTAAAGTTAACAGGAAGGGCATGAATGCAAAAATACAGCTTGGTACAACAGGAGTGTATAAGATGACTTCTATGAAAACACAACTCATCTAATCTTGAAATGGTTCTGTAGGCAAAAATTCCTATCCAGTATTAGCTAGAAGTGCATAATAAGATGTCCAATGAATGCTGAAGCATGAAGTTCTTAATCATGATTGCATGATTTTAGTGCTGTGCCATGAAACAGTTCGCCGTTTGTGCTGAGATTTGGCTTAATATCAAAATAATTATATGAATAGCATCTGGTAAACCAGAATCTGTTGCTTTACAAAAAAACCTGTTGCGTATCTTGAAATCAGCAGTAGTCAGGTTAAAATATGTTTTTTTTTTACTTTCCTTTACTTTGATGTTATCTTATGTGCTCATACAGTTCAAAAGTTTATGCAAGATAAAAAATCCTGCATATGTGCTTGAGTGTAATAAATTAGAAACCACTAAACAAGAAATTACATAAAATATATGCCCTGAACAGTAAGATGCCCTTTCTACTACTAGTTGCTCTACTCAGAAATGATTGTTTGGAAGTATCTGGTAGTAGGAAGCTCTCAAGAGTGACTTTCCCTTTCTCCTCAGACATGTCCTGCAATTAGAGAAAGTGTTCACAGCTGTGCCCGCTTCTCTACTTCCTGGTACTAGAGGAGATTATTGGCCATCTGGAATGGTGAGACACTTCCCACCCTGTCCTCCCCAGTGAACAAGAGATGCAACAAAGTTACATCATCCTTTATGTGCACATCCCAACTCTCTAAGAAAATACTTAGATTCGGCAGGGCTCATGAACACAGTTATAGACCTTCTGTCCGATATATTTTTGTAAAATGTTCCATTTGCTGGCTTGGGTTACTTTTCACACACCAACCACCAGTTGACCTAATGAATTTTTTAGTCACTACTTGTTAGAAACTTTCAGATGCCTTCCTGTTGCTATTAGCAGCTCTTAAATGCAGTATATTTCAGTTCATCACTAGACTGAGGAAAGATATACTTATTAGCAAAATAAATACAGAAATGGTAACATCAGCTGTTTTTGCATAGAACAAATATATTTATATTTATATATAACTTCATTTAAATGACTGTTCCACCCATTTTTATTTAATGATGCAGGTTATGGTTCTGGCTGGACCAGAAATAGAAATGACCAGGTTTCATTCTGCATTTCATTGTCAATCACGGCAGAGCAAAACAATACAATGGCACAAGATTCAGCAGTGATATAATAACAGTAATTTCTGAGCCATGTTTTATTTATTAGGAGTCATTCATTATTATTATGAGGTAAGAATCTAATAGAATGAGGTGAATTTAGACATGAGTATGAAAGCTATATGTATAGGATAAAGACATATGGAAAATGCCCTTTTATGACCTAATTACAGCATTTTCCTAGGAATACAAACAGATTAAATTTTTGTGTCACCCAAGATAATCTTGCACGGAAGGGGCAGAGGGGGTACGGTTCGGGGGCCTCAGGATTGCGTCTCTGCTTTTTGCAGATAACGTGGTCCTGTTGGCATCATCGGGCTGGGACCTACAGCATGTGTTGGGGCGGTTTGCAGCTGAGTGTGAGGCGGCCAGGATGAGAATTAGCATCTCCAAATCTGAGGCCATGGTTCTCAACCAGAAAAGGGTGGATTGCCCTCTCCAGGTGGGGGATGGGTTGCTGCCTC
>JAAGVU020000001.1:39986033-39997393 GCA_011763525.2 Mormyrus iriodes
AGTTGAGGTGGTTCGGGCATCTATCTAGGATGCCTCCTGGACGCCTCCCTGGGGAGGTGTTCCGGGCATGTCCAACCTGGAGGAGGCCCTGGGGCAGACCCAGGACACTCTGGAGGGATTATATCTCTCAGCTGTCCTGGGAACGCCTTGGTATTCCCCCGGTGGAGCTGGAGGAGGTGACCAATGAGAGGGAGGTTTGGGCATCCCAGCTTAGATTGCTGCCCCCGCGACCCGACCTCAGATAAGCGGTAGAGAATGGATGGATGGATGGATGGAAGTCTTTCATAAAGTATAGGTAAAAGTAGTAGTTGTAGTAAAATAAAAATGCAAACGTATTACCTACTAATAAACTAAGGCTGAAAACCCAACCATTGTTCTGTAATTGTCAGAGGTTGCTGTGAAATGCAAAAATGTTTGCAATCAGTTTAAAGAACATATATTAAAATGGAAATTCAATTGCACATTTCAAATTATGTACACAGGTACAAAATTGATTTAAACATGATACCAGCATTCTCACCTAATCTGATTACATCACTGTGTAGGGCATAAAGATATTGTATGGGCATTCTCCTCTATTGGCATAGTACACTTGGTATGGTCGTTGAAAGCACACAAATGAACATATCTGCCCACTTTTATAGATTCTGCATTGTCAGCTGATATCTCTGATGTGGGATAACCAAATTTCCAATTTCCAGCTATGTCATTATTACTTTTACACCTGAGGCAAAGTAAACAGACAAAAAAAGTGCAGGGTGAGGCATCAGGTTTTACAAAGCACAGGATCTCCACACATCAGAGTAACTAACATGGCCATTCCTTTCCCTTACCCTGGATCACACTTTATTTATGACACTTTTTTTTTGCACTATATTACATTTCATTTAGAACTTCATTCATTCACTTTGACAGGTCTCTTACCCAAAGTGGCCTACATGACAACTAAGGCAAATCTTTTATACACTTCGTGCAACTGTAGCTGACACTTCTGCAGTTAGTATCAAAGTTATATAACACACCACATTAATTTGTGCTACAGTCATCATACAAGAGCAGTTGCTTGACGCTCCGGGTTTATATTTTTGTCATTTTTTGTTTGAGTTTAGAAAATATTAGCTATTCATTTTTCATTTAATATATGCATGTCTTTTGTAAATCTTGTCTGTTATCTGCATTGTTTTTCTTTCACATACTTTTGGGAGACTTGATGTATCATTTGAAAAATTTAGCTGGGTTTGGATGTTCGTTGAACTTTTTAGCCACAATTCCAAAAGGTATGTTTGGTGCAAAAACTACCCTGCTCATCATCAAAAGAAAACCATACCCATGGTGAAGCATGATGGTGGCTACATCATGCTTTGGGGTTGTTCTTTTTCAGCTGGAACTGGGGCTTTGGTGGAGGGAATTATGAACAGTTCTACCAGTCAATACCAGTCAATTTTGGCCCAAAACCTTCAGATGTCTGTTAGAAAGCTGGAGGTGAAGAGGAATTTCATCTTTCAGCACGACAATGACCCCAAGCATGCATCTAAATCAATAAAAGAATGGCTTCACCAGAAGAAAATGAAAGTTTTGGAATGGCCCAACTGGAGCCCAGACCTAACTCCAATTGAAAATCTGTGGGGTGACCTGAAGAGGGTTGTGCACAGGAGATGCCCTCACAATCTGACATATTTGGAGAGCTTTTGCAAAGAAGAGTGGGCAAATATTGCCCAGTCAAGATGTGGCATGCTGATATTCTCTTACCCAAGAAGACTGAATGCTGTAATTAAATCAATAGGTACTTCAACAACGTATTAGTTTAAGGAGGTGAAAACTTAAGCAACAAGCTTATTGCTTGTTATCTTATCTTTTATTTTTCCATCTTACATATTTATTTGTTTT
This sequence comes from Mormyrus iriodes, assembly GCA_011763525.2. Classification (NCBI taxonomy): domain Eukaryota; kingdom Metazoa; phylum Chordata; class Actinopteri; order Osteoglossiformes; family Mormyridae; genus Mormyrus; species Mormyrus iriodes. The sequence continues at coordinate 39,987,921 of JAAGVU020000001.1, forward strand.
TCAGTTGAATTGTACAGGTTATAGGTAACATTAAAGGTGGAAAAAGTTTTGAAATGATTTAACATGGTCTCATTTTTTACATCACAAAAACCTGGTATTTCAAGAGGGGGTGAATACTTTTGCAAGGCACTGTAGTATTAAAATATTGTTAAATGTTGAACTCCTACCTAAGCTGTGATCATCTCCAATTCATATTACTATCTGTTTGCTGTGTATTGCTGAAATGATATTGAACAAAAATGATTCAGTACAAATTATAGACCTGGTTTGTTTAATAAAAACTGTTAGTATCAATGGACAAGATTACATTATTTGTGGCCTTAAAGTTTTTAATTGTTTTCTGTAAAACAGAAATGTTTGCAAGGGTCAGCAGTGTTAATTGATCGTGCTTACCCAATGAGTTGTGTAATCTGTTCAGTACACAATCTGATGCGATCTACATTTTTCTGTCATGATACAATAATTCATGTAGTCCACAATATTGGTTAAATACAGTAGTATGACATTAGGTCCATATTGAAAACATGCATCAAGGAATATATTTTACTCTGTGAGTTTACATTTACTTTTTATGGTAAGATCAATGCCCTATGATGACATAATGCGCAATCCATATCTGTATCCCACAGCACACTCAGAGCTTTATAATGAATTTCTTATGACCCCTCTTGAGTGTGTTTGATTTAATTATTTAATCAAGATGATATTTCCTTGCCCACATAAAATGCAGCCCTTCATCAACATTTTGGGAGCTGAAATAAATGGGATGACAGAAGCTTGTTCTCTCATCCACACTGAATTTTATGTAAGCTGTGGCAAAGTCACCTAAAGGGTATCTACTGTTTCACTCTGAAAGCACTAATCAATAGAATGTGGCTAGTGAAACTTAACATATATTTATCGACACGCTCTGTACTTGTCCTCAGCAAGCAGTTTTCTTTAGGTAGACTTTCAAATGCTTTCCTTTGCTGTCAGTGTTTAAAGTAACTGATATATGTCAAACTTCATGTAAAAAAAGTGATACAAGTATTACACACATGGTAATATTAGCTATTTTAGGCGCTTTATGTGAATGACAGCAAATAAATATTTCAATTTGCTAATCAACCATATGTTCAGTTAATGTGAGATATGTTTGGATGGTTTCCAAAAACATTCTGAATATTTTCCCTTAAAACAAGTTTCAGAGGTCTAACAATAGGCCTCTATGTGGGATATAAGAGCTAAGAAAGTTTCCATACCTGCCGCTTACCTGTCTCCTTTTTTTGCAGTTAATACCAACAACTTGTGGGAGGGGCATGAGGATACTCCTGCAACCCTGATAACCTTGCTGAGAGCGTTTGGCCCTTCCTCGATGCAAAAAGATTACTGTAATCCAAGTGGGAATTCTGGGTTCAGTTCTCACCATGATCGTCCCCAGGAGGTTCTAATATATTAAGGAACATGTTTACGCCCCTCTTTTAATAATTTGGTCTAATGAAATGAAGCAGATGTGCTTCAACCAATAATAACTCTTAATAAGATACTGTAACCAATGACATGACCTCAAGGCACAAGGGAGGGAGTTATATATACAGCCAGTGTAGTGTTGTAATGTGGGTAGCAGAGTGTGGCAGCAGCTATAACTGCTCTTCTGTCTGACTTTGACGAAAATTAATACTTTTAGAATAATGTCATCCATCCATCCATCCATCCATGCATCTTCCAACTGCTTACACTATTTAGGGTTGTAGCAGTGAAATGCTAAAGCTGTGAATGTGCCAACAAAGATACATTTGGAATGCATAGATACTCAATGGTTCATTCTTGGCCATTGTAATATCACTTTCACTGAAAATTGCATGGATTTACTTCATCATTATTAAAAGAAAAAAAAAAAAAACAGACCTGTTCCATACATAAATAGAACTCAGTGTAATTGGATGCCCAAAAGTTTCCCAAAGAAATCTAGCCTCACATGGTTTCTAAGTAAATTTTCTTTTTGAGAAGGTTCCTGACTATCAAAAACAAGGCCAGGTCATGAGTGATCCTACTCCAATGAAAACATGAGCCACATATCATTATGGGTTATGAGTGAGGAACTTAAACTATTCCTACTCCTGCCATGGATCGGAAAGCAAATGAATAATTAATAGGTCATACATATTTAACACACCTTATAAAACACAAACATTAACTCTGTATCCAATTATCATGGTAATGATTAAATATAATAGAGTTTGTATTTAGTTTTGATAATATTGCATTATTATTCAGTATTATTCTGCTCAATTCAAATTAACCTTTATTCCTTGAATATAATTGCTTGCATTTTATTTTACAAGTCTATAAATAATATTTTTAAATATTAGAATTCAAAATTAAAGATCTTTTCTATAGTACAGATCTAACTGTAAACCAGGAAATATATCATTTCTAACTGAGGGGGAGAAATGTATATTTTCCTCACTCACATATGCAGTAAAATAAGGCAATGTTTAGTTTTTGAAAGGCACTGTAGTGTGTTGCATGGGACTTAGCAGGGGTGATGCAGTTGCTTCCTTGTATTAAAATATTTGTTATATTTATCATATCAAAATACTGTTATCTCTACTGCTGCAGCAGAGAAAGGGGACAACAGGCACAGAAGAGGTGCAGGATGCCCTGGCAGGAGCGAGGTTTATTTAAGGACATGGGGAAATAAGACATGAGAAAGAGACAATTGAGAGGGTGGCAGATCTTCCCCCAAGCAGGCAGGAGCTGGTCCTTGGGAGTTGGGTTTGTGAGGTGGCAGTTCCCTCAGCGCGGTCATCCTCTGGGCTAATTGAGCAAGGAGAGGAAGTACAAACAGCTCCCTGACCTTGTCCCCAGCATGGGCTTTTAGCTACACTGGAGAAGACAATCCCGCCCCCTGGGTGGGGTAATTAGTAGCCGCCTGTCGCAACCTGTCAGCCTTCCTCATGTATGGTTTCTGGGCTGATCGTGAAAGACCTGTTGTTTGCTTGCACAGTTCTGATTGAGGACTGCCGATGCGTGGCAGATTCCCAGCTGGTCGACACATTATGGTGTTTTCTGCAAAATCTTTGCATCCTACAGGTATGCGTTTCATGCACAGGGCCTGTTATGAGTGAAATTTGAACACAGACTTTCTGTATTTCTTGGCCTGTATTTCTAACATACAGTGATGATAAATAAAGCATAAGAACTAACCCCTGCTTTAAAATATTTTAACTATAATGTGTTAGCATTGTTTTCAAAGAGCAAAAGGGGGACGAGTGTTATGGGGGGCAAAAAATTATTGAATTATTGAATTGGCTGCTGCTTGCCTCCTTGTTTCATCGAGTAAAATGAAGTAAAGGTTTAAAGTCTTTCATCAAAAACAACCCCATTACATTATAACTCTATTATATTATGCTATTATATTATCTACTCTTACAATTGCTTAAAAAAGAATCTTTGAAGGTAGTGACACATACAGTATATTCTTTATGATATTCCGCAGTTCCATATGTGTACTTTTATTTAGAGAATAAATTCCTGTTGCGTTACATTCTGATGGGTGGAAGTCACTTTTCTCTGGACAATTATTTATGCTGTTTTGAATTATGTAGTCTGAGTGGATAGCATTGTTGCCTTACACCTCCAGGGTCAAATCTTTCCCCAATGGATTTCCTCCTTTCCCGATGCTGCTGTGATAAGCTCCACCCCCTGTTCCATGATCGTAAACTAAGTAATCCTTGTAAAGATTAATGAATTTTGAATTCTGGTTGCGCATATGGAATCCTCTAAGGCCAGTAAAGGACTTTTTTCAGATGGAAGAAGAGCAATGAATCCGTATAATGGTTAAACACTATGTAGCTCTTTTGCATTCTGTCCCTGTTAGTTCATCATGATTGTAATCTGGTTGCCAGGTGTGGGAACCCTTGAGTTTCTACTACAATGGCACTATATATCTTTTCCTCATTAGTTTGTCATACAGTTGCAGTGGCCTTCAGGAACAGCCATCACTCTGTATGGTTCTCATATGGAAAGGCATGGAAGTATTTCTTGAGCTTGCTCTGTGCAGTTGAGTGCAGATGCAAATATGAACCAAGAGGAGTTATGTTTTAAAAATAATTGTCTAGATAACTTTAAATAGAATTTATATACACAACTTCAGAAAAAAATATTTTGATATTTTATTTTGAATAATTGAATTTTTGGCTGTTGTGTGTATGTTTTAATATGAATGATGATAATAAAACTATTGCGCTTGGCATGAAACCAAATGAATTCTTCTCAAAAATAAGCTACATTGTAAATTACCCTGGAATGATTCTGTGGTATCTATGGTGTCCGATAAATGTGACCTCAAAACACATCACATCTTCCACAGCCTCCAACCCTGTGGCTCTTCAGTTAGGTCCCCAAACCGGGAGTGCAATACATTCAAAGTATAATCGTGAGCATTGAAAGATCCACAAGGGTATTCCCCATTTCCACTAGTGCCCATGCTTTGAAATTTCACATAAATGTGAGTCCATACAAGAAAATATTGAAAACTGACATTAACCCTCTGGAGTCTGAGGCCTCTCAGCCACTTTTGTAGTAGTCTGACATGCCTTGACCTTTTGAAATATTTCACCTATCTAAAAAACATTTATTCCAAAGTGCTACAAATGTTTTTATTCAGCACGAATTCCACCAATAATCGGAGATTCCTTAGAATTCCATTATTCTATTTTTTGTTAAAAATCAACTTTAAATTCAAAAAGATTAGTGAAAATGTTGTGCCATATGACCTCTACCTTTTTGTATTTGATCTGCACTCCTTCAAAACCAGTTTTATCCTAAATAAATCTCTTGAATCTGTTGATTTAATCTCAAAACCTTTCTCATTTCTTAAAAATTTAACATTAATTATCCAAAGAATACATATAAATCTGCCAATGTTGATTATTATATTAAACAAATATATCAATAAATTTATCATGAAGGAGGACTCACCTCTCTATACGAGAATGTTTCTATTGGGTTAAGCTGCTTCATGTGGAGAGGCCTTTGGGAAAACCTTTGCATGCTGTCAAATAGAGGTTCCCCAGACACTTCTGCACTCCAAACAATGACAAAAGGACTTCACATACATTCCTGCTCATTAATTTGATGAGGTGACCAGCCAGACAGATGACCTCTCCTTCATGGGGGCACAGAATGCAGAAAAACCTGTAATTTATGTTTCTTGTCTTGGCACCCCTCTTGAGTTCAGATTGTCTTCTGTGAGGACAAAATTCCTACTGTCTGCTCATCTTTGTTTTCCAACCGCACAGAGCCACTTGTGTCACAGAAGAGTGAAAAAAAACAATAAACACTAATAAGCAAAGACATCAGCATTATTTAATATTGCATATTAGTATTGGTCTTCCAACGTTACCATGTTATACCATTTAATAGATAGAGATAATAAGCATTTCCTAAGTGCAAACATTATCTACCTTAATTGAGTAACATACAATTCAGATGCAGTGATAAATTTATAATGATAAATATAGCATAACTGAAGTAAAGCAAAATAGTACACTTATAACTAACACAAATCTCATAGATTTTATTATGAATGATAGTAATAGAAGTTACAATGGATATCTATATTTGAATGTTTGTAGCCTTAAGGCCTAAAATAAAACATATTAAATCAGTCTTTTTTTCCCTTTCATACAGACATGGTAACAAAATTGCAGGGGACAAGTACAAATTGACAAGTACATTATTGATGACAAGTACAAATCTGGAGGTCTTTAATATATCACATGCGACATAGTGCAGACTATAGTAGTATATAGTATACTGCAGAGGAAATACTGCATCACCAGAACACTGTTTACATCTCTGTCCTACTAGAGTAAGATAGATAACTTTACAAGGAGACAGCCTGTCAGAGAGGCTCCCAAAAGGGAAACTTTGAAAGAGATGCAGCGCTTTTACAGTGACTGACCTCTAAATACAAGTAACAGCCATTTTGCATGTTCTTTTGAATGTGGGGAAGCAAGACAAGATCGAGACTGCTTCTGACAAGGAATTATGTTGTTTGATAAAAACACGTTTGAAAAGAATCCAACAAAGCACATCACCCAAAGAACATGATACTTACTGTCAAGCATGGTGGTACAGTGATGATGTTACTTTCCAGTAGGAATGGTAAAACAGAAAAGCTCCAAATATCAAGCTTTTTGAGAAAAAAATAAACGCCTGCTTCCCTCAATAAAAATTCTCAATGATGACTGAAAAACTGAGGTCTGACATCTTGATTGGTCCAGTCAGAGCCCATACTTCAATCAAATCATATACTTACCCGGCAGAAGAAATACCATGATCATCAAGGTGGTTCACCCAGAGTGAGGCTCAGCCATTTTACTGCGGCTGTGCTGACCCCTGCGAATTCCCCAAATGTGGAAATCTCTACTACATTATTTATGGTCGTGAGGGACTGCATCTGCATAGGCAGGGTCTTGCTCAGTGGGCTAAGCCTCTGTGCCTGCAATCGGAAGGTCACCGGTTTGAGCGCGGCCTTTGCACATCTGTGGGTCCTTGAACAAGGCCCTTAACCCCCAGCTCCCAGGGTGCTGCTATGGGTAGCTGCCCTTCACAGCCAGCTTGCTCTCACCTACAAAGAGTAAGTTGGGGGAAGCATAAAGAGAATTTCCCCATGGGGACCAAAAAAGTATCTATTATTATTATATCAAAAGTGTTATCATTGACTTAGAGGGAGACATGCATGGGATGTTCCCTTCCAGTATTTTCAGTCTTTGAGTCTGTGTACCCAGCTGGTAAAGGCGTATGCAATGAGATTTACTGCTGTTGTAGTAGTAGTAGTAGTAGTAGTAGTTATTATCATTATATTTATGTACTTATATTTATTTGTTGTCATCTTGTTCAACATTTTTCCTATCTGTAATTGTTGGAGCTAAATTTTAAAAACAAGTAAACAAAATATTCTAAATGGAAGCAAGCCATTAATCATGCAAGTAAAATTCATGATTGGGGGCAATTAACCCAGATTGGCAATGAATCTGGCACACTTACTACAGCTACCATTTTGGTTATTTGAATTGTTAAATAGTGAGTTATTCCTTTTGACCCCAAACATTTGGCAGCAAGCAGCATAGTACAGTGTAGTACCCATAGCCAAAAGCGATAATCAAATATATGCAAATCAGTGGCAGTGTTAGCACTTTGTGAATGACAACAATTTGCTGCATGCACACAGTTCTGCCAGGGAAGGAGCTGCAGAGCAAGAAGTCAGGACACTTGCAAGTATCTAAATTTGTTACATTCACTACTCATTAAAAGTAATTTATGTAATTTAATTGCATACTGTTCTATATAAATTGGTGACAAGGTGGTGCAGTGCTATAACCCCTGTGTTATTTTTGGGGTTGAAGTTACTCCAGTCCATTTTCAAAATGAGGATAAATTCTATAGAATCTAGAATTTAGAACAGAAGAAGTAAAATACACAAGGGATAATTGGTAAATTAAATCACAAAACCTTAGCCCCTCCCTTGCCCATATCCAAATAAACTCCCTTACGTTGGATTTTCCTATATATTTATTTCAATGTATTAAGCCTTAATCTTCCCAGCCAACCTCTCAAGGCCTTAATGTCTCTGTCTAAAGCACAAACAGCAGCACTCTAAATGAGATTTGGTGTCTTACTCTCAGATCTTTCTCAGTCTGCATTTAGGCTAGCATTCTCCCTGGTGGACTCCAGCAAATGCAATAAATCAAGCATCCCTCTGTCACCATTCCTGTACTTTCTCTCTAAGCATTCTGGGGATGTTCTTTTTTTTCTTTCCAAAGACACCTATCACACAGTCTCAAGTTTTTGCAATCATGCTGTTTCCCAGTACTCACGCATTATTTATTAATCACTTTTGTGAATGCAGCATTAATGCGTTGTGATTACTTAGATTTACTTGGTTTAGCATGAGACGTGTTTTAAAAAATTCAGCATAGGTACTTTACTCAAAGGTACAACATCAGCCTGGCTCCCTTCGCTCAATGTGTAAGTGATAACCTTAGCATGTTAACATAAGTTAAGTTAACATGCTCATCTACTAAACCTCCTTCTCCCCTTTCCTGTTGTTGAAATTTTGTATCTATTTCACCTAAACAACAGATTAAGTTTAAAAGATGTTGGAATGGACTGCATTTTCTTTTTACAAAATCCCTAGGCAGCTTCCTTGTCAAATATGTTTGCAGAAGGACACTGATTCCCTTCAGATTTAATAGTATTTTTTTTCAAATATATAAGTTGTAAACAGATCCATTCTTTTTTTCTTTATAGTTAGAAAAGTTCCACCAAGGAGAATTAATTGGCTCTTTTCATAATTAATTGCTATTCAAAATATTAATAAACACTCATACCTGTACTCTGTTTTTTTTCCCCATTTCAGTTTTTTGCCCCCCTACCTCTTATTCATAACCACAGGCTTCTGACCCCAATATGTCAAGTTGATTTATTCTGTCTGATCAACAGACCTTAAGCCGCAAAATTTGTCATCATCATCATCATCATCATCATGTCTTTCTCATTGCCATTTCATTAACAACCATCAATTTGAAAATGTCTTCAAAATGTACTTTGTCCTATCAAGTCTGATTTCCAGTAAGATTTCATATATTTTGTTCTTAATATTTAAAATGTGTATCCTTTTATGGAGAGAATATTCAAGAAAATAAATAAGTTTAAGAATGAGACCTCACCTGTTTTGAGGTCAAATAAATCAAGCAGATATCTATCTGAAACTCAAGTAAAGCAGATATGAAGTATAATTAAAAATGGTTAGATATTTTAACTTAAAACTGAGAAGACGTTGTTATATAGTAATAATATAAATGAAACGCATAAGATACACACAGAAACTTGTAAAGCGAGTAGAAAAGGAAGGAAGTTTACCCTTAAGACATGAATTGTGACTATCAATTCTGGATGAAGATTAAACATAAGAAATGTCTACGAAAAAAAAAAACAGGTATGAATAGGAATTACAGAAAGAGGTATCAATAAAATATATAATGCTTTAAAATAGAGCAGAAAGGGGAGAATTCATTCAAAGAATCTGAAGCATTTCCTACTTTGATTCTGAAGGATGTGAAGCACTTGCTGTGCCACTAAAAACCTTTCAAAAGAAAGTTAAATGAGAAAATTGATTCCTTTTTTCATCAACATGGGATTCTGGGAATTTTGAAGCTGAATCTTTAGTGGTGGGTGGGGCAGTATCTCAGTAGGTCTCGACTTGTCTCCAGCATACAAACTGAAGGCAGTGTTTATCAATCTTTTCGGTAACACTTTATAATAATGTTCAGTTACACCACATATATAAGGCTTTAGTTAAACATTAACTAATCATTTACAAAACCTCAATGACATTTAGAAACCTGTAGTTAATGGTTAACTATTTGCAAAACCTTAGTAAACATTTCTAAATGAAGTGGAAATGATAATGAACATATCAT
>JAAGVU020000001.1:40047149-40062838 GCA_011763525.2 Mormyrus iriodes
TAATAATAATAATAATAATAATAATAATAATAATAATAATAATAATAATAATAATAATAATAATACTACTACTACTAAGGGGGTGGCATGGTGGTGCAGTGGCTAGCACTGTTGCCTCACACCTCTGGGATCAGGGTTCACATCTCCGCCCAGGTTCCATGTGTGGGGAGTTTGCATGTTCTACCCGTGTCGTCGTGGGGTACCCTCTGGGTACTCCAGTTTCCCCCCACAATCCAAAAACATACTGAGGCTGATTGGAGTTGCCAAATTGCCCATAGGTGTGAGTGTGCCCTTCAATGGGTTGGTGCCCCATCCTGGATTGTTTTCTGCCTGCAGCCTCTGGACCCCCCATGACCCCAAATGGGAGAAGGATGTGGAGTTCCATACTGTACATGGGTGTCAGGGTCAGCTTCTGTCCAACCCTGCCCTTCGTGTCTCTTCCCTGTTGCTGGTGTTGCTTGCCATCCTGTCCTCCTCCCCGTCACCTGCCCCTTTAGTCCCTAATGTGCTTTCCCGGTTCACCCAACTGCTGCATAGGTCAGTGAGCTGCATGGGCAGCTCAGATACTGTATACTTGTCTCGTTGGTTTGAGGCAGGCTTGAGACCAGTCTCACCTGTTTTGTTTTCTGGATGTTTGGTCTTTAGGGTTTATTATTTCTTGTTTTCTTATTCTAGAGTTTCCCCAGGTTTATTTTGATTATTTTTATGCATTCTTGTTTTTCCTGTTGGTGTCCCCTAGTGCTTGCTGTAGATTCTTAGTCTTTAGTGTTTGTTAATTCTCTTAGTTCTGTGTGTTCTTAGGGTTATTGTGTCCACCTGTTTCTCATTGCTCCTGTATTTCCCTTGATTAGTTCATTGAAGTTATAGCTGTTGCTTGTTTTCCCTGGATGTCTCTGTATTTACAGGCCTTCCCTCTTTCTGTGCTTCAGTCTGCCATTATAATGTCATGGTGTAATGTTGCCATATGCTTTGGTCCTTGTTACCTGTTCCTGCTCTCTGTGTTGCCCTGCTTCCTGGTTGTGTTCCCCTTATGGTTTCCGTTGCTTGTTTTAGTATTGAGTTCTGTTATAGTTTTCTGAACCCTCGTGGTCCTTTATTTTGTGTGATTCCCAATGTTTTGTACTTCCCTTAAATAAATCCCCTTTTTGTTTTGGAGCCACAAGTGGATTGTCACCTTGTTTTCCCACCTGTGCCATGCTGCATCCTGACACATGGGTGCAAGAAATAAGAATTGTGGAGAAGTATCACAGTTATTTTACGATGTCTGTCATTTTAGGATGACTTGGTAGACCACATTGCTTTTGACATACAGCAAAGAAAATAACCCATATACAGCTCTTATTAACATTTTAGATATTAGAGGTTGGCTGTGACTCTGCCATTCCTAGCATCGGGTCGTCCTCAGTAAGATATAGTGGCAAGTTACAGGTTAGCTCATTGTATTGTGTTTCACATCATTCCTGAGGTATATCAAGTAATTTTGAACAGTCTGCAGTTGGAATTTGTCACCTTCCCATCACGAACACAGTAGGCGGACTTAGCACAGGATTACTTTAATTACAAAGGAACACACGCGATCATTCTGTTGCCAGTAGGTGATGCTCATTACTCTATTCACATTGGATGATGTGGGTAGATATGGGCATGAAAGCAATGGTGGAATCTTCAAGGAAAGTGCATTTGGTTCAAGGCTCATCAATGGCATTATGGATCTGCCATCACCTGCCACGCTACCTGGCACTGACGTTACCAACCCATTTGTCTTTGTGGCAGATGCTGCTTTCCCATTGCATCAAAATTTTATGTGTCCATAGCGAGGTAATATTAGAAGCATCATATATATATTATATGTCTGGATTATTAAAATACTGCTAGAAGAATCAATAAGTAAGTAGAAGAATGAGTAATTGTTCTCATAAAATGCTTTACTGATTGTCATTTTTATATTTCTACAGGGTCAAAGCTCATTTTGGAGCAGCAAATCTATAACTACCACTATTCCTGATCCCGAAGAATGACTGAGAATGTGTTTAGCATCTTGGCGTCCCAGTGGAGAGTCTTCGGCTGCCCAATTGAATGTGGCCCTCAGGATGCTGATCACGTTGTGAAGGCAGATATAGCATTGAACAACTTCCTTACACGCAATGATGCAGCCAACCTGGGGAGCACAGGATACATACCTGACAACTACACGGACGGCACCAAATCAGCTGGAGACATCCAGCCAGGGGAGTGGAGGCACCATGTGGAAGGAGATGGGAGCTTCCTTGATCCCAGGCAGCTGTCCACTGCAAGAGCAGCACGAGCTGCACTCAACACAAGGAAAAACCTTACACGGTTCTTTCAAATGTCTGAAGGACTTGTGCCATGGAAATAAGCCATTGTCAGTTCTACTGTCTTAAATTGGAATTTTTGATGTTTTGGCATATTTGTTTACATGAATAAATTTTCTACTCTGTCCTGTTCCCATATCAATAAATTAAATAAACAAACAAACAAAGCCATTCACTATAGCAATTCTTTGAGAATGAGTTTTCTTTTAAATGAACAAGATATGGATTCTGACAAATTCTATACATTATAATTGAGAAGGGTTTCACCGTAATTTAACACTCCCCTGTCCTTTACACTGTAATTTAACTACAGTGAGGGAACTAATTATTTGACCGCCTGCTGAATTCTTAAGCTGACCCATTAATAAAGACCTGAGAAGTCTATAATTTCACTGGTAGGTTTATTTTAATAGCAAGCGATAGATTATCAAAAAAACATGGAACATTATGTAACAGTTCCAAACCAATTTGTCATTTATCTAGGGAAATAAGAATTTGATCCCTTGGAACACATGCTTTAGTACTTGGTGGAGTAACCATTGTTGGCAAGCACAGCTGTCAGACAGTTCTTCTGGTTGGTCACCAGGTTTGCACACAGCTCAGCAGGAATTTTCATCAACTCCATTTTGCAGATCTCCTTCAAATCTTTAAGGTTTTTATGCTGTTGCTTGTATATGCGAAGCTTGAGTTCTCTCCATAGGTTTTCTATGAGATTAAGGTCTGGAGATTGGCTAGGCCACTCCATGACCTTAATGTGCTTCTTCTTGAACCACTCCTTTGTTGCCTTGGCCATATGCTTAGGGTTGTTGTCTTGCTGGAAGACCGACCTGAAATGCATTTCCAGTGCCCTGGCTGAAGGAAGGAGGTGCTCATCCAAGATTTTACGTAACGTGGCCCCATCCATTTTTCCTTCAATGTGGTGCAGCTGTCCTGTACCCTTGCCAGAAAATACCCCCAAAGCATAATGCTTCCACCTCAATGTTTGACGGTAAGGATGGGGTTATAGTAAGCATATGTTTCCCTGCAAACATGGTGACTGGAATTGATGCCAAACGGCTAGTTTTTTGTCTCATCTGACCAAATCTCATTCTTCCAAACCTCATTGGAATTATTCAGGTATTCACTGGCCTACTTTTTACGGGATTGAACAGGGTTCTCTTGAACAGGGGTACTTTATGAGCACTGTAGTATTTCAAACCATAATGGCATAATGTGTTACCAATGGTTTTCTTGGTGATTGTGGTCCCTGCTACTTTGAGATCATCAACAAGCTCCTCCTGTATAGTTCTGGGGTGAGTCCTCACTATTCTTAAGATCAATGATGCCACATGAGACGAAATCTTCCTTGCCCCAGACCAAGGGTGATTGACAGTTATTTTGTCTTTTTTCCACTTGTGAATAATTGTACCAGCAGTTGTCACTTTCTTACCAAGCTGCTTGCTGATGGTCTTGTAGCCCATTCGACCTTTGTGAAGGTCAATTCTCTTGCCTCTGATGTCCTAGACAGCTCTTTGGTCTTTCCCATGGTGATAAGATTTGTTTGACAGGTTAGTAACCCAAGAATACTGTTTAACAAAGTAATGCCATTAAATGTGAATGCTGGCTTGGTACCTGTTAATATTTAATTAAGTACTACTTGTGTTGTGTTAGTGTACTTGACCTAATTTCTTGCTGGTTTGTAGGGGATCAAATGATTATTTCCCTAGACAAATGACAAATTGATTTGTACCTGTTACATAATGATTTTTCTTGTTTGTTTTCTTGAGAATCTATCTTCTGATGTTAAAATAAACCTACCAGTGAAATTAAAGACACCTCATTAGTTTATAAATGGGGCAAATTAGCAATTCAACAGGGGGTCAAATGATTATTTCCATCATTGTATATGCACAGCCCATAATGTGCATTTACAAATTACACAAATTTACAATTAATTTACCATGTAGACAATAAACAGACCTAGTAATTTAATATACACAATCAATGATTTGACTGGAAATACAATAGTAACAGTCAAAAATTTAATTATGAACACAGACAATGTATAAAAGGGCCTTAAACGAAGCTTAATTGGATGCTCTGCAAACAGTAGTGGGCAAATTCTGCAAACAGTGTCAAAAATCCACTGATCAATACACTAAACCAAAAGAGAACATTAAAAGAGAGGGAACACAGTGAAGATGTTCAAGATTGTCAAATTGTGACAACAATGCTAAAGAAAATAAAGTAATTCAACAATACAAAGTACACTGAACTTATTCAATAGACTCATTTTAGAAGTGCCCAATGTGCTTTTGATAGAGCAGCTAATTAAAAATTTTGTATCCATTTTTGCTCTGGGAGGCAGCTTCTTTAGCATCACTGTCACTATTTGACCAAATGCTACATCGTCGTTGTGTTCCCTCTCTTTGTCCAGTCACTGTAGCCTTTTTAAAATACATTCTTGCATCTCAGTGGGGTGGTCCTCCCTCTTGTGTGCCTTTGAGGAGGTGTGAAAAGGTAAAAATATATGTGCAGAAGAAGATGTCAGTGATGCACATGATGCTGATTCTGGTGTGCTTGTCCTTGGCAATAAGAAGGGGACTTCCTCCTCAAAATCTGCAGCAGATGGACCCTCAAGGTCTGTGACAGGAGTCTCAGGAGCAACACTCTCCAAATTTGAGGATGATTGATTGACGTGAGTCTCAATTCTAAAAGATCAATAGAAAAGAAAGAGAAATATGGAGAAACTAAACTAAAAAGTAAACTATTAAAATAAAAAGAAACTACAGGCAGTCCCTGATTCAAGAACATCCGACTATTGCCATAAAGCCTATTATATTAAAAATTAAGCTTGAGTACAATGGTTCATAATAACAGACACGCATATTTTGTGATGCTCATGAAAACACTGCACGGCTTTAGCGGTTCGTCAGCTCAACGTACAGTACATCACCGAATGTAGTTACTTTTATTACTGTATAATAATAATTATTATGCAATAATTATTTTTCTTACTTACTTACAAATTTGACTTAAAGATTCAGGGAACACCTCTCCCACAAATCTCTCGGAAATTGATAGCCATTCCCTGACACCTGATATGGAATGTCCCGGAAATCAGTGGTTCTGCTATTCAGCAGCGCTACACTTAGCCGACAAGAAGCACCCTCTAGGACCTTCCTCTCCCGGTTCTCCGTCTTCCACATTCCTGAAATGAATTTGCCTAAGGTTGGATATCTGATATACAATGTTTATATGATTACCTTACCACTACTGGAAAGTTGGAGTCCGTGTCCTAGTGTTCGAAGTAATAGGAAATCCAGCTAAGCAGTTTAATGAGAGATGGGACAGACACGTTTCCCCCAACAACACCACCTTTTTTTTTTTTGCTTTATATATCATATTAGTCTCGCAAATATATCTACTTCTGTGTGGAAACTAAATTGGTAGACCAGGGGTCGGGTGGCATATTGGACTTGTTATGTCTTAGGCCTTAGGCAGGAAGAAATTGTTTGTATACTGTGTGTCTTTGTTTCATAGCCAGCCTGCATGTAGTCAGTCTCATAGGCCTTGAGACTTTGGAGACGTGGGCAGCACGAGGGGGGTGAAAGCCCCTCACAGGAAGGAATTCGATACCGTCTTGACTGGCTGAACTCAAGGTCCAGAATGTTGTAGTGTCAGAACGTAGCTGCAATATGTTGTATGCATCATACTAATCAGCATAGTGTAATCCATAATCACCAATGTATCTGCATTAACCATGTGATGCTTCATTGATTTATGTGTTATTACCCATATTATCCATAGTATTAACCGATCAGTAGCCCCTTGGGATAAGTAGGATGTTTTGAGAGTAGGGCAGACGGGGCGTATATTGGTTGTGGTTAACCCAATGCCAAAGCAGACCAATAGAAGTAGGGGGTTATGTTTGTTATATGGCTCAGCTTGGTTTGTTTGTGATTTATGACCAATTAGGGCTTAGAAGGCCTTATAGGGAATTGGACGTTAAGGTATAACAACTGGCTGTTGCTTGTGCTGGGTGTGCTAGTACCTGAGTGCGGCAGAGTGCTGTGCTGGATTGCTGAATAAAAGGAAAAGACTTTGCTCACCATCCGCGTGTTCCAGAACCTTATTACTGAGTTATCTAGTTGCTAAATTTCTTCTACAATTTGGCGCCCAACGTGGGGAAGCTGAGTTCTCTGCTTGTTCAGGACAACGGGACCCTGCAGGAGAAGCAGGTGTGGCACAGTAGATAAGCCTGACGTGACTAGATCCAGGCGAGATTGGGAATTGGCCCGGTAGTGGTAGTTGAGGAACAACTGAGACCACGCTGTCCCGGACTGAACATACTAAATTGGCTGGACTCGCTGTGGTGAGGTAGGGTTTTCCGTTTATTCATTGCTGCTGCTGCTTTTGCTTCTTGCTGTTGTTGCTGCTGTTGTTGAGTGAAACTGTGCGAGTTGTTGAGTTTGTACCACATGGGTACGGGAAGCGCTGACAACGGGCAGGGACCGTTGCGTTGGGCAAGCGCTCTGTCTGGTAGAGGAGAATGGGCTGAGCCTTATTATCCCCGTCGCTGGACAGAAATTCACCTGTGAGAAGGAGCAGGGTGAGCTCCGAGTAATTTATCTCTGGATGAGACCTGAGTGACATATTTGGTAGGGGTGGATGCACGAGACCTTGGGAAAGTCCGTGGTTGAGAGTGGCGCCAGTGTAAAGAGTACTGGGAAATACGAGAGTGTTGTGCGACGGGGCACTGGGCGGCAGGAAGGCCGTCACCCAAGGGACCAGAACTCCTATGGTGAGGCTTGATGTGGAAAGGGGCAGAGGGCAGGGCGGTGTGTGCACTGCGTGGTGTGGCACTGTATGGTGGAGGCTAGGCAGTGTGAACAATGCATGTAGTGTATAATACTGCGTAACAGGTTGATGACGGGTAACATTCCTGTGTGAGGGCAGGGACATCCTAAGACAAGAGTCTGGTCCACTCCCAGTCCCACAGAAGTTGAGGTTTGAGGTTGCGAATGCCGGTGAGGCCATTTGGCTTGCTTTCGAGAGACATGTGTGTGATAAAGGGTGTGGTGCTGGTGGTATCCCAGGTGCAGTATCCCCAGTGGAATAAAAGGACACATAAAACTGATTTTGCCCCGTATTACCGCCTACAAGTGTCAACATTAAATGGAATAGAGCTTTGGGTTAACATACCGCAGAAGTGTCTGGGAAATCAAGTGCTGGATCTGAGATACACTGATTGGATTGAGCTCGTAAGCCTTGCATTTAAGGCACCTAATGTTTGGAGTTTTACTTGGTTCCTGTATGATTTCTCATTTCTCAGTGATAAAGAGCCTTGTTGTTTAGTGGCCAGCCATCAGCTGCGTGCTCTGTACAGACAGCAGCTGCCCTGGCCACAGGGAGAGGGAAGAGGGGGAGTGTGTAGAATATCAGAGCGAGAACAGATATTGTATAGGTCCTGTGTGCAGCGTTGCTTGTACCGACATTAGAGGTTAAATATGGGGAGCGCATCAAGCAAGTTCTCACACCCTCCCGAAAGGGACCCTATAGATGAGGTTGAGAGGGAGATGAGAGAGTGCAATAAAGGGGAACTGAGGAAATTCTCCCCAAGGCAGACAGTTGAGCATGTAACAGAGCTGGGCTTGAAAAAGGCTTGTAAAAAATGGTACCCTCGAGCTGGAGGAGATCCTGTCATGCAGAGATTTTGGGATCGTGGTGTCTACTGGAGGAAGAAAGCATCGCTGCTTGGTGGCTAGTGGATGACACAATTCGGAGAGACTGTATCCCTGAAGGCCAGAATCAGCCCGGACAGCCGCATTGTACTGCTCTGTTTGTCAGAAAGGTAGGGACTGACTGGATGGGGGGGACACAAAGCCTCGAAAGGGAAACTGCAGATAGTGTCACAAAGGTTAAAATACCTTGGACATGTTTTGACAAGTGAAGGAAGGTCATTAGGACGGGAGCGGGTGGCATCTATACAGGAGATGCCCAAACCAGAGACTAAACAACAATTGCTTTCAGTCCTTGGCATGATTGGCTACTGCAGGCCTTGGATTCAGGACTACACACAGAGGTCACAGCCTCTGGAAGACTTAACCATTGGCCTGGGACTGACAGACAGACTGACGTGGCCTTCTGAGGCTGAAGACGCTCTGACGGACTTAAAACAGGCGTTAATGTCAGCCCTAGCTCTGGGTGTGCCTGACTACAAAAACCCCTTTGTGCAGTATGTGGACGAAAAGAAAGGGTTCATGTCTTCTGTTTTGACTCAATATCATGGGGGGGAAATGTAAACCAGTTGCGTATTAAGGGAGCGTTGCCCCCTTGTCTCAGATCTGTGGCTGTAGCTGCTGAGGCAGTGATGGCAAGTGTAGATTTGGTTCAGCTACATCCACTGAAACTTCGAGTTCCGCATGCGGTGCACGCGATTATGACACAGGTGAGGACATCTCAGTTGACGCCTACACCTTCAGTACATTATCAGAATGTTTTACTAACACTGGCTAGCGTTACTTTGGAAAGGTGTTCTACTCTGAATCCAGGGACTCTTCTCCCCACAAAGGAGGATGGAGAGCCACATGATTGTTTGCAGGTGATTGACTGTGTATGCAGGCCTAGGCCGAACCTGACAAACATCCCGCTGGAGGGAGGCACCGTTCTGTTTGTCGACGGAAGCGCTTTGAGGCTGGAGGATGGATCGCCAGCAGCTTCCTGTGCTATAGTGCTGCAGGATGGATCGCTAGTGGACGGAGGGCGGCTGCCCAGACATTGGTCAGCACAGGCAGCCGAACTGTTTGCTTTGCAGCAGGCATGTAAACTGGCCAAAGGACAGAAGGTATAGTGTAATCCATAATCACCAATGTATCTGCATTAACCATGTGATCCTTCATTGATTTGTGTGTTATTACCCATATTATCCATAGTATTAACCGATCAGTAGCCCCTTGGGATAAGTAGGATGTTTAGAGAGTAGGGCAGACAGGGCGCATGTTGGTTGTGGTTAACCCAATGCCAAAGCAGATCAATAGAAGTAGAGGGTTATGTTTGTTATATGGCTGAGCTTGGTTTGTTTGTGATTTCTGACCAATTAGAGCTTAGAAGGCCTTATAGGGAATTGGACCTTAAAGTATTACAACTGGCTGTTGCTTATGCTGTGTGTGCTAGTACCTAAGTGCAGCGGAGCGTTGTGTTGGATTGCTGAATAAAAGGAAAAGACTTTGCTCACCATCCGCGTGTTCCAGAGCCTTATTACTGAGTTATCTAGTTGTTATATTTCTTCCATATCTGTTTACAGAAGTTTTCTTCTTTACCTAAAGTTTGAGCGATTTCACACCATGAATTCATACACATCTGAGTGTCCTTATGATACTTTAAGGACAGATTATATAACTGTGGGTAGTGTGGGATTTCCTCACCCTTTTCATCAAAAGTGAATACAAAAATCAAGAGGCATGCTTTCAGGGTAGTGGAGGACTGCATGATTGTGGCTGATGACAAAAATTGTCTCTTGACCGTTGGGACCCTTGCGGCTACATGGGCATGCAAAGTATAAATGAGCCTTTAACCTTCTAAGGCTTTGGGCAATGAACCTAAGCGCCAGAAGAAGTTTAAGACACTCCAGGACAAGGTTGAACTCATGGATTTGCTCCAGGAACTAAAAAGTTATGCTGCAGTCGCATGCCATTATGGCATCAACGAAAGCACCGTACGCTACATAAAGAAGAATGAGGCAGCGATCAGGAGTACCATATCAGTAAGTTTCTGTGATAGTGCCAAAAAGGTAACAGCCATAAGAAATAAGAATATCGTCAGGATGGAATCTGCCTTGGCATTGTGAATCACCGACTGCAGGAAGAAACACCTTGGGAGATATAGCAGTACAGTACTGTACAGTATGTGGGTTTACCTTTGCATTCTTTTTTTTAAGGGTAATGTAAAGCTGAGTTTGAAATGAAATTAAAGTGTTTTGAGGGCATATATAGGATTTCAAGTATAAAAATAGGCATTTTTAAATATATTTTTTATATATTTAATAGGCTGTCTGCTGGAACTGCCCATACAACTTGACTGCGCTTGAATGTATCTGCAAGAAAAAATGGGAGAAAATCCCCAAAAACAGATGTGCCAAACTTGTAGAGGCACACCGAAGAATATTTGAGGCTGTGATTGCAGCCAAAGGTGCTTCAACAAAATATTAAGTTATGGGTGTGAATACTTACCTATTGTGTTTAAATGTTTTCATTTTTTATCAATTTAATGAAATGTTTGAAGAAACGTTTTCACTTTGCCATTATGGACCATTTTGTGTAGATTTTGTAAAATAAAACTATACTAAAATCTATTTTAGAATAAGGCTGTAACGTAACGGAATGTGGAAAAAATGAAGGGGTGTGAATACTTTCTAGTGACACCGTACATAACATCAGCTTCCATAAAGTGAATTTATTTTCAGTTCAAGCCATCAATTTGTAGGTTAGGTGATTATTCCAATGTTTTTTTTGTATTTCTAATATTGAATATTTTCAGTTCTTTTTCTCTCTCTGGGTTGTCCAGTAGAAGTAGATGTAAAAATGGTAGTGTAAGGACTGTGGCATTGAAGTGTCTAGGCGGAACTTCTCAAACATTATAGACTCAAGCATAGGCATTTTGAACATGGGCATCATCTAAAATGTATTCAGCATTATTGCCTTTGTACTTTTAAAACTTGGAAATCACTTATAACACATCTATCTAGGCATCATACAGGTCATACTAATACTTGGAACAGAACATGAATATTTTGTGTACATAGGTAATCACCTAAAAAACAGCAAGACTGTCTCCGGCATGATCAAAGGTTGTGAATACAAATCCAACATATACTCTACTTTCAGTTCTCATAAAAGTCATAAACACAATCCACATACTTTGTCAGATTTTACAGATGGCATTGTTCAGCATAGCTGTATAGATGACTCTGAGCCTAGCTGTTCAAATGAAGAATACTGTGGTCCAGCGACACTAATTTGGATGTAGGCAGTACTGATGATCAGCCTGAAACACTAGAACAAAAAATTGCTGCTGTATTTTTACAACTTGAACATATATTTTATGTGCCAAGTGTTGCAATAGGTGAATTGCTTGAAGAACGTAAGTATTGGTTGAGTACAGCATCTGAATGCAGTACACATGCGATACATGACACATTGAGAAGATATAACTTGCAAGTTGACCAGTCAGTCACAGAAGAATTCGCATCAACTCTGCATATTTCTAATCCACTATACAAAGCAGTTGGTAAAGGTTTCCCTCTGGCAACTTCATTTAAGCACAAGAAGTACTACAAAGACAATTTCAGAGTTGTGGATCCCATTGAATACATATTGGGTGGTAAAGAAAAAATAACATTGCAGTACGTTACCCTGCTTTTAAGTCTAATTCATATTCTTGACAAAACTTTAGATGCTCATTCCATAGACAGAGGAATTTAATCTAGAATACAAGTCTTTTCGCGATGGTTCATATTACAATAGCAACAATTTTATGTCTGGAGGTGAGCTGAGGATACTGTTAAATTATATAATAATTATATGTAACCCGCTAGGCATATCCAGAAAAAAACACAAAATTTGTGCTGTGTACTGGAATCTCTGCAATTTACCATTGGGTTACCACTCCGCTTTATCTAACATTTATTTGGCTCTACTGTGCAGAACAGATGATGTTAAGTCATATGGACATGAAAAAGTTTTAGAGCCCTTATCGCAAGAACTTGCCATGTTGGAAAACCGAGTTTTTATTGCTCGGCTTGGAGTTTTTGTTAAGGGTACAAAGTTGTACAATGAGATTCTGGTGCCTGTACAAATCCTTGGGAGCTCTAAGATTTTCCCCTGAATGCTGCTGTGCTGTTTTTGTTGTGTGTGTTATGCTGCACAACATGGCAGTAATTATTTAATTATTCTTTTTCCTTTTGCTGCTTGCCATTATTCTTTTTTTTTTCAAGGAACCAATGTCACGTTTTGAACCCATTTTTAAATTTTCAGCAAATAGGTTAATTTATTTTGGTCTCAATTCTGGTTCTCTTTGTGTGTTTTTACTGATTTTCTAATTAGTTAATTTTTTTACACTTGCATATATCAAGTGTGACAATCATATGACGTTTCACCATTGAAATATGTGTGATAGATGTTTGTGTTATCAACTGTCTATGCTTTTCTTACGCGGAGACTGGAGAGGAGCCAACAAAGTATTTCTTAAAGTTTATTAGTTAATTCTGGAATAACGAAGGCTTTGGGAAACACTTGGGAATTTCACTTGTTCTTTTCTGTCATGTCCAGCCCCACCCTACCTGTTTGCTCCCAGTGTTTCCCACGGGCAGAGCTGCTAATCAGCCACGCCTGTCGCTCGTTGTTGTTACCTTGTGTTCCTGTCCCCTTGTTAACCAGTCACAGGTGCCCCTCGTTCATTCCTCTGTCTTTCCTGTGAATAAGAGTTCCCTAGTCCTGTGCTCTCTTGTTGGGTCATTGTTGTAGCCTGTTGTTGCTTGACTGCCGCTGTGCTGTTGCTGCCAGTAAATAAAGTCCCTACACGGGGTGTTTTCCAGTACAGCTCCCCCTTGTCCTGGACTGTTTCCTTCCTGCCTGCGTCATACCTTGCCATCAGCCCTGCCGTCATGACATTTTCCTTTTAAGGTTTTATAATTTCCCTCTGGGATTAATGTAGACTGTAGCTATTTTTTATTTGCAGACCTCTCTATACAATCAATATGCAATAAAAACCCAGTTAAAATTTCAAGCCAGTTAAAATCTCAATTATCTTTTTCTTTATTCCTGCAGTCAGGTAACTCATAACAGATGATGCTGCTGTCATGTTTTTAGTATTAATTTTGCTTATCCTGAAATACCACTAAACCTGATTTCTGGGATGCCCCCTGTAGGATTAGCTAGATCCAAAGGTCTTTTTTGACCATCTGAATCAGTTGAAGTTTTTGTAATTGGACATATTCCATATTTGCCTTTTTTTCACTTTGTTCGAAAAACTTGTCGACATTGCTGCCAGTGCTTGTAGCTAGTTTAATTTGTATACACAAATTCTTCTCAAGTTGTGAAAAATGTGAATGACAGAACAACAACTCACACCAAACATGACAACTGGATATTTTGAAAATTTGTTTTCAGTGTGCAATGGCTTTTACCCACGATGTTTGAGAAACCAGATAATTAACAATATCCACATAACAGACAGTGGGCTGCTCACAACCACTTTGCTTTCAGTCTGTTTGGCTCACATCTAATATGTTCTCCCTTTATATTGTTTGAATTTATTTCATTTTATGATCCTTTTATATAACATTTTATAAAGCCTTATTTTGTATGATGGTACTCAGTGTACTGAATATGATTGGTGCTACTATAAAGCCATACGTCACTTGCATTCACAAGTTCAGAGTACTTCATTACCATGGGTGTTTCTCAATATGACCGTACTTGTGTTCTCCTGTACCCATTTCACATCATCTCCCATTGCCAAAGACTAGTCCCAATACTAAGAACAGAAGTACAGAGGGTGATAAAAATCCCGTTTTCATTCTTGCCCCGCCTCAAATATCAAGGATAAATTGGTTCCATCTTTGCCAAATGAGACCAATTCATTGCACCCCACGTTCGTTCTTGGGAGGCAAGTTAGTAAGACAGCTCATGCCAAGACTGGTATTTTGCATTCTTAGTACTGAGAAACACCACATGATTGACAATGCACCAAATCCCACTTATTTACTTACATTATTCATTATCTTGTTCATTATTCACTAACATCGATCACTTTTGTGAATCGCTCCCCTGGTTGCTTGTGTTTATGGTTTTTTTCCTTGAGTTAACTGGCAGTGCAAGGCAATTGCTCAATATTGTTGCAAACCTCCCAGTCCAGCTCTAGCGGTCTGGTAACTCCAGAAAATTCCTGGTTTGCCCAGGCCACCCACTGGTTCTGTGTATAATAAACAAAAATGTATATACACAGGCACATGCATTACTAATGTCACAAAATATAATATTCATTTAAGATAGGTATATATTTAATATTATGCTATATTACCTCTTCTGATCTTGAACTCCTGTTAGTTTACAGCACAATTATTTATCCTTTCAGTTATTATACGTCCCTTCCTCAGTTTCATTAAGCAAACACCTAGAAGTTTAGAGATTCTTCCATTGTTTTATGCCTAGAAGTACATCAAGTACATATATTTGCAATATGTGTTATATTGTACAACCATATACAAAAAAAGTTCTTCGTACAAGCTGCTTCTGGCCTCCTCTATTAAAGTATAAACTATATTAAAGTTGAGAGTGATGTTTCAGCTTTAAAGGTGTCTGTGTTTTGATGTAGCTGTCAACTCTGCACAATATGTATAGAAATTTGATCAATAATTCATTTCCATCTCTTAGTGCAAATTATAATCTTAGTCCACAGAGTTATACCACTGTCAACAATACAGAGAAAATTAGATAAAATTGCTTTTCATAGAAACCTTCTTCTGGGTAAATTTAAATATGTATTATACTTGTGAAAATACAGTCACTTCACAATACATAGTCAAGTACTTTAATATTGCTCATGAGCACAAATTTAGAGGTGTTTGAAGACATGGGTTACATAAAAATCCAACATTCATTCTCATGTGGCTCACCGAGAGCCTTTACCTTTTTTTTTTTACCTTACCTTTTTTTAAAAATTAAGAGTACATATTATACCCATTTTACAGATCAGTTATCATCAAGTCAATATAAGAATTACAAACTCTGTTTTCACCAAATGAAAAACAAAGTACCATTCTAACAGATGATTATGCAAAAATGAACAAGGGCAGCAGACGATATAATTTTTCAGTTGAAATTGATTCTCGTCAACCATAATTTTTTACGGCTCATACAACTTTTCTATTATATACTGATATATATTCATTCAGTGTATTTCCGAACACAATAGACTTGTCAAATTTATATAGTCACTCTGATATATGTGTTAATGTTTAATTTAATAATTGAATGTATCAATATGTGAAGAAAGCATTTATCTGGTGTAAAAACAATACAATATGCTTCACTGTATGTTTAATATTTAATAACAACTGCAGTTCAGTATATACAGAGTATGTGTAAGTAATTTTTCTTCATAGTACAATCAAGTGCAGTTTTAATTTGAGTTAACTGTTGTTATGAACAACAAATCGCCCATTACTATATTAAGTAACACTAACATTCTGGTCTGTGTAATAAAGTAAATTCCATTGTACCAGATAGTAGGATAATAAAAACTAGAAACGAAAATTCCTGAAGAAATTTTGAGATGGGCCTATTCCTATTTGTAACCTATTCAACATGGTTGCTA
>JAAGVU020000001.1:40095962-40106488 GCA_011763525.2 Mormyrus iriodes
GGTGCCCCTCGTTCATTCCTCCCTGTGATCCTGATATAAGCTTCCCCCATCCTGTGTTTCTTTGTCGGTCATTGTGAGTGCATGTCTCAGTGTAGTCTCTTCCTGCTTGTGCTCACTTGCAAAATAAAGGCCCCTTATGGGGTTCACCCGCCTTCGCTTGCTGCCTGCTTCCTTGTGCCCAGCATCATGCCTCGCCGTTACTCCCGCCGCCCTAACAGTATGGCTACTAGCTCACATGCAGCTTCTCTGATTTTCATGTCTGGTTTTAAATCTAACAAGCACTTAATGATCAGATAGTAACATTAAAGGAAAATGGCCAATAGAGTATAAAAAAAATCAAGTGGGAGGCAAAAACAGTGATTCATTGGGTGAAACTGGCTTGGAATATCTGTACACTTGTTTACAATATACTATTCATGGAACTGTGGTTATTATAATTTTAAAATATTACAAATCCGGTTGGTACTCTATATAAAATGATTTTAATACCATCTGCAATTGTGTTTTGTGCTTCATAGGCAGTTCAAGGCCGCAATACACAATGCAATCATTTCAATGAACCAGTCTGGCTGCATCATAATCAAAGTCAAAGTCTTGCTTTTGCTTGACAAAAAAAAAATCCAAGGACAGGAAAAAATCTAACACAGATGTGTGCGTTTGTCCAAATAGCTTTTCTTTTCATTTTTAATTGGTATAAAGGAGAGATGAAAAATTGAATGTGCTTCACCTTTAAGTTTCAGAGGTTTTCCTAAAGTTCCAAAGTTCCAACATATTTTTATATACTTAGCAGTGAAATAATAAACCTACTAAATATTGTTCACACTATTGCAAACTATACAGAGTACATCTGAATTTCCAGGGCTTCAAAATATAAAGCCTTTACGTTTCATCATCCATCGTGGACATGGTAACTTAACCACAATCTATGATCATTTACCCATGGATTCTCTCAGACATGCCTATTCCCTGCTGTCCACATGTGCCACGTGATATATGAAGACAATGATCTTTTTAACATGTCAAGATGCTTAATGCCTGTGCCATGGATTACTAGGAGCAGAGACATTTCAGATGAAATTAATTGCCTGTCAACAGAAAATGCTAATTGATAGGAATTCCAGTGTCAAAGTGATATTAATTTAATACTTAAAATTTATAAAGGAAGCAATGACAGTTTTGTTAATCTGCTGCTTTTTTCTGAACTTGAACACAGTTACAATTCTTGTTTCACCTCCAATGTTCATTTAATGGAAAAATATTTTGTAGGAAACAGTTAATCAGATATTTAATTGCCAGACACCTTTTACCACCTGAGCTCAGTCTATGAAGAAGGTCCCCTCACCAAAAAAAAAAAAAAAACAGATGTAATTGGCTTGCTGTGCATTTTGAATTTAGTGTGATTTAAATGCATCTCCTACACGCACACACCACCACTTGTCCACAAAGGAATATTTAACACTAGCCTAATTGCTTGCACTTTTCAGATTTGCAGATTTCCTTAAACTGATTAATGAACCCTGTTTGTAATTATTTGCTATCATTATGAGTTTAATAAATGAGCACTGAGAGCCATACACATCCCTTCTCCTATCTATAAATAGCTATATGAGGCTCTTTTAGCAGCCAAAGAAATACAGTGATATATGATGTTGCTATGTGGCAGCAATCATGGGTTTTCTTTCCAGAAGTTGGGATGTTTCTGACATCAAACACCACCACCTGAGTGCTTACGCTGCTTCATATATACAATTACTCATTAAGATCATAGCTAAACCTCAGTGGATGTAGAGGTTAAGGACTCAGCTGTGTGACTAAAATGCAGCAAGTCGAGACCTCAGACCCAGAGTTTGTCTCCTGCCTCAAAGAAAGGATATCTGCATTGCCCCGTGAAATATCAAGCTGCTTAAACTAATTATTCTGTAAGTTTCTTTTAATAAGCCATACGTTACAGATATAAATTTTATTCTGCAAAGTTGGTTTCAACCCCATAAACTAGGCCACCAAATTCATTCCTTCAAATGAAAGTCTGAATACTGGTGCAGCAGGTCATAGCCCAATATGTACCTAAAATTATAACAGTGTTTCCTTCTCTGGTTTATAATAACATGTAATTATTTTCAACATTGAAATGTTTATCAAATAAAATCACAGCTGGACATTATATGTTTAATAAGTGTTTCAGTCTAATATTTCACCATACCTGAAATAATATCACAGAGAGATGAGGCATTTACTTCATAGGGTCTGCAGCTGAGGTTCACATGAATATTGAAAAATGTTATAATCTAAAGGTGGGTGTCAATAAAGTTTTGCATAAAAACTTAACATGAATTATTAAAAATGTTGCATCTTGTACTAATTGTTATATCTAAAGTGTCCTAAATGTCATTCAACCCTAACCAGGATATGTGGGTAGATGATTTACTACATTTATACTACTTTTCTGCATTAAATAAGTCAGAGAATCCCTTTATAGTATGGAATAAATGGTAACTGGATGTACTATTAGTCAAAAGTTTTTTATAACATTTCAGATATTCCATAAACCAGGTTACAGAATGAAACACAATTAATTTAATGGGATTAAAAATCAATTCAATAAACTTAAATTTGGTAACTAAATATGCTGGTTTATACCTGGTTGAATTTATTTGTAATCATTCAAATCAAATCACTAATCACTGTCACATCAGTAGAAAGAGTGAACTAGTGAGTGAAAATCTTGGGTCTAGAGTTCCCTATTTGCACTGCAGTACACTTAATAAATACAAACTGTACATAAAACAACTGTCCAACTGTATAACAGTATGTGCTGTGTGTATGCATAAAAAAACTAAACAATACACAATGAAATTATTGTATTACACTTGCTTTGTACATGCCGTACAAAATAAAACAAACAGCAGGTAGGTGCAGCAATGGAGAGTGGAAGTAGTACCTTGGGGGGTGGCTGAGTTCAGCAACCTGGTCACCTGGTAGGAGAAACTGTTGCGGAGTCTGCTGGTCTGGCACTTGATGTTGCGTTACCGTCTGCCTGACAGTGTAGGGTGAACAGAACGTAGCTGGGGTAGTTGGGGTCCCTCATGATTATTGAGGCTTTCCTCCAGCACCACCTGGTGTAGGGCCTGCAGGGGTGGTAGCTCCTCTCTGATAATATTTTCAGTAGACCACACTACAGTCTACACTACTACTAACATCGGAGTTAATTGTGGGACATTTGAACATGTTTGAAGCCTAATTTTTGTAATTTTATCATTAAAGAAGTTCATAAAATGTTCACTACTGAAGTTACTCAGTGGCAGAGGTTCAGCCATATTTGTTAGATGAGCTATTGTTTTAAGAAGGTAGCGAGGGTTATTTCTATTGCGTTCAATAAGGTTGGAGTAATAGGTTGAACGTGCCCTGTAAAGGGTTTGCTTGTATTATTGCAGACTGTTGGACCATGCTAACTTGAACACTTCTAAACCCGTGGATTTCCATTTGCGCTCCAATCTGCGGCACTCCTGTTTGTAAGAGCATGTTTGATCATTAAACCATGGGGAGTGTTCGGTGGCTTTTACCACTTTACTTTTCAAAGGCACTGTTTTGTCAAAAAATTTACCAACTACTGTATTGAAGTCATGGGTGACTCTCTTTACATCTGTACTAGACATGAAGTTCACATTACTTACTGCATTAACAAATCGTAGGGAGTTCATATCATTTACGTGACGTGTCGTAATAATCTTCTCTGCCATAGTCAAAGAGGGTGGCTCAATCACAAAGGTGGTTAGAAAATGGTCAGAGAAGGACTTATTCAATGGACACACAGATACAAGATAAACATAAACTCCGTGAGTGACAATCAGGTCTAATGTATGATTGTGAACATGCGTTGATCCCATTACATGTTGGTAACATTCAACAGAGTCTAGGAGGGACAGGAAACTTTTGCTGAAAGCATCAGCCTCTGTGTCCACATGTATTTTGTAAGTATTCCACTATTCTCAATATTATAATATACAATATACAAGTTGATAACTAAGTCAGAGAGAAGTTCCTCGAATTCAGTCAGAAATAAAGTGTATGATCCCGGCGGTCTGTATGCTGTAAGGATAAGGTCATTTACCATGTGAATTAGCATTGCTTCAAATGTTGCAAAATCTGTGGGTCTAAGCCAGGTTTAGAAAACACAGGTCTGCCCCAGTGTCAAGAATCATGTCACTGACAAGAAGTGATTTACTTCCTAAAGAGCGAACATTCAATAGTACACATTTTATGGTGGGTTTATGTTTATGCTGTGGCTTATTTAATCTTATTAGTGGGATTGACATTAAGTTATCCACACAGGAGCCCCCAGTGGAATATTTAGGTCTACGTCTTGGTATAATAATATTTACTATATTCTTTCTAGGTTCATTCAACCCTAATTCTAAGTAATTAGGGGATGCTGTATTATGGAGCACCTGGGTCAAAGCCAAACGAGATCTAAAGGTGGGAGAATAAACAGCCTTCGATTTAAGATCGCAAGGCTGAGGCCTGGATGGTGCTCTCAGTCATGCAGGTAATTTACTCGCCATGCTTTGAGATAACATAAATGATCCCCTCCAATTAGGATGAAACGTTCCGTTTATAAAAGTCAGGCCATTCCCAAAAAAAGGTCAATTATCAACAAAGGCAATATTTTGAGATGCACACCAAGCCTCTAACCAGCAGTTTAGGGAGAGTAGCCTACTATAGATTACGTCCCCTCTATAGAGAATTGGTAAGGGACCAGACACAATTAGATTCCGGCATTTTGTTTTAGCTTTTGCACACATAGAAATGAAGCTCCTCTTTAATACATTGGATTGTTGGGACTTTCATATCATTAGTTCCAGCGTGAACAACCAAGGTTGAGACTTCATTACTGTGCAGGGAGTCCAATTTCGCCTCGATGTTGGAAATTCTGGCCCCAGGGAGGCATTTTACAGAAACCGCTACTTTACGATTGTTAGAAGCATTTCTAACAATTGAGTTTCCAATCACGAGCACCTTATCTGCTTCGGCAGCCACACTGCTGAGAGCCGCAAACGTGTTGCTAAGTGCAACATCCGACTGGTGTGCAGGAGCTCTAGAGTTCCTAGGATCACGCCTGACCGTGACCAGGGCTTTCATGTGCTGCCTGCTGGTGCTGGTGCCGGACTGGAGACAGTCGCGGCAGGAGGGACTACGGCCAGACCTAAGCTGACCTAAGTGTGCTCCGATTTAGATGTGTCTAAAAATCCCTCAATCTGCTTTATCTCCACTAAAGTGCCAATGTGCTCCTCTAAGGCGCAAATCCTGTCCCTACAATAACTAAGCACTTCTGGCACACTATGCTATTGGGAGTTTCGGAAGGACAGTCTATGTTATACATGCCGCAGGAACTACAGAACACTGGCGCAGAATAAATAGTAACAATTTATCATTCTGATTCTAAGTGGTTGTCGGAGGTGCCTAGCAAAGGTCATTAATCTGTCAGAGTTTGTAAATTACTTCACGGAAGATTATTTAATTTGTGGAACTTTTTCCTTCCGATTACTTTATTTTAATTATTAATTATTATTTTGCCTTTATCTGTAGTTTAAAAGTTCGTGCTAACAACCAGTTTGGCTCTTGCAGGGAAAAACAGAAGTGACTCAGTGGAGCAGGGTGATGTCCTCCAGTGATGCCCACATGGTCGCGTCCATAGACAACTCCCAATGGATTTCGAGGAGGGCAAAAAAGTCCATGGCTAGGACTTGCAGAGCGATCAGTCCCCCAGCCTTGGGAGACACAACAGTAGGGCGCTGACCGAGGGTCATCTGCAGTTCCACCACACAGGGAATGTGGGGATCACAGGGAAGATGGTCTGCTGTGTGCATGGAGCCTCAGAGGGAACGCTGGGGGTAGAGGTTGTTGGGGTACTTGTTGAGTCCTGGCATTCTCTCATATCCGTGGTGGTGAGGAGGAGGAAAAACCCCAGAGACAGCTCTGGTGTAAGGAATACTCCCCCAAAGGGAACTTTATTAATAAACCTACAGAGGAAAGTAGGTCCTCACGAGGACCTACGGGAGCACGGACTAAAGACAAACAACAATGCCAGGACTAGGAAACACAAGATGGAGGGACACATATAAACACTGCTAACAAGGAGTACACAAAGGGCAGGCATGGGCACATTGATAAACACATAATGAGGGATTGGAAACAGCTGGAGTAGATGACAAAGAAAGGGCAGAGAAGTGACATCTGTTGATCAGACAGAGACAGGAAACAGGCTAACGGAAACAGAGCATGACAGAGACTCGTAATACAAAAATGTCACTGCCAGATAAAAATAGCCTCATAGAAAAGTTAGTCATCTTAAAAAAAGTAATAGTAATAAAAATAAATCCAATTTCATCAACATTCATATGTTGTTGACTTTTAGGAATCATATTGTGTTAAATTCAACTACTTATGTGTGTTCATGTACGGAGGCCTACTGTGTTTGTGCCATCTGGAGATATATATTGTTTTATTAATCCCTCTGAGTGTTTTCTACCGGTTCTGGGGTTTGCATCATGCTCTTATTTAATACCAAACTACAAAATGCCTCTTCCACTGTTCTTTGACCTATACAGTTGGTTCTGATTTCTGCATTCCCGGCCTCTAATACAGTTTTAGTGTCCTGAACTTGAGCATTTCAAAGAGCACTTTTATGCATCAAACACTATCTCATATGCTTGAAATGGGAAAAGTGCACTCTTCAAAGATGGCTTTTGGTGTTTCAGGTATCTCACTGCTCTCTCTCTGACAGCAAATCAACCCAGACACTTCTTTGATCGTGATATGCAACACAATTAAAATTCATTTCAGAAACAAGTGCTTTCTGATTACAACACTTGGAGCCCCCTGCTAGTTGCACCCAACTGTTGTACTAAGAATATGTGACTGAGCTGATCAATAGCATGACCTTATTTCCGAATAATATTTATATGCTGCTTTTTTTTGCTCTGCAAAAACAAAAACATCTGCCTGCTCTAGCCAGATAGTCAAGGTCCATGTGCTTCAAATCCACTCAACCGTGTCCCTTCCAGCACTGCTCACAATCATCTCAGTCATAGAAATAATGACCTTGCAAGACTGGGAGCGGTGGATTGTCAAGTCATGTCCATCAAACGGAGCAGTGAACATTCTGGCGTGAGTCGCTTTGCGACAGTTCGTCACTTTTGCGACTTGAACAAGAAGAAAAGTGAAGTTTGTATTCAGGTTGATACTTCTAAAATACTAGGGTAATATTTTGCTCTGTGGAAAAATAAATGCATAAATATTTGTGTATGGAGCAATTTTCAGAACAGGGGTACCTGACAGTAATGCATTACCGCTTATAAAAACCCATATAGTGTTCTTGATGGTTGTGGGTTAGGTATGCAGC
Organism: Mormyrus iriodes; assembly: GCA_011763525.2. Classification (NCBI taxonomy): domain Eukaryota; kingdom Metazoa; phylum Chordata; class Actinopteri; order Osteoglossiformes; family Mormyridae; genus Mormyrus; species Mormyrus iriodes. The sequence continues at coordinate 40,103,362 of JAAGVU020000001.1, forward strand.
CAAATATTTCAGTGGTTGGCTGGATCTCAAATTGCATGCAGCAGCTTTATAAAGGAGAGGGAAATTGTGTCAGTTCCCCTACTGATATGTAGATGATAGGTGAAGGGTATGCAGCAAGTTGACTGTTTCCTATTAATCAGATCTGGCCTCCCCTTATCATGTGGTTGATGTATGAAGCATCAGGCTCTTAGTTTAGAAATCAAAGAGCTAGCAACTGTAGCTCAGACAAAGTATTGGGCATATAGTGCTGACAGGAGCAGTGTTTCCCATATAAAAGGGATGGATTTTGGCTAGAAAGAGCTGCACTTTCATTATTCTGACATGCTATTGTATACGTATTGTTGTTTACACACTGTTTCACAACTCATGTGACTGATGTTGATCACAATGCTGTCAGTCATGACTGACTTCAAAAATCGGCAAGAAATGAAAGGTCAAAAAGTCAAGCTTTTAGAGTAGAGGCAGTGCACCAATATTGTGTTTAATTAACAGAAAGGACAGGCTTTGCATACCTTCCTGTTTTCAAGTGTTGTACCTTGTAGACCTTCTAAATCACCAAATTACAGCACTGTCTCTGAGCACTGCAATTCTGAAGAATTTCATTGCAAAAATATTTGTTTAAATGGATTAGTAAATTAGCCCTGAATTCAGAAGTACGAATTTATGAATTATTAAAGCATGAAAGGGGGTGACTTTGGAATTAATACCAATAATTACAGACCAGTTTATAAATCCCATGATTTCCCAACTCACATCTCAGATAATTCTAATAAGAAATCATTACTGTGACGTCCAGCCCTTCCCGGTCTGTGTTTTCCCAGTGTTTCCCCACAGGCGGGGCTGGGTAGCAGCCACGCCTGCTGAGTGTTGCCAAGTTACCTCATGTTTTTTCCCGGCGGGTCCCGCAGAGCCACTCCAGCTTCCCGGCAGCCGGCCCCACGCGGCCGTCGCCCAGATAGCACCTGTCCCGCTCTCCGCCGCCGTCTCCCGCCAGCCTGCTCCCTGCCCTCGCCCCGAGGGCGCCCTTCAGCCGACTCTCTGCTGCCCGGCCAGCGCACCTCAGCCGGCTCTCCGCCTTTGCCGGGATGGCTCCCTCCGGCCGGCTCTCCTCCATCGCCTGGACAGCTCCTGTCCGAACCCGGCCCAGGGGACCCTGCGGCGGCCACTGCCCTGGAGCCCGTCTGGGACCCCGCTCACCTCTCCTGCCCGGAGGGAACTACCTGGAGGGTGGCCTCCTCGAGGACCTGGAGTGGGATTCGTGGGATTTGAATCCCCTGTTTGGGGCTCCTGCGGTCCCCAGGAGGTACAAGTGGCGGTGGGCTGTCCGGGCGAGTTCCAGGCCGGTATTCGGTCTCCCGTAGGGGAAGGAGGGGGCATGCCCGGCGCCCAACACACCGAGGCCCAGCTGGCGCTTCGCCCCCCAGCTCGGTTCCCGCGACCCCCGCGTCATTCCCCGGCTCCATTTCCGACCCCGTGACCTCCTCGGGGCCCCCTAGCTCAGTTCCCGCGGTCTCTGCTTCATCCCCGAGCTCCTGTCCCTGTCCCAGAGTCTCCACGCCTCCGCTCCGCCCCCTGGCTCCGTCCCAGCAGTCTCCGCATCTCCCTCCGGTCCTCCAGTCCCCTCGGCGGCCTCCAGTCCATGTCCGTTAGTCTCCTCGTTGCCCCTCCGGTCCTCTCATCTCCCTTACTTTCCCATCCTGCGGCCTCCTTGGTTACCCGCACCTGTCCGACCCAGTTCATTCCTCCTCGCGGGCCCCTGGCCTCAGCTCATAGCCTTTGCCCTCAGGGCCAGCTTCAGGCCCCGGGGGCTCTGCCTCAAGGCCCACCTCCTGTCCCTGCCCGTTTCCCTCAGGTCCCATCCCATTTCCTGGCCACTGCTCCCCTGGTACCACTTCCGGGCCCCAACCTGTGGGTCCCGGGTCCTTCCCCTTGGTGGCCACCAGGTCCCATTGTTGATCCCCAGGTCCCTTTTCCAGGCCTTACCATGGCTCCCCAGGTTCCGCCTCCGGTCACTCCCTTTGTTCCCGGTGCTCTGCCCCAGGTCCCTCTGGTCCCTTCCTTTGGACCCCGTGCTCCATGCCCGGTCCCTTCCTTCGGGCCCCTATCCTCCACTTTCGGTCCCTACCTTAGCTCCAGGGGCTCAGTCTCCATTGCCCCTGGAGTCCCTGTTTCGGTCCCCTCAGGTGGGGCCCATTCCCTAGGGCTCCTTAACTCCCCTGTCTGTCCTCAGTCAGTTATTGTCTGTCTGCCTGTCCGTCCTGTCCAGTGTCCTGGTGTCCCATTTCCTCTGTGTCTTAGTCAGCCCCCATTGATGTTCCCCTGGTCCGTTTCTGTCTGTCACCTAGGTGGTCCTGTCTATAGTTCCTCCGGGTCCTGTCTGGTGTCCTGTCCTACCTGTCCTTCTGGATGGGTGGCTTCGTTGGCCCCCTCCTTGTGTTCTCCGGTCTCAATCCCCGGGGTCCCCAATCCGGCCCCAGTTTCGTCCCGTCTAGTGTCGTAGTGGCCCATAGTCCCTCCTTGCCCCGTCTGGTTTCCGGGTTGGCATCTGTCCCTGTTCCACGGTCTGTCTTGGGTGTAGGTTCTGTCCGTCGTCCTGCCTCGTCCTGTTGACTGTTCTGGTGGGTATCTGTCCTGAGTTGAGTCCTGTTTTAGTTTTCCCCAGGTCCAGTTCCCATTGACCGTCCAAGTCTGCCCGAGTCCAGCATCTGCCCCTGGTGTCCTGACCCTGTGTGCCCGTCTTGTCCTTGGCCCCTGGGGCTCCCCGTCGATCCGGATAGCACACCCAGAGAGTGCGCTGTTGGGGGGGGGGGGTTCTGTGACGTCCAGCCCTTCCCGGTTTGTGTTTTCCCAGTGTTTCCCCACAGGCGGAGCTGGGTAGCAGCCACACCTGCTGAGTGTTGCCAAGTTACCTCATGTTTTTCCCTATGTTAACCCTCTGGAGTCGGCTATCCCGACCGCGGGATAAAACAGAAATCACGTCGATCTGTTTAAAAAAATTTGTTTTTATCATAGGAACATAAAAAACCCACAGAAACCTTGAACGGTCTGTCTTTCAAATATATATAGTTAGAAACTAAATATATTTTTAGAGCTTTGTGACAGGAATAACAATAGCAAGAGACACTGC
>JAAGVU020000001.1:40169980-40180129 GCA_011763525.2 Mormyrus iriodes
TATATATATATATATATATATATATATATATATATATATATGATCAGAGTACGACACATAAACCTTGAGTATAGATGCTATTAACCAGAGTCTGGTTCCTGTAGAACTAATTGGTTTGTGCACCAGTCACTGCAATGAAGGATGGTGTGGTCTAGGTGGAGAATTGGACTGCTTTCAAAACCAAGGAATGGAAGCGCCGCTGACTGTGGAAGGTTCCAGAGTGTGCCACTTATCCGCATCTTCAATCATCCCACCTGATTCCCTGGGAGCAACTCTGGATTTAATCATCCCAACCCCCCTCACCCTCCCTTGACCCACACCCTCAGTGTCACATCTGGCCTTGACCTGATGTGGTTCTCATCCTGGGGTGACATTAGGGGGCTAGTAAACACCTGGAGTGGCTTTCACTGCTGCTGTTAGCGGGGCTGTCTCTCTCCAGCTAACACGGCAGGTCGCTAAGAGGCCCCGTTCAGCTCTCCGACAGCTGTCATGTGCCCAGGCCTCCACTCTCCACAAAGCAGTGTCCCATTCTCAATACTGATGAGACCACCTGGATTCTCTAGGGTCCAATAGCTGGAGTCTTAGAGTCCTGTGGAACTTGAACCAATGACCTTTTGTATAAAAACCTTTTTACAGAGGTACAATGAGAAATTAAATTAAATACAAAAAGTATGTGAAATGTTTTAGAACTTGAAAGAAATTTATTTGATAAAATAAAGGCCAATGCAAATAATAATTGAATAATTTGAGTTACCCTTTATAAATATATTTGGGAAAAAAAGCCAGATATGAATGTTGGCAAAAACGGGCTTACACTTTTCATCAAATTCCTACATATAGCTACCCCTCAGTGCAAACACATTTTCAAAAGTGCAAACCCACATGCATTTTTTTTGAGGGGAGACACGATCATAAATCAGCAACGAGAAAGAAACTTCAAGGTTTATTACATGTAAGCAAAATAACTAATGATGTACATGAATTATGCATCACTGCTTTGAAGAACAAAGGGGGTCGCATGGAAAAATACACAGAATCATAAATTCTAGGCTAAATCTTTTAAAGGACAAACATCAATTGTTTTTTCTGAAGGATGCCTGTTTCTTTTAAGACTCACGACCTTCAAGTTGGCACTAATGATGGGAGGAAAAGGTGCAAATATATCTCCAGAACTGGTCCTCTGGACGGGTGGGTGAATGACATCATCCCCAGCACATTAACACCAAGCTGTGATGCTTTCTTACGCAGGGAGGGGGCATTCAATAGATTGTTTGTTTCCCCTGTTCCTCATTATCTGCTTTGGCCATTTAGGCATGCCTGGAAGATAACCCTTATTGTGTTCCCACACAGCGGCCCTTGGACTTTTCATTTCCTCTTGGCAGTTTTTATCTTACTTTATGGAATCCCGAGCTCTCTGCCAGCTCCTATTCAAGGCTTTGGCCAAGTATCATTTAGCCAGTCAAAGCTCAGGCTTTAACTGATAGCCACAGCAAAGGTTTCTCCCAGGAAATATATAAGCTACTAGAGAATTCATTGAATTAGTTGTAAAATTGATCCCATGGCAGCCTAGGGGGTGAGAGACAGGGTTGATGCAGGATGTCATTCTAAAATCAGTAAACATCCTGTCATGGTGTCCCAATTCAGAAAAAAAGCTACAAAATCTCAATTTCTGTAAATTAACACACACACGCCCTCCCTCCCCTGCCCCCTTTTACGTTATAACACATAGGGCAATGTGCAGGATTGCTGGGATCATTCCTGTTGTCTCTCCTTCATTTATTCCATGACCCCCTCAGATGGCTGTGTGTTTTTCAAATGTTCCTGAAAGCACTCCATCCATGTTTGCTTACCCCAAGATGCTCATTGATTCAGCACACACTTTCATGCACACCAACCAACCAAATGACCCATTTTCCCCGTTCTAAACATGAATACAATTGAAATATGAAGAGAAACCATTTGAAGTTGGCTACTGAAACAGTCTTATAACATCCTACCAGTTGTACATATGCCAGTCTCAGAGAGACAACAGATACAGTGAGCAGCTTGACAGTGGAATAAGAGAGAGATGTCTCCACAGGCACACTGGAAGCCGGAGTTGTTGCCTCACCCACGAAACACAGGTGGGGCCCAGACGGAGTGAATAACATCTGTGCTAAATCCCTGCACAGCTTAGCAGCCATCAGCAGGCTCCAGGTCGGAATTATCAGGGTGAAAATACATTTGGGATCATCCCCATTGGGCCTATGAAACACCTTCAAGCCGCCTTCTGCAGGTCAGGCATGGGGGAACACCTTGGAATAACAAGGCTCCTGCTCCACACACTTCCAGGCACAATCCAGCCTAATCAGAGCGTAATTCCAATGCACAGAAGAACAACGTTTTCGATCAATTCCTGTGGTTCCTGTTCCCCACCTTCACTGTGGTTTTAGCTGCGGGACTGTGGTAACTGGGATATCAAACACCATTACTACATTTGTCTTGGGGAAGAAGGTGTGCCCGCATTAAGTATAATGGCAAATAGATAGAATCGATTCCATGTAGGTTTAAGTTCATACTCTATGAGTTTCGGTGCTCAGGGATATTTCTGGAACAAAGTCCTAGCATTCAGAAGAAAAACTACTTGTTCTCCCTTCTTCATGATTTGTGTTTCCCACTAATAAAATTCCACATGACTGATAATTTGTCAGGACATCTTATGATCTTAAGATGGCTCACATATATTGCCATCACCATATTTGCTTCTCAGGTAGATGTTTGCATATGCTAGGATAAGTAAACCCCATTTTGAGTTTTTATTTAGGTGTATATGTATAGGAATATAACAAAATAGGAAGAGACAGCCTTGCATGTCTGATATCAATGACTTTGCATGGCACTTATATCAACAGAAATCATTTCTTGCAGGCACCTTTCGCCAAATCACAAACGCATGGTTGCATGACGCATGTTTCAATAGCACCATCTGCTGGTGGCAGAACATATGGTTTAAGTGAAGGATGTCTTGAAACAGTTTCTCACGTCACTTTGCAACAATGTTATGTCTTATCATGGCCTCCTTGACAAATTTATCCAAAGCAGCTTTCAAAAGTTAGTGGATGTGATTCTGACATGCGGATAAAGGGTTTTTTTTTTTTTTTTTGGTTGTTGAAGGTGTTCAGGAGAACAGCACAGCAAAGTTATAATGGATGAGCTCCTCTCTACTGGCAAGTTCAAGGGTTCAACCTTTGTTCCCATGACACCTTCAGAGGTGATACTATTTAAAAAAATATCATGTTATTCAAATGCTCAGAAAGGGCGGATGAGTCCCATCTATGCTTGTCCCATGCTCCTCTCATGGTAGCAGACAGAGCATACTGCCCCAGGCCTGCAGACGTATCTGTCTGTCATCTACCTTCCACTTACTTGCATATTTGAATTTTGATTCTTTTTACTTCAAAGCTTAAAATCTGACTTTGCGCCATCTACTCTCCTAGCTTAAACAGGTAAATGTGTGGTCATTGCTTCCTGTCATCCACAAGCACATACTTTCCACTGTTTCTGTCCATTGTTCACCTTCTTTAGTTGTTATAAGAGCTATCGCAACATGGTCTATAGCAGTAAATAAGGCTTTATTTTCTTCATCTGCTGTCAGCTCATCCATAATTATGCCCAGCGGTTACATCTGCCATTCTTACATTGAAGGTACCACTGAGATGCGCATCTTTTGCACATCCCTGTCAACTCATTTAAATATACATACTAGACACATAGCCACAAAGTAAAAAACAGGTTTGAACCATCCCCACCCTGAAATATATTTGTTACTGATCAGGCACATAGCCAACTTATGAGTTTGAGCCCGCCTTGAAACCTATCAGTAGGGTTGCCAGACCCCAAAAAAATTCAGATAATCCTGCGTTGTTTGAAGCATCACTGCAAAAAAACCTGATGAACAATAGTGCATTACACTAAGGGAAAGAGTACAGTTACTTATCAAAGGCAACCCACGATAAACAAATAAACTTTGGGCTGCCCTGTGATACACGGAGCCAAACGCACATCAAGGCCTCCCACCATCTTTCCCGCCAACTAGGTCAGGCAACCTCAGCAGCGAGTGGAGAAGAAAGACTAAACGGCAGCAGGTGCCGTGTGCTGGAGCACTTCCTGCCATCCAGCTCTGGAGGAACAGCACCAAGACAGAAAGCAGGAGAAATATGTGATCAGAGACCGGAAAGTTCCCCTGCAAAACTCCAGCACAAACAAGAAAAAAAAACTGTCACATTAAGACACAAGCACACACACTAAAGTATGCCAGGTATTGAACACAGGAAACTCTTTTTTATTGGACCTAAGAGCCTCAGAGAAAAAATGCATGCCTTGTTAAAATGCTGCACTGTTTTACTTGTTAATTTATTACTTAATCATTTTTGTCCATCACTCTTTTTCCAATTACTTTAAAGCACAAAAGCTTTTGAGAACATGGAGGGCAATAAATTATCGCCACTTAATTAGGTTAAAAGGATGTCAGTTTAAGTTTGTTTCACTCTTACACAGGATTTTATGATTCTGGGGCCCAAACTAATTGGATTGCCTCCCACCTGTCTGTGTAAAATTTCTATAATACAAAAACAACCTCGAGGTATTGCCTAGGTTTGGCAAAACTGCTTTTCAGACTTTTTGAGAGGAGCACTTTCTCAATTAAGGCCACCAAGACATTGAAATTTTAGGATGAATTCATTTGTATGGGGCTGAGAGAGAAATGGTCGTTCTTGGAGGAAGTGAGTGCATCATCTGTCTTTCAGGACTGCTCTTGATAAGTACCCTGCACTGCTATGACATGCATCATGGTGGATGGGAAAGAATTATGTGCTTATGACAGGAGTCCTTGCTCTCTTTGACAAAAACAGAGTGCCACAAATAGGGATTGATGCCAAACTGCTTCCCACCTGCTCTTACTCCCATAGAAGGGCAGTCAGCTCTGTGAGAATTACTATTTATTTGGACAAAATCCCTGAAAACAAAAATCACCAGTTGTTAAGGCAGGATTCATCAGTCCGCTCCTGAGACTGCAAGTTGAACAATCATTATGACCTGTGCCCACATCTAGGTTGTTTTCTCAGATATAATCAAAACCAGAAGGACAGTTAGGAGCACTTGTGGGAACCCCCCCCCCCCCATTTTAAAAAGAGACCTTATATTTGTGACAGCTATGGTGAGAACGCCATCTCTGTGTTTTTTTAAGCAACATGTTCTCCAGTTTTAAGAAATACTGTTAACCCCCCCCCCCCACATTCTCTATTTTTTCATCAGATCAAACACCTGGTATTTTTAAACACTGTTGCAAACTGAGCCTTCAGTTTGCTCTAATAGAACCGCTTGTGAAGAAATCCAACCTGCGGTGGGAGAGTATGCCCATGACACACCAACATGCTGCAGGCCTCGACTCTCACTAGGAAAAAAACAGTGGCGATGGTGCAGTGTGTGCGGGGGGTGGGGGGTGAAAATTAGTTACAGGGATACCAAGGCCTGTTTCTGGAAAGGACCCCCCCCCCCCCCACAGGAGCTCTGATATGTCAACCTGATTCAGTGTCCTTAACGCCTCGCACTGTTGGACTGCAAACAAATCAGGGGGATAGCATCTGAAAGACAATTGGCTCCATGGACATTTCGTACAAACCAACTGAAATTTCTCTAGAGCCCCCTGCTGGAAAAATACAGAGTTTTGGCCTGTCTTGATAATGATTCCTCCTCTTTGTAGTATTAACTTCTGAAATGCTTTTAAGTTACATAATCTCACCTGAGAGAGAAGTGTTCATATAGCATTTAGGTGAAGTATTTCCTTGTGAATTTGCATTCACCTGTAGACTGTCAAGATGGCACTCCAAGAGGTAGCCACAGTGTTATGGTGTCTCATGTGTTTATTTTCTTTGTTATAATTGTACAAAGTGATGCTTCACATGTCACATACAGCAGGGACGGGCTCCTATATTTTTTAGACCGCAATACCCGGCCTCCACCGGAATTCCTCTACACAACTAAATAAATGCTAAGTGCAAAATCAGCTGGAAAATGCCATTCACCATACCACAACAACGGAAAGAAGAAGCGGTGAACTTGTGGGAGAAGGGGTGGCTCCCTGGAGTGGCTACGAAGACGCAGTTTCCGTCCGGTGCTTCCTAGTGTGTTTCTTTCAAAGGTTCGCTCACTATGCAATAAATAGGACAAACTGTGACTGTTGGTAAGGACTGTTATAGATTTTTCTACTACTTGTGCATTCTGCTTTAATGAAACATGGCTAAACGGCAATATCTGACACAATGGTGAAACGACCTGGAATCTCGCTGCTGAAAGCAGATCGCGATCCTGCTCTCTGTTTCAAAACCAGAGGTGGAAGAATACGTTTTTATATACTATATTTCCAAAAGTATTGGGACGCCTGCCTTTACACACACATGAAATTTAATGACATCTCATTCTTAATACATAGGCTTTAATATGCAGTTGGCCCACCCTTTGCAGCTATACCAGTTTTAACAAGCTTTCCATAAGGTTTATGAGTGTGTTTATGGGAATTTTTGACCATTCTTCCAGGAGAGTATTTGTGAGGTCAGGCACTGATGCTGGACGAGAAGGCCTGGCTCACAGTCTCTGCTCTAATTCATCCCAAAGGTGTTTTATCGGGTTGAGGTCAGGGCTCTGTGTAGGCCAGTCAAGTTCCTCCACAACAAACTCACTCATCCATGTCTAGGTGCTTGATTTTATACAACTGTGGCGATGGAAATGACTGGACCACCTGAATTCATTGATTTGGAGGGGTGTCCCAATACTTTTGGCAATATAGTGTAAATCAGACATATTGTAGTGATGTGTCTGTTTTAAAGACAATGTGTTCCCCTGACCTGGAAAGTTTCATCATTAACTGCAAGCCATTTTACTCTCTCCGTGACTTTGCGTCTGTTACTGATTGGAATGCACATCAATCCTATGGCAAATGCACATTCAGCACAACAACAGCTAGCTGACCAGGTTGGAGAGGTTGAGCTGAAACACCCAGATCATCCTAGGAGACTTCAACCACACTAATTTGACTAAGGAACTGTCAAAATATAAACAGCTAATTAGCAGTCCCACCTGGAGAGGCAAAACTCTGGACAACTATTATAGCACCATTAAAAACGCATACCAGACAAGTATCTGCACCCTACTGGGCAACTTGGACCACTCACTCATCCATCTCATCCCCTCATACATACAGAAGCTCATAGCTACATACCCAAAATCAAACTGGTGAAAACATGGACCACTGCAGCCACAGATGCTTTGAAGGACTGCTTAGACTCCACTGACTGAGACATATGTAAATCCACAAACTGCAACCTGGACAATTCTGCTGATGCAGTCACCATAATCATCAGTTTTTGTGAAGACACTTATTCCAACAAAATCCATATATAAATATAATAACAAACCTCGGTTTACAGCTGAGTTGGGAAGACTATGCTTCGCCAAAGAGGCCCATAGGAGTGGCAACAAAGTGGAATACAAAAAGGCGAAGCATACTCTCAATAAGGCAGTCTAAAGTGCAAAACACAAATACAGGGACAAACTATTTACTACTATACAGAGTATTTTTCTTCCAATGACTGTTCTTCCACGTGGAAGGGAATTCCCACTATCATCAACTTTAAACCAAAACTGACAATCACTGAAGCAGACCCATCACTGCCAGACCAGCTAAACAACTTCTACACAAGTTGTGAAAAACAACTGACATTCCCTCCCTCAAACTTGACCACAGTCAACTTCCAACACCTTGTCTTTCTTCCTCACCCCCACTGCCAGCTCTTTCTTCAAAGGTTCCCACAAGCCCCCCAATCACTGATCAACAAGTTAGATGCATACTCCAGAAACAAAAGTCCAGGAAAGCCGCTGGCACTGATCACATGATCACATGGTGAATTCCCATGCTCAAGCACTGCGCTGATCCACTGGCCACAATTTTTGCTGATCTCTTTACATATGATCCACTGGCCACAATTTTTGCTGATCTCTTTAATTGGAGTCTGAGCCAGTGCACAGTACCTGTCTGTTTTAAATCCTCAGTCATCATACCAGTTCCAACAAAACAGAAAATCTTTTGCCTTAATGACTACAGACTGGTAGCCCTAAGCTCTATAGTTATGAAGTACAGTCGTGGCCAAAAGTTTTGAGAATGCTTGCTCAGGAATGGTAGCAGGTAGGTGTGAGTGCATCTGCAAGCACAGTGAGGCGAAGACTTTTGGAGGATGGTCTGGTGTCAAGAAGGGCAGCAAAGAAGCCACTTCTCTCCAAGAAAAACATCGGGGACAGGCTGATATTCTGCAAAAAGTACAGGGATTTGACTGCTGAGGGCGGGGGTAAAGTCATTTTCTCTGATGAAGCCCCTTTCCGATTGTTTGGGGCATCTGTAAAAATGATTGTCTGGAGAAAAAATATGTGAGTGCTACCATCAGTCCTGTCTCATGCCAACAGTAAAGCCTCCTGAGACCATTCATGTGTTGGGCTGCTTCTCATCCGAGGGAGTGGGCTCACTCACAATTTTGCCTAAGAACACAGCCATGAATAAAGAATGGTACCAAAACATCCTCCCAACCATCCAAGAACAGTTTGGTGAAGGACAATGCCTTTTCCAGCATGATGGAGCACCGTGCCATAAAGCCAAAGTGATAACTAAGTAGCCCCTGGAACAAAACATTGAAATTTTGGGTCCATGGCCAGGAAACTCCCCAGACCTTAATCAAATTGAGAACTTATGGTCAATTCTCAAGAGGCGGGTGGACAAACGAACCCACAAATTCTGACAAACTTGAAGCATTGATTATGAAAGAATGAGTTGCCATCAGTCAGGATTTGGCCCAGAAGTTGATTGACAGCATCCCAGTGAATTGCAAAGGTCTTGAAAAAGACAGGCTAACACTGCAAATATTGACATTGACAAATATTGACAGTTTATTTGAATAAACTTAATGTAATTGTCAATAAAAGCCTTTGAAATGTATTAAATGCTTGTAATTATACTTCAATACACCACAGAAACAACTGCCAAAAAGATCTAACACTGAAGCAGCAAACTTTGTGAAAACCAGTATTTGTGCCATTCTCAAAACTTTTGGCCACAACTGTACTTTGAGAAAATCATCCATCAATTTCTCAAAACCACTACTGAAGATCTCCAGGACCATATACATTTTGACTCTCAAACAGATTTGTTGATGACACCATAAACATGCCCCTGCACTACACTCTGCAACACCTGGACAGCCCTCAGACTTATGCTTGGATTCAAGCATACTAGTGAAGACTATAGTGTATTATGAGATGCGCAGAGGAGATCATTGGCTGTCAGCTCCCCATGCTTGAAGCTGTGTACTCATATAGGATGAGGAACAGTGCCAAAAAAATGTCTGGCCTCCTGCATCCTGCCCACTCCCTTTTCCAGCATCATTCATCCTGGCGAAAGCAGTGTCCTGAGCCCTGAGCACAAGGACCAACCTTAACAGATTCTGTTTAACGGAAATCGGTCAGTCTGTTAATTGTCCACGCACTCAGTCAGGCCTGTCTTTCATCAACAGGGTGCATTGGACAGACAATGTTCCTGGAGGATCTCCAGGCCATTAAGGGGGATAAATAAGGACCTGTGAGAAACTGTCTAACATGTCATTTGCACCATACCTGAGTTGTCTGCACATTATATGCATCCATTTATTTTTTTTGTCTACATGCTTGCCACATTATTTCAAACCTCATGTAAGAGACATTTTTTGCCATATTGTGTCTTTGTATTTTTACTTTTAGGTTTTTAGTTGTATGTTTAATTAGCTTATGGTTTTGAGGTCATGTCAAAATACAAAAAAAAATAAAATAAGCATAGGCCATTATTACTCAGCAGAAACCAAACATTTAAATTGCACAGCATATGCTCAATTGAAATATAACAGGAGACAATACATTCAAGATGTACTGTACTGGGAAAGAAAATGTTACAGCATGACATAGCGTAGGCAGGAAAAAAAAGGCAACGATCCACTTGCAGCTCCAAGACAAAAATGGGTTTAACCCTCACATCCACTTGGGGTTCTTTAGGACCCCACTAGGGGTATATGGGGTGCAGACCCCCAGATGGGTCAG
>JAAGVU020000001.1:40229136-40243067 GCA_011763525.2 Mormyrus iriodes
GTTCACGTAAAATAATTAACAAATAATAACAATTAATAATCAAATATTAATTAATTTCCCTATACATTGGTGGAGATAAACATTTATTTTGAGCTAATAAATTCCTACAATTACTAGAGCACTTTCAACAGGCATCTCAGTGTGTGTTTTGCTCAGTGGGGAAAACCTGTTGGAAACACAAATGGGTGAATGGTGCCGGTGTAAGTTAGATTTGGACTTACGACTATGCCTCCTGGTCATCAATAATCTGGAAAGATTTTGCTGCTGGAGTGGGGGGAGACTGACTACCTACTATGGACATAACCGGAGCTGTTGACACTGAATATATAAAATTCTCTCTCTACTGCATCTCCCATACTGATGCACATACAGGTACATCCCTCTTAGACTTCAGTCTTCTTCCTCAGCCTAGCAACTGACACTTTTCACAGATAAACTTAGTGCTAATGACGGGAAAAGAATTATCTGTACATTTGTGGTATAGTATTCTGAATATGTTCTTGAAACTAAATTGGGGAGGAAGGAGGTGCATATACCCACACATACATTACCTACAGAGGACTTGGCACTTAGCATTTGAAATAATGCTGAAACTATTTATGCACAAATCAAACAGCTATTAGATTTTGCTCCTGTTTCTGGAGTGTAATTTAAAGTTTCCGCCTGGTCCTAACTATATATCTAGTTCAAACCAGTGTTCTTGGTTAAAAGTTAAATGAGAAAAACAAAAGCCAGACACTCCTGGGTCTATCATGGAAGTCGGAACCAAGCAACGTCAGCCTGCCCTGTCTTTCTTCAGGTAACACCCCTGTCATTCAGGGAATGCTTCTCTGAAATGATGAATGGCAAATTCAGGACCGTTACGTAGTTTGGTGTCCTGCCCAGAGTAGATTTGTTTTTAATGAGTTTATTTGGAAATGTGTGCATGGAAGCCTACATGTGTCACCCCATATGAATAGTGACAGAATGTTTGACGTTATATCTCTGTGTTTTCAGGACTCCCAGAATGCTCTAGGGAACTCGATGGTGTGAGAGTCAGAAATATGCAGGCTTACGTTGTATCTTTTTTTCACTCATGGTGCAGAGTTCTTTCTAGAGCTGCTGGATCATGCGGAGAGGTCCCTGGGTGACATGTTTGTGAAGACATATGGCAAGCTGTACATGCAGAACTCCAAGGTGTTTCATGAGCTCTTCGCTGACCTAAAGCGCTATTACACTGGTGGGAACATCAACCTTGAGGAGATGCTGAATGACTTTTGGGCACGCCTCCTGGAGCTCATGTTCCAGCTGCTCAACTCACAGTACCAGTTCACCGATGACTACCTGGAGTGTGTCACCAAATACACAGACCAGCTGAAACCCTTTGGGGACATCCCACGCAAGCTGAAAGCCCAGGTCACGCGTGCCTTCATTGCAGCCCGCACCTTCGTCCAAGGACTCATGGTTGGCCGAGAGGTGGCCAACAGGGTCTCCAAGGTGAGTCCTAACCTCCATTTCTTGGGGCTGGAATCTCTCTCTACCACTGAGGTCCCTCCTGGCCCCTGGCCGTATGCTACAGATCCCTGAAAATCCTCTGTGCTACCCCTTACCAATTAAGTGAAGGGTCCTGATGGCTGTTGTCTTTTCTGTGGTTGGTGATCTTCAATTTGTACAGGTTCCCTTATTCTGACTGTTGGCAAGCTCAGTAACATGTTTCGAGATTCACAGTATTCAACTAGCCATTGACAACCCATTACACCTGTATTAAGATAAAAATGGAAACACATTAAACAATTTATGCATGAAGTACTGCTTGCTACTCATACAACTAATAGATATTTTACTCATATATATTATGATTAGAGACTGAGGTGGCTGAACTTGGTAATTCACTGTAGTGATAGGAAAGTTTCTATTGATTTAATCATCTAAAAACACTTAACCTCGACAACTGTGATACTTTATCTATAAAGGTAGCTTAACTGTATTAATATTCCTGTTTACCTCTATTAGACATTATTTGAACTGCAAATGAATCGCATAGTAAATGTGTCTGATTTTACTGAGTATGATAACATACCATTGAACTTTAGCTTCATTGTTGTTCTGTGACGTCCTATTATCTCTGAATTTTTTCCTCTGTGGTGCTGTTTGCCCTTATCAGACTGTGGGCAGTTGGGGTAGACCAGTCTCTGGTGGCTCCTCCCTGTATCACCTCCTCTATTCGGCACCAATGGCTGTAAATAATCCACAGGTCTACTGTCACTTAAACATATTATAATAAATCAGTTTTCAAAATATTGCATTTAAGCAAACACATTAATGTGGATCTGCTTTCTTTTTATGTCTAAAATTTTTCCATTTTGCCTCTATAAGCTTCACTTAGTCACCTTTTTCCAAACCCTTCCAAACCTTTTCGGCCAAACCCTGCTTTGCAAAACCTGTTATGGACAAATCTGTAACACCCAGACAAGGAGGAGGAGACAGATCCCTGATTGTGGGAGACCCGTGAGTTTGCTACAGAGCCGAGATCAACAAAATCCAAAACACTGCGCAGGAGTCGTGGTCGGGAGGATCGCCTGAGGTCGGTAGCTGGGGAAGTCAGTCCTACAGAGACACACAGGACGGGATGACGGACGGGAAGCGGGGACCACGGAGGCAGGTCAGAGAGGACGGGTGAGGCAGGCGGGGCAGGCAACACAAGCGGGTCGGGCAGAGCAGGCAAGATACACAGGGAAGACGAGAGACAAGCAAATGCTCAGTAAGGCTCCAGAACATGGCAACAATACTTCACGACTACTGGCTGTAGTCGCTCTGATTAAGATGCCGATCTAATTAGCGGTGATCAGCCCCTGCTATGATGTCCCGCCCCTGCAGGTGTGAGAAAATCTTAATTAAATTTCCGCAGTAGATTATTCCAGCAACACCTATTCTAGGAAGGCCTGAGTGCACAACTTGACTTATTCCATTCCAAATCAATTAAACTGTTCACCCAGTTCATCGTTTTCAAAAGTATTCCTGACAGTCTGGACAATTATAGCTGTCAGATGTCTGCAAAAACATTTTATTTTTCTGGAAATTAAGTATCTTTCCTGGTCTGTGAGTCAGCTTGCTGTTGTGTCACTCTGTGATTAATATGCTAATGGTAAGCTGTGTTTGTGAAGAGTTCCATAACTATTTGTTTTTAATGGAAAATGATGGCTTTAATCAGTCTTGGAGTGCTTTCTGTTAAAGAACCATTGGAAGCTGCTGCTTTACGTGTGTCTTTTTAGGAAAAATGTAACCAAGTCGCCACCTACCCTGACAGTGACATATGACTCCTAAACTATCACTGTTTTGTTCGGCCCCACTTTCTTCCCAGAGCCAGTTATGCATGGAGCCAAGAGAGGGCACAGCTAATGCTGAGGAGGAGATAAAAATGTATTGCCAGGCTTGAAAGAATAAGTTTTAACCATCTCTGTGCCTTTCCCCTACCTACAGCCCAAAACTGACCTTTATCTGTTTATTAGATCTCTCTGTTGGCTGTTGAAACAGCTTTGTTTAGCTCTGTTTTGCTTCATGGTGGGTGTTCTGAGGTAGAAGCAGGGAAAGGTGGTGGTGGGGGGAGGGTTAAAATAAATTACCACCATCAGGATCAACAAAGCCCTTATAGAGTCAGTTTTAGGTGTACAGGGGATTTTCCAAAAGTCATAGCTTCATAGTCTCCTTCATATCGGCTGTGTATAGATTGCATAATCTGTTATTTATGGAGAAGGGGGGGGAATATGTGGAAGTGTTCCATCTAGATGATGAGCATGTGCCAAAGGCTAGTGTTAACATAAATCCTCTGTTGTGTCTTTTAACATACCTAACATGTTGCCTTTGCGTTAGCTGGTAGCCACGTAACCCTTGGGGACAGACAGAAACACCAGATAAGGATGAAACTATTCTCAATACACTAGGAATTTCAGAAAATTCACTGGGTAACAGGCCTGTGCAGCAAGGTCTGCATGAATGAAACGGTGACCATCCCCAAAGGCCCAGCTACCGTTTAGATTTCTGGAACCTGCTTCAGTCATCTAGATCAGTCTGGATTTAAAAGTTACCACAGAGCATAAAGGATAATGGCTAAATGAGAGGACAACCTTGACATTAACAATTGTGCCAGAATTCTAGTTGCTTTGTAAAATGGCAGAGAAACGTTTTAACATTTTTAATCTGAGATTCAATAGTGATAGTACTGCTTTTCAGTTCAGGTATATCAGTCATTTTAAAGAAAATGAATATGTTTTTATTACTTGTGCCAATACTAATAATATAGATCATTTATGAAGATCTAACTTTCTTTAACACTTCAATATATTGTGAATCAGCTTCAATCCATCATGGATAGAGTTAGTTAAGAATTATGTTTACATTCTTGATCCCCAAACTGTAATTTATGGCTCCTGACTAATTGGGTTGAAAATGCCCTTTTCACCCTGTTTTAAAAATAATGTTTGATGGGGAAATGGAGGAATGGGGTATGCAGAATTTGAAGGCAATATTTTCCTTCATTAGATGACCCATTCAAACAGCAAGAAAGTTAAAATCACAGTTTTTGCTGTATGTTGCTTTACAAGATGCAACACAATACAAGATGCTTTTTACAAGATGTTGAAAGATGGATGAAATTGCACTATGTACAGTATCTGGTAAAATGTGTGCATTCCTCCAGACTATGGTGGTTCAATAATGTGCTTTTTAACTGTTTTTTTCTCTCCAATTGTTATGTTGACATATATTTGTCTCTATATTTTACATATATATTTCTCACACCACTATTTGATTTGCTTGCTGTCAGGGTCCAAATCAAAGGTAAGTGATGTTGGTGCTCTCTCTCTATTGGCTTGTCCTTTTGGGGGTCATTAAAAGGCCTTAAGATTCTGAAATGTGTCACCTGACTACTTATTATTATCAGTTAAGCGAGGAAAATTATTCCTAAGTCAGATTTATTTCAGATTATTTCTCCTTTGCGTCCTTTACAGGCATTTGCATGTGCATATATATATACACACACACACACACACACACAAATAAATTAATATATGTTTATATACTGTACATTTGCATCAATTTGATACTGCATTTTAGTAGTGCTTGACATTTCCCAAGCAAGGGGTGGAACTAGCTATGCAGCTACTAACACAATATACACTATACACTATATGGAGAAAAGTATTGGACCACCCCTCTCAATTATTGAATTCGGGTGTTTTATTCAGACCAATTGTCACAGGTGTATAAAATCAAGCAGCTAGCCATGCAGTTACAAAGATTTGTGAAAAAAAAATTGTTCTGAAAAACTCAGTAAATTCAAGCATGGTACTGGAATAGGATGCCACCTTTGCAATAAGTCAGTTTGTGAAATTTCTTCCATGCTAGATATTCCACGGTTAACTGCAAGTGGTATTGTTGCAAAGTTGAAGGGTTTAGGAATAACAGAAACTTAGCCACAGAATGGCAGACCAAATTTCTTCTGGCATTAACCCCAGCACAAAAACTTTCTGCCAGGACCTTCAAGGAATGGGCTTCGGCTTGGATCAGTGAAAATGCGTTCTGTGGATTGAAGAATCACGTTTCTCTGTCTGGCAGTCTGATGGACAATTCTGGGTTTGATGGATGCCAGGAGAACGTTACCTGCCTGACTACATTGTGTTAGCTCTGATGTTTGGTGGAGGAGGAATAATGGTATGGGGTTGTCTTTCAGTGGACAGGATATGCCCCTTAGTTCCAGTGAAAGGAACTCTTAATTTTTCAGCATACCAAGACATTTTGGACAATTCTATGCTTCAAATATTGTGGGAACAGTTTGGGGAAGGTCCTTTTCTATTCCAACATGACTGTGCCCCAATGCACAAAGCAAGGTCCATAAAAACATAGTTGGGTGAGTTAGGTGTGGAAGAACTTGACTGGCCCACACAGATCCCTGACCTCAACCCCATCGAAAACCTTTGCGATGAATTAGAGCAGAGACTGCAAGCCAGGCCTTCACATCCAATATCACTGTCTGACCTCACAAATGATCTTCTGGATGAATGGGCTAAAATTCACACAGACATACTCCATAAACTTCTGGAAAGCATTCCCAGAGAAGTGGCAGCAGTTAAATCTGCCAAGACGGGACCAAATCCATATTGATGCCTAGGGATTTAGAATAGGATGTCATAAAAGTTCCCGTAGGTATAAGGGCCAGGTCTCCCAATACTTTTGTCCATATTGTGTACACATTTTTCTGCATATCTCCGATCCTACACAGACAAACATAACTATTCACAGTATCTGTAAGACTTTCAGTTTATAAAGCCAGACAATTAATTCATGAATTTTTGATCACGTATAGACAAACCAATGCATACCGAGTGAGAAGGCTGTTGAAATTTAAATCTGTGCCAGCATCAAGGAAACCCCAATGCACCACATAATTAAAAAATGATAGGACTTCAGAATCTCAGTATTCATTACACCATGCTATGATTGTATTTGTTTTGCTTATAGTGAAATGTTGCAACTGTTAAAAAATACTCATATGACAGTTGGACTCAGTAGACGTTGCACAAAGTGGATTTACACCTACCAGGGAAACACACTTCTAAAATCATTAGTTGGACTGAAAAAAAAACATGCCAGTTTGACAAATGCATTGACCTTTAATGGGATATAGAAATAGGAGTGCTGGTGTACCTTAGTAGCATTGACACCTCTTTGGTCCTCATGTTGAGTGACAA
The DNA here is from genome assembly GCA_011763525.2 of Mormyrus iriodes. Classification (NCBI taxonomy): domain Eukaryota; kingdom Metazoa; phylum Chordata; class Actinopteri; order Osteoglossiformes; family Mormyridae; genus Mormyrus; species Mormyrus iriodes. The sequence goes on from JAAGVU020000001.1 coordinate 40,235,862, forward strand.
CAATAACAGATTCCAAATGAAAATAATCCACTTAGGATCAGCTGTAAGCCATTTATCAGTTTAAGTATGTATGAATTGACGATGCAACATCACACTACTCCTTAAGGAACAGATAAACAGTAAAAACTTTAACTTTAGCCCTTTAACAGGGTGTTCTATGTGTAAAATGATTATAATTCCTGCTCAGTTCACTCAATATGTCCATATCTTTGAATTAAGGTTGACAGTCTGTACTTTAAGCACATAGTATTTCTTTTCAAATTCATTGTGATGGTCAAAATAATAATAATAATAATAATAATAATAATAATAATAATAATGTGTCACTGTTCAAATGCTTATGGGCTGCACTATATGTTTCCTAACTGGATTTTTATGTACAGTCCACCATCACACACAGTTCTAGGATTGTTTATTTATTTATTTAAGGGATCCACCCCGTCCTGCCCATTTCTCACTGCCCCCACCCCCCATGAAAGTGTCCTGAAGGGAACCCCCACCCTGTGCGCATGTTTAGGGGTGCCTGCATGAAAATGGAGGAGAGTGATCTGATAACCATGACTGCTGTTTGCGCCTGGAAGTGGGTTAAGGTCTGCAGTCTGTCCCAAAATGCAGCGTATTAATAGCATTTGATATTTTATTTTTATGGGAGGCTGGTCTTTTAAAAGTAGGCATCTAGACCAGGAATACAAATGACAAAATATTAGAGATAAAAGCTACACCCCCGTGGGAAACATGCATACGTAGCCCCACTTCTTACCAATTCACTTGGATGCAGTTTGGGGTTTAGACCCTTGTCCAGAAACTTCATACTGTGGTTGAAACCACACAGTTTGCATTTAAATGCAACAGGGAAATTAACTTTCACATGATGTGTCCTTCTTCATTTTAAGTATGGTAGGAATGTGTGTCAGATGTCTAATATATATGTACTTCACATAGTCAAATAGATCACATTTCATCGTTATTATAATCATTGAAATGATATTTGGGTTTTGATGTGGAGGCTGGGACAATAATGATGTATGTTGATCGTCCATAGTCTTGAAGTGTATGTCAAATTAAATATACCTTGATGATGTCATAAGATAATAAAGCCAAGCATTATCTTTGGATGTATATTGAATTGTCCATTAATGTATGTAAATGAAGTTGTGCCATGTATTAAATTCCCCCTTCAGTCACTTGTCCTACAGCCACCTTGTTTTTTATGCTCTCGTTCCATTTTTACGTTTTGCAGGTTGAGTGCCTCGCCTGTCTCATTATACCATTGTATACCAATTGTATACCATTGTTTTTTTGGCATGTTTAAGGTGGATAAAGTGGCTTTGTGACTGTACTTTGTGTATGTAGCATTGGCGCTCCATCCTGGGTTGTTCCCTGCCTTGTGCCCGCAGCCTCCAGGTTAGGCTCTGGACCCCCTACGACCCCAAATGGTTACCGAAACTGGATGGATGGATGAACATTATTATTATTAAGGTTCCAAAGCACGAAGTGCTTATGGACACTTCTTGTTTTTGTTAGGATTATTATTATTTTTCTGCCCTAAAAAAAAGTGAATGCCCAGCCTAATCTGTAAGTCATAGACTGAGCGAATTTGGCAGAAAGATGTCAATTCCTACCCACTATTCAGACTATCTGACCCAATTCGACCAGTCAGAAAGGGGGCGCTGTAGCATCCCCCCCCCCCCCCAATGCGTTTAGGTCGATATCTCCTGACCTGTTGGTCCTACAGTCGAAATTCTTTTTTCTGCTGATGTAGGCCACCATGCCCTACCAACCTGACAAACTATCAAGCTCCGCCTACTTAGACTTTTTGCTAATTTGCATAATTAGCAATACCTACTTTTGCCCACAAGTCCTGCCTCATCTGACCAAATTAGACAAATGAGGTGTTGTTCCTATCAGACTCCTGAGCTGATCAAGATGTATTAAAAAAAGTTTGACATTTCACTATCAAACGGCCATTAGCCATGCCCAAACTGTACCTGAATTTGGCCTATTTTAATCATATGGATATAACTCGGCCATGCCTTGGCCCACCTTAACCAAATTTGAAGTCCTACCTCTCAGCCCCATTCTGGGGACACAGTACAAGGCGGACCCCATTTCTTCAATAGGGGGCACTACAACTAAAGACTTCCTATATCTCCTGACCTCCTTGGCCAGTCCAAGTCAAATTTGGCATGTATGTACTATGGCCAAGCCTGAGGTCACATACATACTACAGAAGTCATTAGTCATAAAACCCTGGCCACCATCAGCCATTCAAATTCAGACATCCATTTGACAGGCTTAACAATCCCCTAGCTGAACCAAAACTTTATGATACATTTGTCTACAGACCCTAAGCCCACCCTGGTAAGAGCACCCCAGTCAGCCAGATGGGGGCGCTACAGCAACAACTTTTGCATTTCTGCCTATTTCTCCTGAACTGTCAGACTTACAGTTAAATTGGCCTGGCCAATTCAATATCTCAGGCCAAATCAAACAACATATAGAACTTGGTCCTACCTCTTTCCAGTATTATTTATTTCATATGAGTCTGAACACAGGAATGTTTGAACTTGTCTTAGTCTTTTTAACCAACCTACATAAAACTGGTATCATTCGAATCAGGAGACAGTCCTGATAAAAAGTTATGAAAAAAAATTTGAACTTTCTGTAAGGTATGGCCACCAGCACCACCCAGACCACACGTATTCCACGCCCATTTATATCTGACAGCTATATCTTGTGCATACTTCAGCCAATCATCACCAAACTTTACTATGTACTGTAGGAGAGTAATAGGGAAGGACTCTCCAAATTTCATGCTGATCAGTCAATAGGGGGCGCTACAGCAATTGAACATGTGTCTCTAAACCTGCAAAATCAGTGCAATTGACATTTTCATCCTTTCTCTTTGAATGACATATAATTGGTCAAAATTCTTTTTAGTATAAATTCTGTGACTCAGGACAAATCAAGATATATGAAGTGTCCAATAACAGTCATTAGCATTTCCTAGTGATGTTTAAAATGCAGGTGGAGTCTGTGCTCCATGTAGAAAATGCTATTCAATGGAGACTGCAGTATTTTCTTTGTTTCACTAAATTGCCTGAAAAATGGAATCAGTGTTCTATTTCATAAAATGCCTTTTAATGCTTTAAGGCCTTCTCATGTCTAAATGAACAGTCTACAAAAAAGGCAAAGCCTGTTATATGGAGCACCACCTAACCAAAGCAGTGTTGTTCTGATTTTACTCGACAGTCTAAGTTTATACAGCCAGCATGAAGAAAGCTTAACCTGTACCTATTTCTACCTACTACTCAGACCATCTGACCCAAGCCAAAGATTCAGTGGGGGTCAGGCACTACATTGCAGATTTCTACATTCTGTCCTATATCTGCTGACCCGTTAGGCCTAGACTTGACAATCTCAGTCCTGTCCCCGGACTGTCCTACTGTATGACTTTTACATGCATGGGCCACCAATGAGAGTAAGTACTACATTTTCAATCAGATTTTATCTACAGTTTTGACCCCTGGATGAGGTTTTATTATTCTTTTGTTATTATTATTATTATTATTATTCTCCGTTCCCCATTTTCTAAATGCTTCTCCTCCTACAGTTTTAGGAATATACCCATAAAACTTTCCAAATGTCTTTGTCCCAAAGAGGTGGGGTGTGCTTGTGCTTATATAAATTTTCGCACCCCCATCATTTTGGGAGGTCCCACCAAACACCCAATTTTCCCCATTGACTAATACGGGTAGGATTTTTAAACTGTTGCCCCTCTCATAGCTTTTAGGCTAAACCTACCGAACTTGGTCATGGTGTCACACTGAAGCAACCGGCAAAATTTGATTGACATCTACAATCCAGGGTCCTCTCCTACACCCAATCAATTTTCATCCAATCAGAAAACAGGTAAATAAAAACTATGTAAACTATTTTATCATATTCTGGTCAATTACATCATCTGCTATTATAGAAACACTTGAACTACTGCCATTTTCACACTTTTGATGGCAGGGTCCCCAAACTTTGCACAGTGGGTCAATGGGTGACTGTGTAGAAGGTTTGAAAAAGTGGGTGGATCCTCCAACAGCCAATCAGATCTTACAAAATGTTTTATACTTTTCAACAGTCAGTCAGATTTCACTCATTGACTTCAATGGGAAAATTTAAACTGCTACCATTGTCACACTTTTAATGGCAGGAATCCCCTAACTTTGCAGAGTTGGTCAATTGGTGACTATGGTTCAAGGAACAAAAAAAGTGGATGGAGCCTCCAACAGCCAATCAGATTTTACTTCTCCTTTTTTGAACTTTATATAACTGCCAATAGTTTGTTCACAAACTTCCCTTTCTTGTTACACTGTAGTTTTTTAAGCAATATGGGAAAACCTAATGTGAAAGTCTACATTTTATGGAGTTCCTGGTTTACACATAGCTGGCTTTCATTTGGACCCCCCAGATACCCCTTCTGCCCTTATTTATATAGCTTTGAGTAGTATAAAAGGAAACTAAATGGCATTTCCTCTTTTATCATCTTTCATTTCACATCTGAACTCTGCTCTCTCCTGAAAATAAGGGCAGTTTATTTAAAAACTTAATCCATACTGATAAATTTTAGATGAGTTTTAGTATTAAAGACAATCAAAGACTGGTTGATTAGTGGGCAAAGTTTCCTGTCTCCCAGAATGCACTAGGCCCTCTGGATCACCCTCACTCTGTGTTATAGTCACCTGCTTATTACTGAAGCCTACCATGATTATCCCATATAATGTTAATTACATTTATTATCAGTGTAATTATAGCCTCTGCTGTAATAAAATAAGCAGTATGTTTCTTTGAAGTGACTGATCTATGGTGTCCTTGGTTATTCATCCACAGCTGCTCTACTGAGCACAACCACAGTGTAAGCACATCTTCCCTACTCCATTTAGTCAACTCGTCTGCCTTCCTTTCTCCGGCAGTGTCCAAAGTGGGCGATCCACTGGACCCTGTGCCTGAGGGGTCAGCAGGTTGACCCCTCCCCCCACCCCCTTTCAATTCCTGCTGCAAAGATTTCTCTGAATTGCCCACCATCATCACTGCAAGGGAAGACAGATGGCTATTGGTACAGGCAAGCTGAAACCGTTACTTTATGACTGTTTGTAAAGAGAGTTGTGAAGCTATACTGCCTGGAGTGTTACTGCCCCTTAAATTAACCTAAAAAGCAATTTTTGCATAGTAATATAGAAATTATTTTGAGTTGTGATGGATTTCCCTTCTTGACAGACTTGTGTCAAATGATGCAGAAATTACATTACTTAGAGTTAGAATACCACATTCCAGTCTTGTGCAGTGTAAGTGAATATCACCAGCACAGTACGATAAATCTTGCTTTGTTATTGGAAGCAAGTAGTGTGGGACGGCATAAGATTTGAGCCGGATTCCTGTCATCCATGGGAGAGGGAGGGAATGTGATGGGTCCATCACATATCAGGCATTGTGGTATTTTGGAGGCCGCTGTTCAGATGAGCAGCTTAGAGTAATGGATTTGCTGCCAGATAGATGGGACATTTTTTCCAAGAAGACTCATTTAAGGGAAAGATTGGTCCAATTGTCTAGGGCCGAAGCATAGAAATTTTAGCTAAGAAGTAGAGGAGAGAATCTTTCAAAAGACATTTGATTACCTTTCAATATACCCATGAGCTGTTTAAGAGGATACCCTCTACGTAGGAAAGCAGGAATCCAGAGTTCCTGAGACTAGCTCCATGTGATGTAACAAAATTAAACACCGTCATTTTAAATTATTCTTGTGAGAACGTATTTCTACTAGAAAAAAACAGAGAAAACTGGCTTTGATAAAAGTGGTGGGTTTCAGGTTATCCTGAAATGAGCCTTTGCCCATTACTTTTGAAAATTAAGCTATCAAATGATGATGATGATGATTATTATTTACTTCATTACTCTGGATGGTTTCTTCATCTTAATCATTTGAAACAGTCTGCAGGTAATCATAGCCATAAGCACTGGAGTTGCAGGTCCATGTTTTCTGTTCGTTTTCCGTTCCGAAACTTCTATACTTATTTTCTCTCTCAGCAGTATTGTAAAAAGCTATTCCAGGACTCACAGAAATCTTGACATACATTTCCCGGGCAAACTATAATTGTCCCTGTATTTATGGGGGGGAACTAAATAAATATATTTATTTATATAAGTATATATATAAATCCCGGCAATGGGTTGGCGCCCCATCCTGGGTTGTTCCCTGCCTTGCGCCCGCAGCCTCTGGGATAGGCTCCGGACCACCCGCGACCCATATGGAATAAGCGGTTGTAGAAAATGGATGGATGGATGGATGGATATATATATATATAGTAGCTCATCAGTATATACGGGTATTAGCCCCCGTCAGGACTCACATACATACACACACCACAGGTGCACGAGGTCCAAAGGGGCATCCATGTGTGCCACGGCCACAACCATAATAAACGAATCCTACATGATTTGGTTCTCCTGCAGGTTTGATACATTATGCAGGAGATTGGTGGGAAATTTTTGATAAAGGTGTTTAAAGGAGCCCCCAAAAATGATTGGGTGGGGTAGGACGTTTACATGAAAATTTTGAAGTTTTGAAAAAAAAAACGCATTTTAAATGGAAAATAGCAACCCATCAGAAAGCTGGACCAAGGTTTGGGCCTGCTTGATGTGAAGCTTCATAGGAGAGAAACCCCCCATAGATAAGAATGCGACTCAACAAGACAGGCCAAGAATAAAACTTTCAGTGTCAGGAGTTTTTAGACTCATTTTCAGAGGGGAGCGGCTATCATGATCTTGGGGCAGACAGCGTGGCATGATGCAGACAGTGAGGAAACACACCAGGAAGATCAAGCTTATTACGGTGCAGCGGCAACTGCTCAACAACAGGGCATAACATTAATGACCCGACAAGGAAGCACAGGACTGGGGAACTCTTATACACGGCAACATAAGGGAAGGAATAAGGGGCACCTGTGGCTAGTTAACACAAAGGCAGGAACACAAGGTAAGGAATTGACTGGTATGGCAGGGCTGGACGTGACAGTGGCATCTTCCTAACTTTTTTTTCTCCTTGTAGTGGAAAGTGTGTGTTGTAATGTGTGTAGGAATGTATTAGCTCAAAATAAATTTTGATCTCCACCAATGTATAAGGAAATTAATTAATATTTGATTATTAATTAATGGTTA
>JAAGVU020000001.1:40254215-40269918 GCA_011763525.2 Mormyrus iriodes
TCAACGAATCTTACCTAATATCTAAGAGAATATAAATGGTTTATAAGGGCTTAAAATATACAAAAATAACCATATAATCAAAAGGTTTTTACTTCGCGGATTTTCACCTTTCGTGGGGGCTTCTGGAACGCAACCCCCGCGATCGAGGAGGGATCACTGTATTCCTATTTTTACTAGTAAGAATAAAGTTATGACGCGTAAGTATTATACTAATGAAAGATAATTTGGCTTGCAATAGAAAAACGTTTCCAATCTCACTAGCTAAAACATCATTTTAACAAACTACAACTGGATTTCTGATATCAAGAATTTGCATTCTAGTTAGACCATAAAATGTGATATCCTCGAGAAATGAATTAATCCTAAAATGGCTTGCCATACTTTTCTCATTTTTGTCGGGTAAGATTAAGAAAAGGCAGAACACCCGTAATGGGGTTCAGTAATGTGCAGTTACAATCGTAAGTGAATGTAGTGTAATGGTATAAAAGAAGAGAATCTTACCTTGTCTAAATTGATAATCTGCCATTCTGGGTATTTTTCTACAAGTGCAATAACCACGTGTGAGCCACTACAGAAAACATAAAAAGGTAAATACTAAAATCACTATTCAAACAGTAAACATAACTGAAGACAGCCCTCTTTGTGTTACAAAATAAAATATAAACAATCATCGAAGCATCAGCCGCTAAAGCGTGCTATTCTTGTACTTACATGAAACCAGCACCTCCAGTTACAAGGACACATTTACAAAAGTCCCTTTTCGCATCTGAAGCGCTTGAGTTTACGAACATCCCTGCCGGTCTGCTTATCCAACCAAGAACAAAATAACGGGAATCTCAGCCATACAAGTAAACGCACAATAAATCCGTGCTTGTCCTCCCATCTCCGTAGGGAATCGGGTAGTTGCCGTGTCAGTTCTCTGTACTCATTTAACAATACTTCCAAGATTGATAAAAAATTGTGACTTAATCAGCATCAGTACCAACGGATTGCAGGTGACGTGGCGAGTCGCTCTCACGTAAAATGAACTTTTTTAATCGACCTACGTCACTTAAACGCCAAGTTCACTAAAAAGCTGCTTAAATTATTTCAAATATTCCAGTTTAACAAGACGGACCAAGCTTTCCGGCGCCTATTTGCATCGTCGTTACAGCACAAAACCATTTACGGCAAAAGGCAAAGTAAATTTTTGCAGTATCGAAAATAGCACCTTGGATTGCCAGTATAAGATTCGATATTTATTTTCGAGTACTTATGTATGATTGCGCCGACTTAGTTATTTCGAAAACACAGGCAGCCAGAAGAATATACCACTTTTGCGACAGTGCCGATCGTTTAACGATAGCGCTGACACGTATCAACTCAAGCTCTGAGTTGGCCACTTCAGCTCCGGTTCCCCTTTGATGTCATTGGCCCCTTCTTTTGACAGATGGCGAAGGGCGTTGGACGATTGGACGATTTGTCCGTCAATCGCGTTCTCCGGGCGGTGGGAAACTGCGTATATAATCCATTCATTGACAGCTATAGTTAAAAATTGTTCATATGTAACTGTAATTATGTGCATAATTAATACCAAGTATCGGTTATTGGTGGCTGTGGCCGCCGCTATATGTTTACATGCTATTCCTCCAGCGCATGGAAAAACCGTATCGGGCATCTTCAGGAGCGATGCTGCAAGAGGAAACAATGGGCAATACATAACAAGATTTCTGTTTCATGGTAGGTGCATCCGACACAGCTCAGTCACACTTCTAGGTAGGATAAATCCGGATTAAATCAGTCATTGTCCAGTTAAGGGCGTGCGCAGGACGCTTTACGAGCCGTCGGTTGAGCAACGCACTTCTGTGCCTGGGCCTCTGCACTAAGCACGCTGGCGATCGAAAAATACCGGAGAGCCGGATTGGCCGCGTCATCACCGTTCATATGCTGTCGGTACTAGCATTCGACGGGACTTGCTACGTTTTTGTGGTCATTACTCAGAGCAGGGATAACTTAAACTACTTGCTTCTGGTCCCGTTAATTGCAGATATGCGTACTTGATGTGTTTACCTCGTTGTGATTGCAGTTATCAGATTTACTTTATGAGAGGTTGCGTGAATACTTTGTTTTTTGTGCACTAGAAAAATGTATATTTCACAAACATTCCAGTCTTGACATTTCTTTTCCTTTTGATAATTATGTAATGCATTGATATCTTGACAAACAGAAGTACAAATTCTTAACTGACCTGCTGACATTTCCTTGAGAATAGCCGCACTTGTAACTGACTAAGTGAGAAAACATCAAGAAGATGATTGACTTTAGCAGATAAACCCCCATATCAAACTTTATCCTATGCCCTTGCCTGCAAAGCATAGGTGCTGACTCTAAAGGTCAAAATCACCGATGTCTTATGAAGGTTACATCCATCCATCCATCCATGTAGCCACTTGTCCGATTCAGGGTTGTGGGGGACCTGAACGTATCCCAGAAACTTTGAGTGCAAGGCAGGGAATTACCCAGGATGCGGTGCCAGCGCATGACAGGGTACACAAACCATTCACACCTACTGACAATTTGGCAACTCCAGTTAACCTTAGCATGTTTTTCGACTGTGGGAACAAACCAGAGTACCTGGAGGAAACCCCACAAAGACACAGGAAAAACATCCAAACTCCACACACATAGAGCCAGGGCAGAGACATAACCGCCAATCCCAAAGGTGTGAAGCAACAGTGCTAACCCCTGCGCTACTGAACCACCATGCCACCCCACAGTGGTGACATTACTACACAATGTTAAGCTTACCTCATCACTTTATCAATAGGCTACGGGCTTCTTAGTATTCCCTGGCATTCTGAAGGGTCCTGAGATCTGCAGCGCCATGGAGGTTCTGTCCAAAGATATGTGTAGAGCCCATCCTGTATCCCAGGAACAAACTTGTGGACTATAAAGCCTTTTCTGATATGAAAGGGAAATAACTGTACAGTAAGGAAGATTACATTTTATTTATACTTGCCATTGCTATATAGTTTGGCCAATTTTATGATGAAGGTCCCAAGTATAGTTGAAATGTAACAGTATCCTGGTGGATAAGCTTGTGCCCTGTGCTGCATTTTTTATGCACAAGGTGGCAGTGGAATGCTAGAGTAGCCCTCTGTGAGTGAATACAATTATGTGCCGTGTGATCAGAAGCAAATTACCATGGTCAGAAGCCCCTGGGCTATTTTCTACAGTGGTGAGGGGGAAAGGGTTGATAAAAGTTGTCGACTGGGGTGATTTAGTTGAGGTCCTTCTTTAGGCCCCTGGGCATCACTGCCTGTGATGGTCTGGCACCCCATCTAGGCTGTATCCCCGCCTTGTGCCCTTTGCTGCCCATGATGAGCTTCAAGCCACCCACCGGTAATCAAATGGTCTTTCTGATTACAAGCATATTGTTAAGTCACCTTTCTCTGATTCCCGCAGGGGAGAACGCTCTCGTGGTCTGTAGGCTGGAGGAGGCCGACATCCCCATGGCCGTGAGGAAGGAGGCCCGGCTGCTACTCTTCCAGCAGCAGGAGGGGTTTGAGAACCTCAGTTGCCTAGAGCATTTGTCTGGAGCTTCTGTTGCCAGTGAGTCTCATCGTCAATGGCCGCTTCGAAGCATGACCCACCATTTGTGGGATTAGACTGCGTTTTGGCTCCTGGTGGGTAGGCGGTGACTGGTCAAGATGCACGCTGACAAGCAGTCCTGAAATCAGAAATAAACATGGAAAATAAATATTTTTAGGGGAACATCACCTGGAGTAGCTATGTTTGATTTTCACTGATTTAGCAATTTGTATCCATTTGTTTAACGTCTACATTTTGTTGCACACATTTATTTAAGGAAGGTTTTCTTTTTGGTACCTCTCACAATCATCACCCGTTTCCAGTCACACTGAATGCAGGGGAACTCAACTGGACTATGCCCAAGATGTCGTCGCCCCAGCTCTGGCACATGGTCTATGTGGACCATAGTACCTGCCGGGAGGGAGAGGTTGGCAAGGACCTGGAAGAGATCCACTTCCAGGCCATGCTGTTTAACCCTGACAATGCCGGAAACCCCTTGGATCACTTCAGTGCTGAGGAGGCGGGTCAGTCTTCCTCTATGTGCCCGGTTCCTGGTTTATCTTAGCCACCCTTTCCTCGGATTGGGCTGAGATGACCTGTCCAAGCCTAGATTTTTTTGCGACTCTACTTCAGTGGCAGTAGTAATCTAAAGACAATTTGTCTGTTATTCCCGTGGGTTCTCCTTTACGTCTTTTCCACTAGTGCCATGGTGGTGTTGACATGGGAGCTGGTTCTCAGGTGGTGCTGAAGTGGCACAACCTGAGAACCGACTCGCATTTCCACTAGTTAAAAACACCATTTATAACATATGGTGAATAAGCACACAATGATAGGCATGTAATGTTTTTCGTGTTTGTTAAATGAACTTTGGTTCTTAAGATTAATCAAAACATTATTTTTTGCAAAACATTTAATAGCTACAGTACAAAGCACAACTAATTAACCCTTAAAACCCGACAAACACAAAATGATGATTTTTGCCTTGAGTTTTGCACCCATTAATCTCAGGCTCCTAACTTTGGATAGATATAACACACAGACATGAATCACATATCGTTGGAAATGGGAGAACTAACTTGAACTGGTTGTCCAAGTTGTACTGTTGAGGCATATATTTAAAACATTTTCCACCAAAACACACCCCTAATAATTCATAAAACATCAATATTATTCACATTAGAAGGAAAACAAAGTGCATATTTGCTTCCACAATGATCCATGCACTACCCTTCTGGGGAAAAAATGTTTGTTTAATAATTTATTTATTATAAGCCTATAAATAAAGGGAAAAACACTCAAAAAAAATATATGGCTGGAGTTCTACTAGAAATAACAAAATGCAGCATTCTATTTATTAGGAAGACAATTACTTGATTTTTTGCATTGATATTTATTCACAAAAGTTTGTATATGTATGTTTATATATATATATATATGTGTGTGTGTGTGTGTGTATATATGTGTGTGTGTTTGTGTGTGTGTGTGTGAATGAATACATACATAGTGAGGCAAATAATTATTTCACCCCCTGCTGAATTCTTAAGTTGACCCATTAATAAAGACCTGGGAAGTCTATAATTTCACTGGTAGGTTGAGTTTGACAGCAAAAGATAGATTATCAACAATCAACAATTATCAAGAAACATTCAATGTAACAGTTACAAACCAATTTGTCATTTATCTAGGGAAATAAGCATTTGATCCCTTGGAACACATGCTTTAGTACTTGGTGGAATAACCATTGTTGGCAAGCACAGTTGTCAGACATTTCTTGTAGTTGGTTACCAGATTTGCACACAGCTCAGTAGGAATTTTCATTTACTCCATTTTGCAGATCTCTTCCAAATCTTGAAGGTTTTTAGGCTGTCACTTGGATACGTGAAGCTTCAGTTCCCTCCCTAGGTTTTCTATGGGATTAAGGTCTGGAGACTGGCTAGGCCACTCCATGACCTTGATGTGCTTCTTCTTGAACTACTCCTTTGTTGCCTTGGCCGTATGCTTAGGGTTGTTGTCTTGCTGGAAGACCTACCCGCAATGCATTTTCAATGCCCTGGCTGAAGGAAGGAGGTTCTCATCCAAGATTTTTCAGAATGTGGCCCTGTCCATCCTTCCTTTGATGCAGCTGTCCTATACCCCCAAATGCATCCACCTCTGTGTTTGATGGTAAGGATGGTGTTCCTAGGGTTATAGTAAGCATTCTTTTCCCTCCAAATACGGTGAATAAAGTTTATGCCAAACGGCTTGATTTTGGTCTCATCTGACCACATCACATTCTTCCAACCGTCATTGGAATTATGAAAATTTGTTCATTGGTATACTTTAGACGGACTTGAACATGGGTCTTCTTGAGCAGAGGTACTTTGTGAGCACTGCAGGATGTCAAACCATAACAGCATAATGTGTTACCAATAGTTTTCTTGGTGACTATGGTCCCTGCAGCTTTGAAATCATTAACAAGTTCCTCCTATGTAGTTCTGGGGTTAGCCCTCACTGTTCTTAAGATCATTGATGCCGCACAAGGCCTTGGGGCCCCAGACTGAGGGTGATTTGACAGTAATTTTTCTCTCTCTTCCATTTGTGAATAATTATAGCAACAGTTGTCACTTTCTTATGAGGCTGCTTGCTGATGGTCTTGTAGCCCATTCCACCTTCGTGAAGGTCAGCAATCTTGTCTCTGATGTCCTTAGCTCTTTGGTCTCTCCCATGGTAATAAAATTGTATATGTAGAGGGTAATGACCCAAGAATACTATTTAACAAAGTAATACCATTAAATGTGAATGCTGGTTTGGTATCTGTTGCATAGATACATTGGCTTTGATATAGAGTTGGCCCATCCTTTGCAGCTATAACAGCTTATAACAGAAGTGTGTTTATGGGAATTTTTGACCATCCTTCCCAGAGTGCATTTGTGAGGTCAGGCTGTGATATTGGACGAGAAGGCCTGGCTCGCAGTCTCTGCTATAATTCATCCAAAAGGTTCAATCGGGTTGAGGTCAGAGCTCTATGTAGGCCAGTCAAATTCCTCTACACCAAACTCGCTCATCCATGTCTTTATAGACCTTGATATGTGCACTGGCGCGCAGTCATGTTGAAACAGGAAGGGGCTATCCCCAAACTCTTCCCATAAAGTTGGGAGCATGAAACTGTCCAAAATGGTATCGTATGCTGAGGCATTAAGAGTTCCTTTCATTGGAACTAAAGGCCCAAGCCCAACCCCTGAAAAACAACCCCACATCATTATCCCACCTCCACCAAACTTTACACTTGGCACAATGCAGTCAGGCATGTACCGTTCTCCTGGCAACTGCCAAACCCAGACTTGTCTGTCGGATTGCCAGACAGAGAAGCGTGATTCATCACTCCAGAGAACACGTCTCCACTGCTCTAGAGTCCAGTGGCGGTGTGCTTTACACCACTGCATCCAACACTTTGCATTGTACTTGGTGATGTAAGGCTTGGATGCAGATGCTCAGCCATGGAAGCCCATTCTATGAAGCTCTCGACACTGTTCTTAAGCTAATCTGAAGGCCAGATGAAATTTGGAGGTCTGTAGCTATTGACTCTGCAGAAAGTTGACCATTTCTGCACACTGCATCTCAGGAGCGCTGTCCCCACTCTGTGATTTTATGTGGCCTATGTGGAATATTTAGTAGCGAGGAAATTTCACGAATGGACTTATTGCACAAGTGGCATCCTTTCCCGGTACTACACTTGAATTCACTGAGCTCCTGAGAGTGACCCATTCTTTCACAAATGTTTGTAGAAGCAGTCTGCATTCCTAGGTGCTTGATTTTATACACCTGTGGTTATGGAAATGATTGGAACACCTGAATTCATTGATTTGGAGGGGTGTCCCAATACTTTTGGCAATATAATGTATTTCTGCCTGTCACTAACCATGTATTCCTTCATAATACTAAGCCGTAGAAGAACTTAATTTGACTACATGTCACTGACATCAGCACCATGTTGGTGGAAAAGGGCTATCTTGGTTTTTCCAAAAGCATGCAGTTAGCTGTATCCTTGGTTAGCCTCCAGATTCCCCAGATCCCTGGAGATGGGCAGACTGTTGAGGATATCGAAGTATATAACTTCCAAGCCTATAGTCCTGCCTTACCGTGTCCCCTGATCTTTCCCCCCACCTGCCAGGCCTACATGGCTTCTACTTCTTGCTGATCCTCGCCTACTTTGTGGCAGCCTGCATCTGTGCCCAGCCTCTGTGGCAGGCATTGCACAAGGGTGGCCCTATGCACACTGTGCTGAAGGTCCTCTCAGCTGCTCTCTTGCTGCAGGCTGGCTCTGCCCTCCTCAACTACATCCACATGGCCAGGTGAGGCCCTGCTGCTAAACGTTCTGTCTACCACTGCAAGTCCCATTGGACGCGATATAGCACCTTCCTTTTAGAGTATTAAGGATTCAAGGGTTTTATTTGTCACATGCAAGGTAAACAGTAAGTGTGTAACCTGCAGTGAAATGAAAGGTGGTCAAATCCGCCATAGTAAAATAGGCAAAGCAAAATCAAGTTATTAAAAGTAATAATATAATAAATGTCATAAACTAGGAAAGTTATACTGTAAAAATTAAAAAGACCAAAGATGTTCAACATGTATCAAAAGAAGTGTGAATAAAGAACGACAAGGAGGAGTTTTCAGCATGTATATCAATGAATTAACATATCCTAATACATGCGTGCATCCACACTGTCCATTTACACGTATATCATTCATTCATCTTAGGATGTTGATTGCTGACAGCTCATAAATGTGCCTTTTTCAGGTGTTTTTTCATATACATGTGAAAATGTTTTTGATTTTTTCTTGGAAGTTGAAATACACAAACTTGCGTTTGACTGTGATGCAACCCTCTCAACGGCAATCTGTCCCCAGTGATGATGACCCCATCCTGCCATTTCTCAGGTACGCCAGGGATGGTGTCGGAGCTCCCATGATTGGCAGCATGGCAGAATGTGAGTATCTACCTCTCCCCAATTTTTCCCATGCCATTGTTATCATCATGTGTAATGATGTGCTGCGATGCCTACAGCGCCAAACCTTGATCCCACACTGGGAGAGGCACTGGTGTCATCATATTCAGAAAAATGCTAATCTGTATCACACTAGTTAATAATCCAGCTGTATTGAGTGGTGGAAGTGCAAACTGCTTAGGACAGAAACATATGCTACACTTATAAATAATTACTGTTATCCATATGTTATCAAATAATTACTGTTAACCCCCCCCAGTTTAAATGATGACTGTTGTCAATATTGATTGGCCACAGGGAGGCTCTTGCATCTTGGCCCCCCCTCTGTTGTGCGATCCCTCAAGGTGATGCCTGTTTGTTGTGAACTGCAGTCTGCGACATGGTGTCCCAAATCCAGATGCTCTACCTGCTGCTGAGCCTGTGCATGGGCTGGACACTAAGCCGGATGCACAGGTTCCAGAGCAAGCCCCTGCAGTGGGACACCTCGCCCGCCTCCACCATTCTTGCCCTTGGGGGTGTGGCCACCCAGGTAAGCCTCTCCCACCCAGACACAGCTCTACTGTCACTAATCTGCAGCTCCTAGATAAATGACTTCAGATTCACTTGTTTTCTTTTTCTCATTTTTTCAGAATCACAATCAGAAATCAGAATCAATAAAATTTTATTGATCCCAGGAGGGGTTTGCAACTGCACAGATAGATTATACATCTTTTCTCCTAAACAGTTTATATTATAGTTTGTCTGTTTTCTATAAAACTACTATATATAACTATAACTAGTTCACTGTGAAAGCTAAATTAGCTAAAATGCTGTATGGCAAAAGCATTTGATAAGGTGCATATTCTACTTGAAGTAATCACTCACAGAGCCAGTATTTTACCTGATAATATTAATATTGCTCATAGTGTCTAGGTATTCCACATTCAAAGAAATTGAAAAAGTTATTGCACAAATTAACAGCAGCAGACCAGTTATTGCACAACCTAGATGTATATAGAAAATATACTGAAAGACATAGTAATGGAGGGAAGGAGGGAAACAGCTTATTTTGTGGGGGAGTGACAGTGGGAGGAGTTATAGAGTCTAATGGCTGTGGGGAGGAAGGATTTCCTGTGGCGTTCAGTGGAGCACTTAAATAATAGATGCTAAGACTAGATAAATAATACTTAAATAATAGTTTCTGTATATTGTGTTATGCACGATGCATAACCTACTGGGTACAATCAGACTGACATCCACGCCGAATCAACCACGGATGGAAGTGGTCAGTCTTTCCATTTCCTTACTGTTTTGAACCTGCAGGGGACGCTGTTAGTCTGGGAGCAATTTGAGGACACCGAGCACCATAGCTACCATGCCCATGGCAGCGTGCCGGGCCTGTTTCTCATTAGCCTGCGCATTGTCCTGGCCCTGCTGCTCGCCTCCATCCTCTACCAGATCATCACAGCGGAGAGGAGTACTCTGAAACGAGACTTCTACCTCCGCTTTGCAAAGGTACCACGGGCACCATTGTGGAGGGCAAACCCAAAGGGACCATTCCCAAATTTCCACGGAACAGCAAAATCCCTCCATATGATGTCTAGTCATTGGGAAAATGCAGATTCGACCTTTGTTATTGTCAATGTAACGGATACTCTTTGTATAACTTTTTTCAGTATTTTAAATTGTTCTTTGGTGTCCACATAGAAGGTATGTGAACTCAGTTTGATTGAAAAATGTCCAGATGTCTGATCGATGTGTTGGCATGGTTCAGGGCTGTTTCTTGTGGTTCCTGTGTCACCCGGCCCTCGTCCTGATCTCTGTGGTTTTCCGTGAACACCAGAGAGAGAAGGTAAGAGGGTACCATCACTATGGCAAAAATGGAAAGAAAGGCTGTCCATATCGCTCAGCATAATGAACTTACTAATCTGGTCTGTACTCCCCACCCCAGGTCATCACCATTGGCATCGTACTTTGCCAGACCGCTGCGGTGGTCCTCCTCTACAGACTTTTCCTTTCTCGCAGCTTGTACTGGGAAGTCTCCTCGCTTTCCTCAGTCACGCTGCCTCTGACCATGTCCAAAGGGCACCGGAATCGTTACTAGTTTCCCCCATCTGACGAAGAATGGTGAAATTCACTGCGGGCGATAGCTGTCCAAGATCACTATCTGAAAAGGACCAGGACACCTACGGATGTGGATGGAGTTTGCCCATGCCGCGAGTGACAGTGACCAGTGACCACCTGCATGGACTTGAGTGAGGCGTTACTGGGCAGTACAGATTTTAATGAGGACCTGACTGCCTTCCGTCTCAAGAGACCTCAAGATACAGCATACATATAACAATGAAAATTCAAGTGACTCCTGAGAATTGGATGCAAACCTTGTATGATTTTCATGTTTTTATTTAGATCGTATTTATATATCATTTTGCCACTTAATTTTACTGTCACACGGGTCAAGACAAAACCTAATACAAATGTAAACCAGTTTGTTTTGTTTGCCTTGCTATTTTATTTGTTTGGGTCTTAACATTTTAACAGTAAAACCAAATATTTCCTTATTGTACATCTAGGACCTCCAACTTGCAGGGAAAGATTTGGGGGTTGGTAAACTCCAAGCCACTGTAAAAACTTCACCCAGCTGCAAAATGGCCAACAGGACTCTTTTCTGCTCTCCACAGGAGTAGCTTTGCTGCAGCCACCCACAGGAAGGCTGCAAGGGAATGGATGAAAGCCCTTGGGAGCCTCAACCCCGGAAGAGTCAAAACCGCCAGAGAGACAATAGGGTCAGGCCAGATGGGGATTAGAACTGGTGAGGTGCTGAGGCATCGCCCGCTGCACATCAGCACTCGGGTCCTAATTTGAGGTGGCCCATCCGGTTAGGCATGTGGAACGTCTTGTCTCTCTGGCATGATGACCATCTTCCTCTGCTGCCGGAGGAGCTTCGTAACTCCACATTTCAGTGGCGGCACTCTCTGAGGTACGCAAACTGGGGAGTATTATTAGTCTGTTCGTTCTGATGGCTGCCATACTCAGGGAATAGCTGTTGCTGTGGAGGATCAGGTTCTCCCAATGGTGTCTGATGTCACTCCCTTCAACGAGCACATTATGAGACTTGAATTAAAGCATTCTCTGGGTATCTTGTCTGTTGTCTCAGTGTATGCTCCAACAGCGGTGAGTGACATCTCTGTGAGGTACACTTTTTATTCGCAAGTTCGCTGGGTGGTTGATGGGTGCCCATGAGGTGACACTCCTTTGGCTATGGGTAACTTTATTGCAACCACTGGCACTGACAGGGCTGGCTGGGCTGGCTGTGATGACTGTGTCGGTCCCCATGGGTCTAGCAAACATACTGAAAGTGGCTCCATGTTCCTTGACTTTGTGTTGGTGTTTCCAGAAGGAGGTGCGTCATCTCGCAGTACACCTTTGATATTATTGAGAGGAGTTGCAGCGCAAAGCTTGTTGGCCACTCTGGAAACTGAGAAGGATGGCTGTGAGAGCTCTGACAACAACAAATCTCGGCACTAAGGATTCTCATAGAGTGCAAACACGAATATCAGCAGGGTTTCTTTGCAGCCTTTGTCGAGTTTCATAAAGCGTTCGATCGAGCTGCTCTGTGGGACATCATGAGACTTTGTGGGATCCCCCGAAGTTGCTGGACGTCATGGCCAGCCTATACATCCTTACTATGAGTGCTGTGCAGAGTGGAGGCAGAACTTCAGCATTCTTCCTAGTTGATTCTGGGGTTTGTCAGGGGTGTGTTTTTGCTCCTACTCTGTTCAGTGCTTGCATGGCTTGTTGGGCAGCGTCATGGAGTCTGGCAGCTGTGGGGTATCTTAGTGAGAAAAGATTCACTGATTTTGCCTTTGCCGATGATGCTGTGATCTTTGCAGAGTCAATAGAGTCTCCGATCTGGACTCTCAAGAGACTGAGTAAGGAGTCTGAATGTAGTGAGCTTTTGAGTGGCCTGGTGTTACGCTCCCCAGTCTAGGATTTGGGGAGTAACAGGATAGTGGTACGGCAGTGTAGTGAGCTTTTGAGTGGTCTGGTGTTATACTCCCCAGTCTAGGATTTGGGGAGTAATAGGATAGTGGTACAGGAGGCATGTGGTATAGGGGAAAAACAAACACGGTGCACAGGATAGATTGACCTAGCGTGTATTGACAAAAAAAAAAAGAAAGTAAATGAGGTGTACGAATAAACTTCAGAAGTGACCCTGGCTAACACAACAAATATAACGAACTGATGCCCATGAGCAAACTATCTAACTTAAAGAGAAAGGGAAACAAAAGACAATCAGCTTCTCCTAACTCCCTAACCAAAGTTACGATATGATGACAACTGAAATGGCAGTCACTCCTTACATTCATACACATACACTTCTCGCATAACATACAAACAAGGGTCATAGTCATAGTTGTAATTACAGAACGGAGGTTCAGTAAATGGAAAAATCAAATACAGAGACCAGCGACCAAAACCCAGGAATTAAGCAAGAATTGATAAACCAGGAACAGACCAAAGTCAAACGCAGGTAAAGCGAGTCAAAAGCAAAGCACAATCTACCAGCAAGAGTGAAACCACAGAGGGCTGGTATCCGTAATGTCTGGGGGTTCTTTTATTGGGCTCCAGACCGATGACTTCCGCTGGGGTGGAGCCTTGGGCAAAGCGTTGTCCCAGAGACTACGTCATCATAAAGCAACAACCTGAACACCAGGCCCAAACTCACATGTACTTATGACGCATAACACCTGGATCAAAACTAAGATCCAGGGGCCGGTTGCACAAAACACCTTAAGTTTTCCCCTTAAGTATGAGACTTAAGGTTTAATTTCTCCTTAGCTAAGGGATTTATTTAAGGGTGTTGCACAGAACCCCTTAAAACGTTTCCTTATTTAAGGAAAAACATTAAGGTATTTACAACATTGAAAGACGTTTTACAGCAGTAAAATTGTCCAGTTTCCATGGAGACCGTTCATATGCTTGCACTCGCGCATGCTTGTGATACCCGTTATCGCCTCAATTAGTAAAAAAAAAAAATGTGAGAAAAGAAAACAAGAAAGCCAAATTGGTCAGAGGAGGAAAAGGTTATACTTTTGGAAGAATACAATAAAAGAAAGAACATACTAAAAAGTAAAAGTTTGAAATTCGGTGAATGACGCGGCACACCGTTGATTTGTGGACATGAAATACATCGCCTATTACAGCCTAGAACTAGCCCGTAGCATAAAACCACAGAACAATCATTAATTGCAACGCAGCTGGGAAAGCACAGCTTCAGTTTGTGGAGTGATCCAACTGTAGACGGTCGGACAAATCATCAACTGACTGCCGGTCAAATTTATAAAGCAAAATCAATTGCTCATCATTGAGCGTATCTAAGGGGTTCTCCCAGTCATGGAACACTCTTTTTGGGATGTGTTCATTTTCGTTATTTATTAGCATAAACTCGGCCATGTCGCAGTTAAGGTACGGTTAGAGGTACCTTCATTTTTTTTCCTTAGTTTGGTTGCTAAGGTGTTTTGTGCAACTGTTAAGGGATTCCTTAAGTATAACACCAAGATAAGGAGAAAAACTTAAATACTTAAGAGAAAAATTTAAGGAAACCTTAAGGGGGAGACTTAAGGGTGTTTTGTGCAACCGACTTTATTTTAAGGAGACCATAACTCGGACTTTAAGGAAAATCTTAAGGTGTTTTGTGCAACCAGCCCCAGACCTTTAGTAACCTTTTTGATTATTAAACCAAGTTGTAATCCACTATGCAGTGTGTCTGTCTGCAGAGAGAATGTCAACCTCATTGAAAGATTCACTTACCTCGGCAGCAATATTCATGTTTCTGGTGACTTTTTTTCCTGTAAAGTCAGTAGATGGATTGGGAGAGCATGGGGGGTCATGAGGTCACTGAAAAGGGTTGCGTGATACTCCTGGTATTTTTAAAAGAGGACAAAGTCTCAAATCCTTTGAGTCCTGGTGCGCCCTGTTGGCTGTATGGTTGTAAGACATGAATGTTATCCAGTGACCAGAGATGAAAACTGGACTTCTTTGGTACTGTACCTCTTTGGAGATTCTTCATGTTTTGACTTTGTGTCGAATGAGCCTTTGCTCAAGGAGTCTCAATTAAGACATATTGCCTGCATTGTGAGGAAGTGTCAGTTTTCTTCTTTTCGCCGTTTAACCTTTATTTCACTGTAAAAACAAGTTAGCTAAATAATGCTCAGCATTTTTCATTCAAGTGATGTGTTGTTCTTGAAGGGGTGTGTATGAGAAGGAGCGGCACTGTGGCCATGTGGCACATTTCACTGAGGGTGATCCAACTCACAGGATCTTCATTGCTCAGGGCCCAAGAGGCTGGAACAGGCCAAGGGGATGCCCAGGTAACACCTGATGTGGCAAATAGATGGCCATTTCTGGAGGGTGGGACTGGACCATATGTTAGCCTTGGGGGTTGCCAACCAGGATCCCGAGGTGTTTCGTTGTATTGTGGGGGCAGTAACATGCTGTGCCAGTGTATGCCCCCCCAAACCAGACTGGACCCGGACTAGGACCAAATCATTGTGACTGGAAAAAGGAGTTCCAATTCTTTATACAATGCGATAAATAATATATCCAGGGTTTGAATTATGAGGATGCTAAGGGGAGCTAGACTCCCCTGAGAAGGATAGAAGCTGTCTTGAAAGTCTCCCCTGAAACATTTAGGGGAACTCTAAAAATTGTCCACTTTTGTGTATATAAGTTATACAGTAATCCCTCGCTATATTGCGCTTCGACATTCGTGGCTCGCACCGTATCACGGATTTTATATGCAAGCATATCTAAATATATATCGCAGATTTTTTGCTGGTTTGCGGATTCTGTGGATGGTGGGTCTTTTATTTCTGGCACATGCTTCCTCAGTTGGTTTACCCTGTTGAAATTCATACACGGGACACTATTGGCAGATGGCTGAGAAGCTACCCAATCAAAGCACGCGGTTACGTATCCTGGGTTGATATACGATACGTATGTTTGTGCGTAGTATAGAAACAGTGTGTTTACATACATAATTTCATTGAATCTTATCTAATATCTAAGAGAATATAAAGGGTTTATATTGGCTTAAAATATACAAAAATAACCATATAAACATATGGTTTTTACTTCGCGGATTTTCACCTTTCGCGGGGGGTTCT
>JAAGVU020000001.1:40270018-40284645 GCA_011763525.2 Mormyrus iriodes
ACTACTGTATTAAAGTCATGGGTGACTTTGTTGACATCTGAACTAGACAAGAAGTTCACATTACTTAATGCATTAATAAATCATCGGGAGTTTATATCATTTAGGTGACGTGTCATAATAATCTTCTCTGCCATAGTCAATGAGGGAGGCTCAATCATGAAGGTGATTAGAAAATGGTCAGAGAATGACTTATTCAATGGACAGACAGATACATGATGGACAAAAACTCTGTGAGTGATAATCAAGTCTAGAATATGATCGTGAGCATGCGTTGGTCCTGTTACGTGTTGGTAACATTCAACAGAGTCCAGGAAGGACAGGAAACTTTTGCTGAAGGCATCAGACTCTGTGTCCACATGTATATTGAAGTCTCCAAATATTACAATATTCTCTAAGTTGATAACCAAGTCAGAGAGAAGTTCCCCCGGATTCATTTCTTCAAATGTTGTAAAGACTTTTCTAGTATAGGGTTATAGCCTCTGTGCTGCACACTCAACCCACTGAGTTATGTGACAGTCCAGGGAACAAGAAAAACACACTAGGGACTTTGGCTGAAGGACTAAAGACAGGAAGGAGGACAGGATGGCTAACAACACCTGCTGGTGAAACAGGGAGGAGACACAAAGGGCGCTGACCCTGACAAATCATATTGTTTAATTAATTTATATTCCATACCATTTATCCAGGATAGTTGAAAAAATGAAAATATTCACAAGTATACAATAAATTCCCATATAGAAAGAAACCAAAAGTAGTACATTTCTAATATAAAGGCAAAACAGTTGACACTGAACAAACACATTTACTTCATTGGCGGTGGCCCCCTCATTAAAATCCCAGAGGGGTAAATTCCATTATGAAATCAAACTGAAGCTTTTGGCCAGTCAAATCGGCCCCTATGGCTGTACTGTGGTAAAACTGTCCCTAAGCGGATCTAGTAATAATGCAGACCACTTCACAGCTCCTGAGACTAACTAGTAGGTATGCTGCTGTGATGTGCAAATGGGATCATAAAAGTATATGGAAACCTATAACCTCCACTAGTTTATAGTGGATTTGTACAATTACTATTATTATTTTCATTAAAAATACTTCTGTATCGGGAACATGTCCGAAAAGCTCATTTCAATATTGTTTATATATCAGTGAAGTTAGTACAGATGTCCCTCAGTATCAGCAGGTGCTTGTAATGCCTAATACAATGTAAATGGCATGCAATACTTGTAATACTGTATAATTTGGGGAATAATGATTTTAAAAAGTCTGTATATGTACACATAACGCTCAGGTACATCTAGATGTAAGGTCTAGAGCAGGGGTGCCCACACTTATAAATCAAGTCAAAATGATCTACCTATTATAAAAATGCAGAACACATTTTATTTATAAATATATTGAGTATTCTTTATTATTATTATTATTATTAATTTCCCTTTGGGATATATAAAGTATTTTTGAAATGAATTTGAATTTAATCTACAATATATAATACAATATATAATACAATATATATGACAAATGTCATAGTGCGGATGGATGATAGGCTATCATCCATCCTCTATTTTTTTTATGCCATGCGATCTACACGCAGTACCTTTGGGATCGACCGCTAGATTGCGATCAACGTATTGGGCACCCCTGGTCTAGACAATCCCAAAACCTGCAACACATAGCTACAGTGAGAGACAACTTTTTATTGTGTTATTAGGCCATGTAGGCAAATTCAATTACAACTACAAATTTGCTGAATGCATGCGGCAAATAAAGCAAATTACAGACAGATGTATCTATCCAAGTTTGTCTTTTACTTCACTCCTCTCGCCTGCCATCTTCACACCCATAACTTATCCTCAGCTCTCTCTTACCAACTTCTCTTTTAAGTGTCCCTAGCAGACAGGAGGAGAATTGCACTATACAACATATTTCCCCTTTTGTAACAAAAGACAACATCTGTACAAATGAAAAGTAACAGCAGCTTCTGTCCACAGTCTTTGAGAAGCATATCTGTCTTAAAGTGTACACAGAAAAGAACCAATATTAGAATTACCATTTCATTTTCTGTGTATATATTCACCCAAAACAATTCACAGATAAATGTCCCATACGATCTGACAGGCTAGGAACTTAATTCTTCACATCGTTATGCACAGGCGGGAGTCACTAAATGCCAAACACTCAAATACAGAATGATAATACGCTCAATAGTACACTCAATGCTCGCAAAAAAAAAAAAACAATTTCTGATATACCAGACTGTCACATCAGGCAAAGCATGTCATCCACCCAGTCCCTGATTTAAGTAAAATAGTTCTTAGACCACACTGGGGCTTGCCGCATTCTTTTCAGTCATGCAGCAGGAGGGGGTGTGTAGCACAATGTCTGAGGCACCCCGGGTGGCGAACACGCATCCTCTGGTACTGTACTTGTAGTGGCAGGTCCTGGACGGGGAAACGTTGGAGCCAGGTGGTCTGTGTTCCACACCTGACCATCTAATAGTAGTTAGGTGGCAGGGCCCTTTTGCGCCCTGTAACTCCTCCTCAGCTCTCTCCAACCTCTCGTTTTAGTGTCCCTAGCGGACAGGAGGAGAATTGCACTATACAACAATTCAATTACTGTACCGTACTTTGCCCAGTCCGGATTATTTTCGGGTGGATTCGGAAAACCGCCAACTACAATATCTGTTGGTCTGTTATCATTAAAAGCTAATCATAAACGGGACAAAATATGTGCTACATTTTTCTTAGGCATGGGAGGACGAGTAACCAGGACTGCCTGACTTGTTGATGAGCTAAATTATATGGAAACAAATTCATATCTGGGGATGAGTAGGTCTATAGTAGAACTACCAACCTGCTAACTACAATGCTATCATAACACGCCAAAAGAAATCTGACATCAGCCCAACGTGAAGTCGTATGTATACATCCCTGCTCGGCAAAGGGCTGGCACAAGTTCACTACTGCACAATTTGCTGTCTCTGAGTGTGCAAGCACACCAAGCGAATGCGGGGAAGAAGTCATTTCATCCGACAGTAGCGATTTTAACAAGTACTGACTGAGCACAGAGGCGATACGTTTCCCGTTATTTTTTTAATGCAGAGGTACAGGGAAAAAGGTCTGAAATGAGGTCCCCGGAGTAACTATCTTACAGTAACACCAGAGAGCCTTTAGTCTCCTGGGAGGAAGGATGACTTGAGCGAATATAGTTAACCTAACAAACTTTTCGGCACTGCCGGGATTGCTGTTCTCTCTAGGCATTTATACATATTTATTCAGGTTCAACGCCGACATGAAGGGGATGCAAAAAAATCACAGAAGTAAACCATTTGTAAATGCTGCATCATAATAAACCTGTAGTGCAAATCACAATATTTTATCTTTAATTTTGTGTTGCACCCCCCCACCTAGCCACCCAAGTCACCTCACCTCCCTCTTCCTCTCTTCCACTCTGTCCTGTTTCCTCTGGCTTAAAGGTGTATGAGAGATACGCATGTAAGCATATTCAGAACACGGTCCGTGAAATTAAGAGTGTGGCAGAGTGAGAAAAAATATATACAGACTCCTGGAGATGCCTTAACAGCCGTTTATGCAGAGGGGAGAGCATGCAGGTAATTCATTTGAGATAGGGATGACCCTCTCTGGCCACGTCCTTCCCTCACTGTCCTTCGATAATCTTACACTGTATCTCTTCGTTTTTCATTTAACTTGCCATTTTACTGCTAAACGGCCCTGTAAATAAGGAAATGAGCTGAGTGGAGAAAAGTGGGGGGGCGACTCTGCGGGTCCGTCTCTGTTGCACTTCTCACCCAAGGCAATGGGCAGAATTTAACGGATTCCTGCCAACATATGTTTTTGCCAGATAAGTAAACAGCGTGTGTTGGGAAAATGAAAAAAAGCATTTGCAATTTAATGACATTACAGCTCTCAGCTTAGCCCTGCACGCTGTGCGCACGAAGTAGCGAGACGAGGGAGTGAAAGGATTGAAACGGATGTCATCGAGGTTTTCTCCCTTTTCTCCTTAAAAGGAGGACTGCCGAATTCTCTTCCTTTTTGTCTAGTTTCGCTAGACAATACCTTCCCATCTATTTATAATTCCCGTTATGAGCACCCCCCCCCGGAGATTGGTTTCAAGATTGGTTCATTCGCACGGACAATTCACCTTTGTCCTGTGGGTTTTACTTCCCTCTCTGCTGCCCTCATAGAATCATAGATGTTTTGGCACGGCAGACCAAAACTTGACATGGTGCTAGGCCTATTTCACATCAGGTTCCGTAGGAAAACGTTTATGGGGATAATTTGGATGAACCAACTCAGATTTATTTCTGAGGACTAATTGGGCAGGAAAACTGACTGTGAAAGGAGCAAGAATGTGTCCCTTTGCCGTGCACTAATATGACAGCGGGTTTGCCCCCCCCCCCCCCATCCAGATGCTCTCCATGACAGGGCACAGTTAGTGCTGTGTTAAATCTGATTTTAGTAGGCTATTAACCCAGCTAACCTGTTTGTTTGAGTAGGGATCAATTGCTCGCTCATCATTAGGCTATCATTATATTATTATATTTGAAACGCTTTCCTGGCGATAATCTCTCATTACCCAGACGACGTGAACAGGCCTGTGTAAGGGATCCGCTGCCTGCCTGTGCCATGAATTACGGGATGGATGGGTGTGCTTGTGGGGGAGTCAAGGGCATGACTTTGGGTTTAGCATTGGAGGGTTTAGATCTCCACTCATTTAAGGGGGTCCAAGGGTTTTTGATTATTAGGAGGGTTACAACCTCCTCTCCCCCCACCTAATTTTACGCCCATTGGGGGGGGTGATTCAGATTTGTAGGCCACACATTGCACAACTTTGATTTTCAGGCTTGTCAAGAGTCCCGGGCCAACAGCTGCATTTTAGGGTACGCTTTGAAAGGCTCGACTGCAGATCGCATCAGGTCCGACACTGCCAATGGTCATATTGTCTATATGAAGCATACAGGGGGTTTGTTGAGCATCCTCCCAGAGGAGAACACTATTCATGTCTGAAAAACACCCAGCGAAGGGTCAACGATGTGAAATTTAAGCCCATTGTGTCTTTCTAAGTCCATTGTACCTCTTGACTGGAAAAGAAACGCAGCTGACTCTTTTCAGTGCTCAACTATGCCTAATATATCCAAATATATAAAATTCTTTTCGCGTTTAAAACGGAAATTACGTATGACCACAGAACATATTATAATACACTACGTGCGTATGACCGGAAACAGCGTGACTAGCACTTACATTTTATATGAAAACGGTGTACGTGCCGGGAACTAATCACTTCGTTTATGGACGCCATTTTTAAATCGGGCTTTCTGTTCTCGGGTGGGTACACCAAAATATCTATACATTTAATGGCAAACAAAAAATGTAGTTTACCCGAAAGCACTGCAGTAGTACTCAATGTATCTTTACTTCTTAAATGTTAATGTTTTACTGTTTAATAATTTATACGCTTCTTATATGTCATTCAAATTTTCTCATCGAAATGTTTTACTGTTTAATAATTTATATTTACATGCAATGTGCTTCTTATATATTACTTCATATTCTCGTATAATAATGATGCTAATAATGTTGTTCATATTGATTTCTAGGTTATTGTAACTGCTCTTTATTTGTTGAAAAATAAAATTGGTAATTAACAAACTTATGTTATAAATACTGCATTTTATTTTTTCCCCTTGCACTCAGTGAGCGAAACCACTGGGTAATCTGCTAGTAGCCTATATAAAAAGTGTGCGTGGAACAGACGGCAACACGATCGGTAGATTTAAAACAGCAAACTACTAATCAAAATCTAACACGTGGACAAAAAAAGCAATAAGACAGTAAATATATTTCTCTAATCTATTTTTGGACGCCGATTTGTGTCTGGGGCATAGAAGATATCGCTCCAGCGAAATACACATCGTGAGTGGTGCAAGAGTAAAGTTAACTTGACAACGGCAGTCATTGACAGTATTTCTGTGGCGCCCTACATACATAAATCTATGTCTCATTAAGAGGTATGGTTGTCAAATGTGCGTATTTTTAAATGTGCCAACCTTAATGTAATTTATTGCCTCTGATGGCTTTGGAGCACACTCAGGAAATCCCGGAGAGTTTCTCGTAGATAGAAAACGATAAACAAGGAGAGGTACAAGTTTTAACTCCTCCCCGCCGATGTTTTCCCTGTGACCCACTTCAGACCGGGCTTAAAATCTATGACACACACACACACACGATCATGTTTACCTAAACGACTAAACGGTAATGTCCTTAACCGATGAAGACATTCACATCTTATCAAAACAAAAGAGCGGTTTCTTTAAAACGAGTTTGAATTTTCATCGGTGTTTCTTCCACTACATAAGCCTCGTTTGTGTGTGTGTGTGTGTGTCTGTCTGTCATATTTCAAAATCTCCAGTATTTATAATCACCGGGCTCGCATTCTGACACACCGGCAGGGCTAGGCCATATAACAAAGCAAACCGCAAACGCCCTGAGCACGCACATGGGTGTTTCTCAGTGAGTTAAGATTCTACACCCATGACCGGCAAGTCGCCCGTTCGAATCCCAGAGCTGGCAGATTGATGCCGTCGCTCCAGGGGCAATGCATGCTGGCTGATCCTACAGTATAACTACCAAGCTTGCTATAGGCGACCCTCGGGTGCAAGGTGTGAGAGCCGAACCAGTCATTGCAAACGTAAACAAATTTGTATAAAAGTACACAAACACACACACATTGATATGAGCACAAGCCGCATTTTCAAATACAACTTACTTTTATTGAACTTAATATGCTCAAACAGCATTTTCATCTGACGTGTAGGAGGTGCAATTACAAACCCTGCACCCCAAATAAACTCAGCTATGATCTGTGTGTCTCACGAAGAACAAGATGTGGTTGGCGAAAAGACTTTCTCTTTGGGGATAAGTATTAGTATTCTATTCTTTAACAGCTGGCTTTAGGAGTGAGACATCACCTACAGCCTCCCATCAACTTATGGTAGCATAATGAAATTGTGCATCCCCATTTCCCCATTCTCTTCATCAGGCAGGACATTCCACTGCTTATAAGAGATACATTCAATGGCTTCGTATAGCTCTCTTCATACTTTTAAACTTTTGGCGACATATTCGTCGTATCTGCCTCATGATAATTAAACAACAAGAAACGGTTAGTTTGTCTTGAACGTCGAGTAAGAAAAAAAGCACAATTAACATGTAAAGACGTGATTTAGCTTAACTAGCCGATTCCAGTACGCTATTTTAATTTATTATTATTATTTAATTTTATCGCAGCCAAAACCGGTCAGTTATCAACGTTAAATGAGACATGAGTACAGTGTTTACACTTGTTTACTCCGCAAATATTAACATGCCGTATCAGAATAAGTCATGGTTAGGAATTCATTAGATAGGCGATGGACGGATTAATTGCTGATTGAAAGCTGTATGAAAGGCACACTAATTACGTCCAAATACAGGGCCAAATAAATACCTTCAACAACAGGTAAAAGGTAAAACTCGGGGTTATCTGTCACAAGTATATATGTATGTATACACTTAAAATAGGCTAACTAAGATCATAACTAAGATTTCCACAAATTATTAATGACAAAAACAGTGTCTCTCAATATCTTAACGCTGAAATGTAAAAGCAACGTGTTCTGTTCGGGTATTTTTAAAATATAGGCTCACCTAGGAAAAAGAAAAAGTTCAAGGGCATTTTTTGATACTCCCTGCCAGTAATAATCGCATCTTCAGCAGTGCTGTATTTATTATAATTAACCGTACCTGTTTACGACTGAAGCCAGGTTTGTTCCCTTTATTGTAGATGTTTGGGATTCTGTTGATTCTCAACATGGGGATTAGTGGGAGAAACAACGTATCATAGACTCGCGAGCCATTTGCCAGCGGTTGTTAATTAAGCTGGTGTACAAAATTTGTATGCAAAAACGATGATATCACTGCGCTGAGTGCATCCTAAATCCCGAGTAATCCTAATTATATGCCTTGCACACGATAATTCTCTTTAAACGTAACAAAAACATAAAATGTTTCATTAGCATGAGTGAACTTCTCTTTAAAAAAGGTCACTGGATAAAATGGAGGAGAAACATTCCCTCTCACGTATTTCAAGTAGGCTAGTTTCGAGTGCGCTTGACACATTTCTTCGGATTAAAGGTTTAATTTAGATACATTCCCCCCTAGATATCCAACGTAATAACCTACGGAAATAATTTGTATATACTGGCACGTGTGCTATTACTCTTTCTGTTCGATCTGTAGGGGGCTACCTTTCCAATTTCATTATTATTCAATTGTGATTTTGCCACGAAAACCCGTAACGTTAACGGACGGCTGATACTGTGCTGGAGGGACATCTGGAGATAAAACAACAATGCCAAGAGAAAAGTGCTTATTTCAGAAAATGTTATTAACAACCCAAATTTAGGCCTACATTCAGTTGTGCAATTTTGCTGGTTAACCCAAGACAGCGGTGGGTGTTATGGATATGTGGCTGAGTTTCTTTCTGCATGGAGAGTTGTTAAGAGTGTTTGTCGAGTCTCTTATACTGAACTCGGATATGTTGCCGGAAACACATCCAACTTGCTACCTCATTTGAGAGGACATCACCTGAATGTGTGTACAAGAAAGGCAGAAACAGACTCTGCAAGTCAGTTTCCCTATGACTTTCAAGGTGCTTTTATCAGGAAATTATGACCGTGCTGAACAATAATTAAGCCTGTAGGGGTGTTTATCGCTACGGATATGCTGCTGTGTTCAGTAGTAAACACGCAAATTAATAAATTATTGTTATGATATTCGCCTATAGTTTTTTATTTTTTACATAATTGTTTTTCCAATGTGCAAATAAGTGTCTCTTAGATTTTGTTATTCAGACATGTTGACAGATGCATTGCCTTTACATTGCAATTGTTCCTAAGTGTGTTTGTGTTTGCAGTTTTAATAATACATATTTTCAAAACAAATTTTGTTTTCCCTGCTGTATCAAAATTGCGCCGAATGGTAAACCGAAAAAAAACGAGGTTTGTACGGAACCATGCATGAGTTTTTTGTACTGTTATACAGCTACAGAACATACACTGGAAGTACACTTAATCTAAATCCTATCATGGATATGTGATCACAGTGCCTAGGATAACGTAACCTGTATGTCCATGCTGCTGTTTGGGGCTGATTCGTCCAGAAAGTTTATACTGTGGACTGTTAGTGATTTGTGAGTTATTATTCTTCATTATAGTTGCATCTGTATTACAATGACCAAGGAGTAGCAGGCTAAATGATTTCCTCAGTTGGGGCCCTGAATAAGCTAGCTCGCCCTGGGCCCCACCCCAGGCCTCTCCCCTCGACAGAGACAGGCATGCTTGGGGATACCCCAAAGTCCCAAACCAACATCTCTGTATGTCTTGTGCTGGTAGGAGATCCCAGGCTAATGTTCATTCATTTTCTGTGGCGGTGGGACCTAATCCCCTTCAGCAGGGCTGGACCGTGGTATAGGTAGTATAGGCATATGCTAGGGGTGTCGTCCATTCAAAGGCAGCACCAGGGCGCCCCAAAGGGTTAAAAAAAAAGGAAGGAGGAGGGAATGAAAAATTTTAACTTTTACTCAACTTATAGTCGAGTACAATGTTTGTCTGTTTATATTCCGATTTTTTTTTAACTAATAATTCTGTCTTTACATTTTCATTATTGATTAGTCTTATATGTATAGAAAGCAGCATGTATCGCGTGAGAGAAATGCTCATTGAATTAAGTGGTTTTTGCCTCGATGCAACCCAGGTGTAATTTCTCTTGCAGTTTAATTTTATGTTGCTAAAGTTATAACGTGGCTTAAGTGCTGTTATTGGCTGGGTTTTAATACCACCGCTGCCAGGGCCATTCAGTCCTATAGGCGGCCGCCTAGGGCACCACCTTCTGGGGGGCGCCGACTTGCCATCCAATTTCACTTTGCGTCAAGCGCGGGGCGCCGGCGGTGATGCTCGCGTAGGGCGCCACATCAGTTAGGACCGGTATTTCCCTTCAGCATCAAAGAAAAGAATTCTGACTCAGTTTTCCTAAGATGAAATACAATTACATTTTGTGTGTGTAAGTATGGTAGGCTTTTTGCTCATCAAGCACAATCCCACTGATGAATTGGATAATTGTGGAATACACAGTATAGAATTGTCACATTTTTAATGAATTAAGGAATTAACAAAAACAAAAATTCAATTTTGGTTGAACTTGAAAATTGAAAATATGATTTTCTTGCTGCCAATGATTTTTATCTATATGTGGTCAGGTTGTGGTGACTTCTACCTTCTTAATAATTTTATGCATGATTAATACATTTTCAAGCAAAGTTTTCTGTTCATTCACTGTGGAAAACCAGCTCTTCTAAATTTGGTTTAGGGATTCATTTGACCATTCATTTGATTTCATCATTTACGTAAGCAACAACATCCCAATGTGAAAGCTTACAGTTTAGAATGGCACCTGCACTTGATAACAGCTCTTGAGCTCCACCAATCTAAAATCAGGCGCCATTCATTTACACAATGTTAAATACTGGGGGAAAAAAATCACCAATACTGTTAAATTCATACCTGAGATTTTGCTTGTGTAGTTGATGTGCGAGTAGAGGTGAGTTGCAGATGAAAGATTCACAAAAGAGGAGTCACGGGTTTTGTTAACTGACAAGCAGTATTTTGCTGCCTTTTTTAACAACACCTGGAGCAGCAGCAGCTTTAAACAGCAGTGGGAGCTTTCAGCCTTAGCAAGTTGCTGGTGATAGTGCGTCATATATATGTATATTTACTTTCATTGAACTTAATATGCTCAAACAGAATTTTCATCTGATGTGTAGGAGGTGCATTTATAAACCCTGCACCCCAAATAAATTCAGTTATGGCCTGTGTGTCTCATGAAGAACAAGATGTGGTTGGTGAAAAGACTTTCTCTTTGGTGATGAGTAAAGCATTAGCATTCTATTCTTTAACAGCTGGCATTTAGGAGTGAGACATCACCTACAGTCTCCCATCAACATGTGGTAGCATAATTATATATGTCAGCTGTCTGAAAGTGCTTACATATACACTTGTCTTTCCAAAACCACAGGTGGCTAGTAACCAAGCAAAAAGTTAAACTGGTTCCTGCCAAGAATGCATAGAAAAAAATTACTTGTGAATAGCTATAGTAATTCTGATGCAAATTACCATTTTCCAGAACAAAAACAGTTAATTCAGTTCAATTCAATTTTATTTGTATCGCACATTTTCACAACATTACATTATCTCAAAGCACTTTACATTATCTCTGCCAAAAGCCCCCAGTGAGCAAGCCAGAGGCGACTGTGGCAAAGGAAAAATCCCTAGAAGGAAGAAACCTTGGTCAAATGAGTCCCAAAATCATTAAAGTCATTAATGGCCTCCTCTCGTTTGTAAATTTCTTATGTTCTTATGTAACCCAGTATGGGCATCGGGGGTCCATTAATACATTATGGCTTAGATTACCTAAATTCTTAACTTCAGCCACCCCTCTTGTCCTATGCAGGGTTACAGGGGTCCCAGAGGAACCTGGAGGAAGCCCCATGACTCAAACGATGGTCCTAGAGGTCGGAATCAGCAGCACTAACCAATGCACCACCATGCCACCACAATTGTTAATTTTTTAACATAATTGTGTCAAGTAACCAATTGAACTTGAATGCATTTAATAATACAATTGCACAAAACATCAACACTAGTCTTGCGTATGTGACACCCCAGTCCAAAGAAAGCCACTATACATGTAGCATTGCAAACATCAGCTTTGGTACAAGAGCAGTTCTCTCTCTTTTTGACTTGCATCTGACTGAGTCACTGGTACTTGATTAATAGTCTAATCCCAGTAAATAGGCTATTTATATACTTCCTACGGAACCATAATTTAGAGACTGATGCTATTCCCTATGTCTTGTTGTGTGTTGTACTGTGGTTCAAGTCTGCGAGTCATTCCCCAGCACATAAGTGACTCTTGCACCATAACAATCAGCTGTAACCTTATACAACACTGAGAGCCTTGAGTCACAATGCTAGACTGACTCCTCGCATTACCATACACTGTAAGAAAAAAGGCTACAGCCCTGGTAAAGTTTTGTTTGCCAAGGTACAAACAACATTAACGTACCCCCAGTAGTACAAAAATGTTCCTCAAAATCCATTTCAGTAGATTAAAAGGTACATTTACCTAAGGGTTGTGTACAATTGGCAGACCCTTGATGGTACAGCCCCAGTGACAAGTAATTGTACCCTCAAAGGTACTAATTGGTACTTTTTTCTGATAGTGTACTAGACTGTGATTCTGCAGTGGTAGACTCCTTGACTTCTGCATCAGTGTTTTTCTCTCATAGCATTTTCTGTAATTCTGGCTCCTGTACTTGCTATTGACAGCAACAGGCCAAGGGCTGTAATGACCATCCCCCTCCCCCGAGATACTAGTTTATCACTGAATCCATAATTACAGTAGTTTCGTGCGAAGATCTTGAGGAAATTCCTTTGTCAACTCCCTGAAGAAATCTCGTTTTACTGGTTGGCTTCATTTGGAGAATTCTTTGCCTGGAGGTAAATGATGAGTAACTGAGATGACAATACAAAAGTTAAAAACACACACACACCCAATTGTCTATAGTTATGTTTGCAGTATTTACTCTAGATCATAAACATTCACAAAGTTTCCAGTAACTCCCAGGTAAACCCTTTGACAAGCATCTAAAAACTGTGCTGATGTTGACCAAGAACTATAGGAATAATGCATTTCCGTCAACAAGGCATTTTTACGTTGTTTGACTTGAACTGAAACAAAGGATAACACCCAAGCAATTCAGATGATGTTTTCAGTATTGCAAGTGAATAGCCTTGAACAGTTCACACACTGAAATGCCACCAGCGTTTTTTGCATTCTGTCGTGTTTATACAGCAGATTGATTGTTTCACACAGGACGTCATTTATAGAGTCAATTATTTTTTTAAATATAAACCCACACCCTCTGATAGACGCCCTTTTTGTGTGTCCTCACCTGACTGAAAGAAACTTAGGGCTTAATCTTTTTTGCTGGGTGTACATGGCCATGCCAAGGGCAGCCCTACCTATGACAGATGAACAGGGCTGTCATTTGCCATTTTAATGCACCCAGCAGAAATCGTTCAACCAGAACGAGGCTTTCGCAATGGAGCCAAACACTCCCAATGGTTAATGTCACATGCTCATTCCGAATAATTTCAGATGGAGTCAGCTGAGGCTCACCAGATTAGACTACAAAATGTACCTCATTAAAATAACCTTTGTTAGCCTTAAAAATACCAGCATACACAGAATGCTTGTATGTGCATACATATACATATATATGAGAGAGCGATACAAACAAATTCT
This sequence comes from Mormyrus iriodes, assembly GCA_011763525.2. Lineage (NCBI taxonomy): Eukaryota > Metazoa > Chordata > Actinopteri > Osteoglossiformes > Mormyridae > Mormyrus > Mormyrus iriodes. The sequence continues at coordinate 40,283,440 of JAAGVU020000001.1, forward strand.
TATTCGGAAAGAGGTCTTTCTTCCCTCTTGGGTCTAGGCTCTAATTTGACGTCTGTATGTCGTGGCAAAGGTGCAGTGTGAGATAATTTAGACGCACTTTGCCTCCTGGGAGCATACAGGGTGGGCAAATGTGGCAAATCCACATTCCCTCCATAAACCCAGTGATGGGCAGATTGCCACCGGAATGGCTTTTCACACTTTGATGACCCTAAAATGAGACGAGAGAGCCGGCGGTGTCTTTGAGGCCCAGCAGACGGGCGTGTGGCCTCCCTCACCTCTACCACATCAGTGCTGCACAGAGCCGGGTGCTTGCAGAACAGCCCAATTTTAAAAGCGCAGGTGAGAGGAAAACTGGATAGAAAAAAGTTAAATACATGTGAGCACTGAAATATGGCCACAAAATCTAAAGCAAGTCAGTATGGCACAAAGTATCCCTAATACAGAGCAACACCAATTTTCGAAGCTGGGGTTTTAATCTGAAGCTTTCCAGCGTGGCTTACAGCTCTTCTCATAATGTGGAAGCACTTAGAATGTTCAACTGGGTTCAATACGGAGTTTAATCACTGCCATACGTACATGTTAATTCACATAATCTTGATTTTACAAATGTCTTACAAGCATCAAAAAGAGTTTAACGCCGACTGACAGCAATATTAAGACAGGGGATAAGGTGTTCTGAAATTAAAGGCTGTGCAGTGTCAGAGAGCCTTCTGTATTTTCCTAATTCCCATTCAGCTTTCTTAATTTTTTCCTTTGCCTGTCTAAGATGTTTAATACAATATTTTATTAATTATACTGACTGCCAGACTGTCAGCACGAAAGAGTGTTGAAAGAGTGCAAAAAAATAGCCCAAAACTAAAATATTTAAAGAACGTATGAAAAGATCTTGTTTTGGTACTTACAATTTTCCAGTCTTTAGTAGATGCAATCTACTAATTTCTCCTTAATTATAGTATTATGATTATACTTAGTATATTTCTACTTAATTTTAAAATGCATCCTAAATTAGGAGAAACACAAATATTATTTCCGTATAAATACATGTATGGTTGAACATTTGACAAAACAGAAGTAACAACAACCAAGACCTGATGATATGAACAACCTCCCATCTTTTCTTCACAGGGGCAGTATACACTCACCTAAAGGATTATTAGGAACACCATACTAATACGGTGTTTGACCCCCTTTCGCCTTCAGAACTGC
>JAAGVU020000001.1:40289878-40311094 GCA_011763525.2 Mormyrus iriodes
GATTGGTTGATTAGATAATTGCATTAATGAGAAATTGAACAGGTGTTCCTAATAATCCTTTAGGTGAGTGTATATCACCCTCTCAGTAGACAAGACACTCAACCCCTGGTAAAGAAACAAGAAAAACACAGAAAATCCCCATGAAACTCCAGCACATTTTGTATGGTTTTCAGTGGATTTTCAGGCTGCTGACCTGCTCTTTCAGTTAAGTCTACCAGAAGCAGATCTACTGATGAAATATAGCACACCACTTTCTATCAGCTAAAACCAGCTGATAACGTCCATTGACTTCAGCTGGAATCTAGAATAGCTGGAATAACATGCTTCACTTAAACACTTTGTCCAGCTAAGCCAACCCAAGGGCTCATTTTGGTGAAGCTCACATGCACCTTAGCAGAATAATGGTTTTGAAAAACAGCTTTACAACCAAACCTTAATTAGCTATGTTTGTATTAAAGTCATTTGAAGCAGGAGCAAAATGCTTCATGTCATTCCAGGTGCAGAAGTGACTTCATTTCTCCAAAAGTACAAATAACAGGCTTTCAGTGGAGATCAGCCAAAGAATTTGTACATTGACCTCACTAAAAACCACTTCTAAACATGAAACCTTTGTTCGGCATTTGCATGTACAATGTGTAAGGTACTGATTTTTCTCTAGCAGACACACACACACACACACACACACACACACAAACACAAACAAACTATATGGGCAAAAGTATTGTCACACACCTCTTAGTTTAGGTGTTTCATTCAGACCCATCGTCACTGGTGTATAAAATCAAGCACCTAGCCATGCAGTCAGGTTTACAAATATTTGTGAAAGAATGTGTCATTTTGAAGAGCTCAGTGAATTCAAATGTGTGGTACTGTCATGGGATACTACGTTTGCAATAAGTATGTTCATGAAATTTCTTCCCTGCTGGATATTCCACGGTCAACTGTAAGTGGTATTATTGCAAAGTGTAAGCATTTAGGAACAATACATGTAGCCCAAATGACAAGTGATACTGGCCTACATATAGATATGAATAGATTTTAAAGCACACACAGCATTTATAAAACCGTCAGCATTAGCTTTTTGTATGCTGTAGCAATTATGATATGTTGAGTTTTAAGGAATGATTTCATTTTTAAGGGTATGTGTAATAGCGAGGTAATTGAAGGTAGTCCGCATCGCTCGTGCCTGTTTTTGTTTCTGGGTATGCGAGCAAGGCAAGAAGACTAGACAAAAGTTACTCCTAACAATCATAATAATACGCTCCCGCGACCCTGACCAAGATAAGCAATTAGAAGATGGATGGATGGACGGATGATGATATTTCCTCTGAGTTACTGGGTTACTATAGTCTTACTGCAATCCAGAAAAAAATGCCTGAAGGGACAGGCATTTCACCATCAAGAAAAACATCTCATCACAGTGGACTCTCGGAGTGGGCAATCGGTGACTTAGAAGAATTCTCTGTGGGCCGCTTAGCTGTTATGCTGATAAGAAATAAAATAATTTGCCAAGTTTAAAATTGAGCCGGTCGGAAACAAAAGAATTTCACTATTTCAAAATTCTACAACAATGCTTCAGAATGTTAACCAACGAGTTTTCTCACGCGCACACATACGTACAAACATAATAGACCACGAATGCTCTGCATAGAAAAACGCGCAAATACTCGGCACACGCATGTGTTCGACTGTCATCTAGAACTGAGTGAGAACAGTGCGCGGTTGCGGAGGTGCCACAAGTCATGGTTTGCTATTGCTAATCACCGAAAGCTTCTCAAACGATGGATGCTAGAAAGAGACCAAGCTGGGCTAAAAAAAGTAAGACTGCTTGAGCAGTTCAATATGCTATGTATTATTTTCATCTTGAAATTTCACTAGTTAATTTATCGGGATGATAAGACTTGAACTGTGGCATGATTTACCAAAGTTACCACAGAACGAGGTCAAAATGGGCTGGTCTTGGGCATAAAACCTCCGGGCTGAAAATTAGTCCTGCTCCTTGCCTGTCACGGTGGGTAATGATGTGGTCACTGAACAGGACTTCAGAGAGAAACAATGTAAGCAAGCCGTCGACCAGCCCAACAAAGATTCAAGTCAAACATGTGATACCTATCAGGTCAAGCTATCACGATTCTCAGACTGCAGAACAGTCTCCTCCCCCTCATCTCAAATCTTGTCCCATTACTCTGCACCATATAATATTTTTACATCTATAAAGTACAACAAAAATAGGCTACAAAAACCAAATAAGAAAACTGAAAAAATATGTGCAATTCTGATTTTTTATCAGGGATATGTATAAATATGGAGTAAGAAAATATATAATCACGTATTTACTGTACTGAATACGATTGTAAAACTGATAGTGTACATAAATATATACACAACAACTTGACATTGGGACAGATGTGATCATTTTGTAGGATGTTTTTATGAATTTGGAGAGCAGATGAAAACTGGAGAAATTAAGAGGAATACAATATGTTGCGTAGCCATATGACTCACGTTTATGTATGAATGACTTCATTCGGCTTTATATAACTTTAAATTAATGTTTCATCGAGTTTAAAATCTTCTCCAAAGCATCACTGAATCCTTACAGAAATGTCCAATTTCCAAATACGGAATAATTCCAATTATTGATAAAATATTTATCATTCCCGATAAACAGTGCCTAAATGATTGGAGGTGTAAGTAATAGTTGCATCCTAATTCATTTTATCAGAAAGTTTACAAAATGAATGTTCACTTATTCTGATATTATCTTGTATTTTATTGCTCTACCTTGTACCCTATCCCCCCATGCACCTGCAACTGTGGAAAAAGAATTTCACGGTTTTCACGGACAATAAAACTTGAAATGTTTCAAACGCATTAAAATAATATTTCAAAACCGAAATGAACTGATCCAGTACTAATTTCAGCTGTACATAACAAATAAAGTTATTTGCGGTTAAATTCTTGCAGTGACTTCAGTTTAACGTCGCCTATATCACAAATTAATTTTTAAAAAGCATGTTAAATGTGAGAGTGACAAGCATAACAAATATTTGCACTCGAAAACGTATCGTTCATACCAAACCGCAAGCCAACACTAAGCACATTTTAGTACCGGCCACGGCCTAAATCTAACCTAAGGCATACGGATGACTTTCAGAAATTATTAATAACTAAATAAAAACACATTTATACCTCTTGTTTTAACATATTTTACGCATAGAAAGGTGGACATTAACAAATTTAATGCGTATTCATAATATGACAAACTTTAAAAGATGAATGCGAGGAAAGCAGTGTGACCTCTGCGAACTGGAAATTGGTCGTTGTATTCATTCAAAAAAACGTATTTTTCCTCTAAAAAGTTTTCTTACTTTTATCCATTTGCATGGCTGCATCTCTACCTTTTCAATCACATTTATGCATAGGAGGGAGAAGCATATCTATTCAAAAGGCATTTAGTCTATTTCTTTCTTGGCCGGTAAACCTATTCATCAATTGTTCTGCCTTGTAGATGGTATTATAATGCTAATCTAGCGTGTTAAATATCTTTTTGTTCCCTTTCACCGTCTTGTCATTCAGTTTATCCAGTTTTGGTCACCCATTTTATTTATTTATGCGCCTGCTCCTATTCATGCGCTCATGTATTTTTTATTATGTTGTTTCACTGTCACGCAGTGTCAACTCACTCTATTGAATGTGTGCTACTTGAAGGGCTCGGGGGGACAAAGCGTGTACACATAGCAGCGCTATTCACTCCGGCCAGCTGGATCGGCTGAAAAAAAGACCGCTGTGAAAAGAAATCCTCCACAATGCACACAGAAGAACTGCACAATGCTAACAGTTTTCCAAATACCACTGATTGCTTTCATCACAATGAGAGAAAGCAGGCGCTTTTAGCGGAGCTCCACTTCAACAAACAACACCCTTACAAAAACCTTCCAACCCTCGTTTTGTTCCCAGACAAAAACCCCTCGACTATCTAAACGCTCTCCCTAAAGAACGGAAAAAAACTTTTCGGCTATCTTCGCGGCTTTTCCTAAGTAAAACACAATAAAAGCGCAAAGACAGAAAACGACCAGTGAGTTGATAATATGCGTCCTTCTATAAACCGAATGACATTTTTGTTTTCTTTTGATCAGTATATGACAGGCATACCATCTTGTAACCATACGCCTTTAACACTACTGTATAAACGTATATATACCAGAATGATTAGTATTTTAATACTTTATATATCGCGCCTTCCAGAAAATTATCTGTTTTGGACACGAGAAAAAAAGTTGACCGTGAGACCCACTACCGAACTTTAAACTTAATTAGTTTATGCAGATATATATTAAGCTGCAGGCTTGAATTCAGCTTGACCTGCACGGAACAAGGTCACGTTTATTTCACAGTAGTCGATAAGTAGGAAGCTCAGTGGACATGAGTAGTTGCGTGTTACAATACACAATAAGGAGGAGTGAAAGGGTTTAATTAACCGTGTCGGAGATAATTATCCTCGGACGGCCCAAATTAGTATTGCATAATAGCTCTGATCCATATGAATTAATTACCTAATATCACTATCCAATCCACAACAGGGGAGATAGCACAATTAATATATCGTATATAAATACGATAAACATATCGTATATAATCGTCGATTTTTATGAATAACGCAGGTATTCAAATAAACTTGATATACAAATTAGGCAAATTGTTGGGAAAAGATAAAAAATAGACCCTTAATTAGATACTGTTAAGGATATACTGCTTTTTGGGATTTGAGCAAAATCTGTGCAATAGCTGTTCTCTTGCATGATTTCACCGACTTTGGAAAGTTTTAGAAATGTGTATTCCCATTCCCTGTTAAATAAGGGAAATCAGGTTTCTAGCTCTTGATTACAACGGGCTTGATTTAAATTACGAAGTAATTCTATTCGGAGGCCTAACAAAAGCACCCTTTGGGGATACCTTACACTTCACCTCGAATAAGCGCAATTCTGATAAAGATCTTGTAAGCAATTCACCACGAATTTGGGAGGCTTTTTACGGCCAAGTACTATTATTGATATTTTCTGCGTGTCGGTATTTTGTTTTTTTTATTTGAACACAGTAAGAAAAAATGTAATTGTAAGGCAAAAGTTGCAAGTTAATGAGTTAGCAAAAAAGTGCTATCAAAAAACCCAGTGGTCGCAGTGAGTTGCAAAGAAATATTCAATTTAGTTTCATTTATTAATTGAATTTTCCATTTAAAAATGAATCCAGTGCGTTTCCATAAAATTCTAAGCGTTAACATAGTAATAAGCACTAATATTTACTGTGCAAATGTTACAGAACGAGCCGAGTCCACGTTGGAATCAACAAGGTGACCATAAAAAAGTTTTTTTTTAAAAAAAAAACAATAAATATTACATACATCTATAGAACATTTCTCGAAACTCAAAGTCTTAATCGTATTTCTATATCCCAGCCCAACCCAGCATTTTCCAGCTGATACACGCAGATTCTGTTAACTCACACTCCTTCATTTTAACTATACATATTTACATATTTTATCACCCTGCATAAAGCAGGGAGGTCGACATTACACTTGACTGAATAATTTCTGAATCAATATACTATTCATTGTGAATCATATTAATCTATTAACAGTCATCTATACATACGAACGTTACCAGTAAAAACACAATGAGTCATTTATTACAGTAATTGCTTAACATTGTGTGACACAGCGGCCTACTTGCGATTCAAACAGGTCCGTCCGGCAGGTGCTTCTGGAACAGGTTGAAAACAAATACGGAGTACAGCGTTCACAATTTGCCAAGACAATTGCCGGTCTTGAACATTTGTCAGACTCTTCGTCACAATCAGTCCAGTACAAGTCATTAATTGTTCTTTCCTTCTGAGATGCAACACGATATCCCACTAAATAAAAACAGCCTTTTAGAAAGGCATTAATATCTACATATGCGTATGTAATATGCAACAGTATTACATGTTTAGATTTGTCCGTGCATTAGATAATCCTTCGCACTAATTGTCTTTACGCGTTTAAACCTGAAAGGATTAATGTATCATAACGCTGATGCGTAGGCAGGATACGGTTCAAGCTGTGGTTTACCCATACCGGGCAGCAAAATGTAAGCCAAGGGTGGCTGGATACCCGCCGGAGACCAGCCTGTACAGTTGCAGGGAATCATATAACCAGGACTGCTCGGGGAAGGATGAGAGTGAGTGCCGCTGCCAACGGTGCCCGTGCCGGTGAAGGCAGTCGCACCACTGGGGTATCCAAGCGCGGAAGGGTAAGGAAATGACGGAGAGGTGATCTCTGCCATCTTCGATCCGAGGTCAAAGAAGGAGTATGGATTTGAGGACACAGAGGGGCTGAAGAAGACTCTGGCCGCTGCGGCCACGGCCGCAGCTGCAGCTTTGTCTGGGTTCCCAATTAAAGAATCCGAGAGTACTCCACTAGCCAAACCGCTTGCCTTAAGTGCTTCGTGTTCTCCGAGACTGTAAGGCACCGGGAATGCAAATTTGTCTTTTTTCATTAATGTCTTCGGCTTTCGCCTGGGTCTGTATTTGTAATCGGGATGCTCCTTCATGTGCATGGCTCTCAGTCGCTTTGCCTCGTCGATAAACGGCCTTTTCTCGGACTCGGTCAGAAGTTTCCAGTCCGCTCCGAGTCTTTTGCTGATTTCGGAGTTGTGCATTTTCGGGTTCTCCTGAGCCATTTTCCGCCTCTGAGCGCGGGACCACACCATAAAAGCATTCATTGGACGCTTTACGTGATCCATGGGTTTTGCCATGTCGTACAAGGCACTTTTTACTTATGAACTTGAAAGCTCTTTAGATTGTTTCACGTCTTTTCTTCAGCGGTCAGTTTGGCTATTCTTCAGCAAGTTCAATCAGCTCGCTTTGTCAAATGATTTCAGCCCCCAGGATAAAATGCGTCATGCACGGTTCAGTCTTCGTTTATGAAACGAAGGTATTGAGCTTCAATGAATATGGCCAGTCATAAGTGCACTTACTTCGATGTCCGCGATGCAGGGCTTTATACTGTAGCTGTGTCCTAGGAGCGACAAAGAGACTGTGAATCGCTCAATACGCAAAGGTCCGTGTGTTTGGAATCCCCTTCAAAAGTTCATCTACAACAAAAATTGCTTTCAATCCGACAGAAAAACGGCGGTATTTCGCTCAAATTCAAATTATCTTTTGTTTGTTCACACGCCCCTGTGGCGCTCCGGCGTCCCGCTACTGTAGGCAGCATTAACGCAACTGGTTCGTACCTCGGGGTTACCCCATGTGAAATAATAGGAAGCAAACCAGCAGGTAGCGCGACTGTTTTGGCGCGTGCGCAGTAGCCCGTGTCCCGTTCAGACCAGTCACATTAGGTCGCCGAGAGAACACAGGAACGAAGATAACTCGAGACACCCGGACAGGGTACACCTTCTGATGCGGAGACTTTTTATTCATTATTAGACTACATAAAACACACGTGTACGTTTTATTGAAACTATCACAATCGTTTTTGAATAAGATATTTAATAGTCACACATATAATGCAAGAAGATTAATATGCTATCTGAATTAGACTACTAAAACTGTACTGTTTTCCAGCCTAATAATTCAGCATACCTGTATTGGAAAAAGCATTTTAAATGCCCAAAGCAGAGGTTCGTATCGGTGCAAGTAATCATTGTTGTTTTAAAACTTAATCGTTTAGTTCTTCCTACTGTATAACTGCATTTACAGTATTTTTCAGGGATTGTCGTCTCAAGTTCTTCTCGTGATCTTATATTTCTTCTTGTTGGAGTTTTTTTTAAATTGAAAAATCATTTTAAAACCAGTCAGACTCTCAACGTCTAATTGGCAAAACCTGACGGTGAAATCGTTTTGCAGTATATTCGGTCTCTTTGGCTTTAATTAAAGTTTGTGGTGTACTTGCAATGTTAAAAGCAATACGGACGCGCGTGAACTTAGGGTATTTCTGCCACCGGAATTACGACCGTAAACGAAAACCGATGACAGGCCACCATAATCGCTGGGACGATTATAATATAGCTTTGCCTTGTAGTCAGAATAAAATACTTTAAATTCTCTTAGACGACAACTGATTGCAACACCTGTTAGAGGCTTTAGTGGTAAAGCACGTCTAATGTTGCGGCGTATTGTATCGTTTCTGGAAAACAAATAAATAAATGTTGACAGGTGATTGTAGTAATGCATCTCATACGTAAAGGGACACGGAGTACAAACAGATGTAAAGATATTTATATACGCCACTGGTTGAATTCTTAATTTTTGAAAAATTCAACTTGGAAATTGAGCGCTGGTACATTCCATCAATTCTGTGTCCGGCATCCGGCTCCTGTCACTTATTGAAAAAAAATTAACCGCGTTTTGACAAAATGACACTTTTCAGCAATTTCAGTCAGATTTTAAGTTTACCGTCCACACATAAATTATTTTTTAGGATTTCAGGTATTACGTATTGTCGGTATATTTCCTAAAGCAGATTAAGCTAGAAAAGGTCATTTTAATATCGAGTAATATACAGAATCCTCGACTTATTATGTAAAATGTAAGCTTAATACAACAGCAAGTACAATAAGTAAACACGGTTATTGAAACTTTTCTTTATCTTTCGTAAATTTTTAAATAGCATATACAGGATGGGACTATTTGTAAGGAGGACTGTAACACCCTGTAAAAATTGTTATATTTGTATGAAATAATATATATTGTTCTTTGAAATTTACAATCCATAGACAAAGAGGCTGCAACTTAACACAGTCAACGTAAAAATTTAATCTTCATATACTGTGAGAGCACACGGAAAACTTTTCTTCTCAATGAACTTCACCATTATTTATAAAATTGATTTATTTTCGCAGATATAAAAGGCGAGCTACATGAATATGTTGAATACTATTACATGAATGTTTTGGGGGGAGGGTTGCGCGGAGAGAGGGACCAAATAAATCTACATAAAACCATTTGTATTTCTCAGTTGCTTTTTAAAAATTTGCTTCCAGACTATATCCACAAGTTTGATCTATCGAACTGATCTATCGAAAAATTGTAACACCATGCAGCTGAACCCAGATATTTTAAATGGAGTGATGCAAAATAATTGACAAATTGGCATGCAGATTAAATGCAACGAGTGAGTCATTTAAACAAGAACACGCGAATCGCTTCTCCTTTAAGTTTACAATTAAACCTTGTTTAAAACGGAAACTTGTTTTATGACACACGCTCATTGTTACCGTTTTGTCACATGCGTAAAACATCTTAAAGATACGGTATAAACGCATCTGGTTATAGGAACACCTAAAAAGTCAACCATGAATATTTCGACTTTGCAGTTACAAGTTTCTTCTAAGGTCTCATTCTTGTTGTCTTAATTAGGCTGAGTTCAACAGAGAACCCCTTTGTGAACTTTCTCGGATGTTGGGGGGGGGGCAGAATGAAAACACCAGACCTGCAAGACGTGATTCAAACTTCCCTTTGCACAAGACTGAAAAGATATTGTGTCATGAAAAGAGGCACTCGGCCAAGCAAATGTACATCCCAAATAAACTGCCTGAAAGACCAAAGCTTGAATTATCACAGAAAAACGAACCCAGGTCATTCAAGTGCAAGACCATAAAAGGCACGTCTTCCAAACATTTTTGTTCCTGAAACTTTTGCAACTTTTAGATGATGAAAGTCAAAAAATATCCACTCGCTATCAGTAAGTTTATAATTAGTAAAATTTGAATATACTATCGGGAATGATTACACAGAGTAAATTTCCAAGAAGAAAAAAATATTTCATCATTTTTTTTTCTGATGGTACCCAGAAATTACATGGTATTGCTGGGCAGAAAAGGGGGCGGGAGTTCTGTTTGAAAAACGGAAATTCAGTACATATCTTGGGATCTCTGTCGTCTTGATGTGATACAATGAACGGAGAAGAGTAAACAGCAGCTTGCTATTACAGAAGACATCAGACTCAAACATTTCTGTGTGTTTACTTAAAGATTAAAGATTGCAAAGTCCTGGGAGAATGCTGACCGATCGACTATTTCCAGGTTGATGTAAGCCTTTCTGCATTTCTGGTGCTCTTACATAGAAACATAGCTTGCACAAGAGAACTCACCCTCCTGTCTAGCAGTATATCAAGTTAAAAGTTTAGTGTTTTTTCTCGTTACTGAAGTTAGTAGCAGAGATGCAAATACAACCCAATCATACATTCACAATGGTCTAATTTTATATTTTTGAAATGAAACCTGATTTTTGTTTGAATTTAGAGTTACAGGCAAAGTGTTACTATTGCTGTAGTCAAAGTTCATTTCACTCTGAATAACGCAACTGTACACTCCGACTCAGGTGCTGTGTGCCGCGGGGATTAAAAAAACATTTCAATGCATTTCACTTGCAGAAAGGTAGCATGTTGAAGGCTTACATGTGACATTTATCATTTACTGCAATAAGAGAAAAAATTAACTTTCAAAGTGTAGGCCTGTCATTATGTTGTCCTTTAGCGCGATAGAAGCGTTCCTTAAAAACTTCGCGGTAGCAAATTCGCGCTAATGTTTAAACAGGAGTAATGTCAAAATGGGCTTGGGGCAAAACTTAAAAACTTCAAAAAATGTCAAGCACAAAAAAGACAGGAAGCTCAAAAGAATGATAACAAATACATAATAAACAAATAAATGCTACAATAAAAATATGGCATTTTAAAAAAAGACCTTAAGTTTGCTGGTAAGAACATAAATTTATAAACGAGAGGAGGTCATTTGGCCCATAAAGCTCGTTTGGGGAGAATTCGACTTAATTGCTTAAATTGTTAAAATCTTATCTAGCTCTGATTTAAAGGAAAACTAAGCTTTAGTTTGTACTAAACTAACAGGAAGACTATTCCATACTCTAACTACACACTGTGAAAAGAAGTGCTTCTCAAATCCAGTTTAAAATGTTCTCCCGCTAAATTCCACCTATGCCACGAGTTCTTATATTTGGACTAATATTGAAGTAACTATCAGGATGAACAGCATCCACACCTGTTAGAATCTTATATACCTGGATCATGTCCCTCCTTAGTCTCCTTCGCTTGAAGCTGAACAGATTCAGCTCAGCTAACCTCTCCTCATAAGACATTCTGCAAAAACCAGGAATCATTTTTGTAGCTCTACATTGAACCCTTTCTAAAGCAGCATGTCCTTTGTAAGGTAAGGTGACCAAACCTGCACACAATATTCTAGGTGGGGTCTTACCAAGGAAATACCAAGTAGAGTCTTAGCATCACCTCCTTTGACTTAAACTCTACACACCTATGAGAGATATAACCTAACAGCTCACTGCATGGATTACCTTACATTTATCTATAATAAATTTCATCTGCCAGGTATCAGCCCAATTACTAATTAAATCAAGATCCTGCAGTAGCCTCTGTGCCACTAGTTCCGTATCTGCTACACCGTCCACCTTGGTGTCATCTGCAAATTTATCCAGTTTACTGTATGTATTGGTGTCAATATCGTTCTTGTAAATTAGGATTAATAGGTGGGTGCCTATTGCTGCTTGTTAATCATTGTGAAGTGAGGGAAGAAGGATTACTACTTTCTTCTTGGCTTAGATAACAAACAATAAAACCGTGTAGTCACGAAACAGCACATTTCCTTGTTAACATCCACCCAGTAGGTGCAGTGGCCTCATACCTCCATGGTGATGGAGGTGGGGATGGCTAGATCAGTTGGTGGCTCTCAGTTGTTCATAATATATGGCTATCGTATATATACGAGTATGTGTCCTGCAATATACTAGCATCCTGTCCAAGGAGTCCCTTTAGGGTGTCCTTTATATGGAGTTAAGTTTTGCCCCACCCTTAGAAAAAAAAATCCTGCAAAATTTTTCACAGTTTGTAATGCATTTAGGGCACGGCATACACATTTTTATGTGCAAAAGGTGCACAGAAAAAGCTCTGTGGGCAACTCTATTACTTCAACAAGAAGCTTATTGCACTCTGCGTCTTCAACCAAGAAAAAAGGTTGACCGTTGCAGCACTTTGAAAGGGAGATGGCAGAAGACTCTCCAAAGAGAACAACAATTGACACAGTCGAGTAAACAGCTGCATTACTTTGTTACCAAAAAGATTCGTAGAAGAATATCTTCTGTATTTTATCCATTACTGAGTAAGTTGATCCAGAGATATTGACAGCAAATTTGGACTACTTAATGGCTGAAGAAATTGTGCATGAATTTCGTGTTATGAATGATATAGCAGAAAGGGGCGTTGCCCTTATGCAAAAATATAATTCTCCGCTGACCAAAGATGAAGAACAGACTGCTCTGCAGGCTATCGGGCAGCACAAAATCCAGTATAGTCTAAGGACTTAGTGCAGGCAGTCCAGACACCATATGGTATTTGAGTACATCCTAAAAAATCAAGACAAACTATTTTTTGCACAAAATCACTTAAATGAAGGGCTGAGAGCGTTTTTGTGGTTTTTGTGCTTAATCTTACCAGTGCAGCAAAATTATGTTTTAGCTTGAAGTAAAACAACTGGGTAAATAAATTATACTACAATTAAAATTGCAGTCCGAATCAGAACTAAACATTGTATGTCCCTTTCAGCCTAAATGTACCCATCCTTAAGCAGTCCTTTACAAAAAATAACTTCAACCAAGGATAACGGCAGTGAATAATTTGTCAAGCCCTTGCTGGAAACCCAAGCCAGATCCAAATCTGGATATTTACCACACGAGGAGTACTCCCCAGGTGAGGCTGGCACAGAATAAAACCAAACTGAAATTAAAGCTAAATACATATTTTGATGCGGCGAATGAAGTGACCTATTTTATGATATGTGGCGAACACTTCCATGGGCTGCCAGAAGACCATGCCAGTGTTCTGATGGTTGTAATTACATGAAGAATCTTAAATGTACCCCCAGGGTCATCATTCTGCTCACAACTCCTGGTAATTAGTGTGGTAAAGGACTCCTACATGGTGCCTTAGAAAACCCACATTTACCTCATAACTACAAGTCAAAAACTAGCATGCATAACAAGAAGAGAAATTCAGGTAAGCATCTAAGATATTTACTACCTCTGATTGCATTTCGATGTGCCAAATATCCAAATATTTCAGGTGCAAGATATTTTGACCCCAATTTGCCAGGAGAGTTGCTTTATACTTTCAGTTTGCCAGTCTCTGAAAATAAATCTGAGAGGCGTGCTATGCTTCCAATGCATTTGGCAAATGGCATATTGAAGGATAATTGTAGAGAGATGGAGAGATTACAGCTATCATTCAAAATGGATGATGAGTAAACTGAAGCAGAAAGATGTTGGAGCAATGGTGCCCAACTACATTCAGAAATCCTACTGAATCGGACCTAAGCCACTGATTTCTCAATCACATTCTGCACTTAAGACTTAGTGATCTGCCCCACCACTTATGGAAGTGCATTTTCTTGCTGGGTTGTAACAACTCCCCGCACTGTTGTGCCTGAAAATCAAAAAATGTTGTCTCCATCCAGGGCTTCAGCAGGAACCAGGCAGCTCTTTGCCATTTTGAAGCATTAAGCCATTTCCCTGTTTTTTGGCCCTGGTTTCCCCTGGTTATCGGGTCAACATTTGACCCTGGAGAGCACTGTGACTATCAGATTTATCACATTGTAGGCTACATCGTTGTATCACAACAGCAAAAAATAATAAAATAGTTGTGCTGTTGATATTGCCCCCCCCACTCCATGAATTAGTCTCTGAAATATTATGAACAGTTTTTGAAAGGATCGGTTGAGGGAAAACACAACACAGCCTTGTTTTTTGTTTTGTTTTGCTTCAGATGAGGCTCTCATCACGTTTTGTCCCTTAATTCCCTCCTACTCATGAAGGCAGAGGGCTCTTGATGCCGATTAACAGGCAGGGATCATCATCTCACAATAGAATTTCCTCCACCCATCAATCGTTGTTATCCCAGGTGTTTCAGGTCACCTGTGTCCAACTGAACAAGATCCTTAAGAGTATTTTGAAGAAGCAAGTAGTTAAGCTACACATATAGACTTTTGTAAGCTCAAATAAGTTGGGGGCTCACTCATATTTCTTACTCGGCATACACTCATCTGAGCAGCAGGGTAGTATGGTGTGTAGCATTGTGGTCTCACCTCTACAATAGGGTTTGGGAGTTTACACCTGCCTTTTTTCCTGTAAGGCCTGAGTTAATCTCTTGGCCCTTGTGGGCCTGTACTGGACAAGCTGTTGAAGATGGACGGATGATACTCTCATCTAGGGACTGACTATCCAAACTGTTACACTTTCTCTTACAGGGACTCTTCCAGAAGGATTCTGGAGATTACAGTCCTGGTCCTCAAATCTGAACAACCAACCTGACTAGTTTGTAATTATATATGATGTTTCTGCACAAGAGCAAATGAAGTCAGAAGGACTTTAGTCAAAAGCATTAGCCCTGGAGGGCCTGAGGGCCCTGTCTCCAAGGCAACCGTTCCCATGGCCTGGATGTCGTCCTATCAAAGCATTCTAAGACAGTTTTAAAATGGAAATTAATCTCATTTGTGCTGATTAAGTGACCAGGATAACAGCCATATAATTGTGATAATAAAAGTCTTTCTACTCTATGGAGGGAAATAACAGTGTTTCAGCAAAAGACTTATTGTTATAGTTGAAAGTCACATTTCTCACAGGGGACCCACCATTGTGGCGTTGTCTGACATAGTCGAGTGACACAATTGCTGCCAATGCTCTCTTCGGGAACTTTCTCATGGGTCTTCAATGTCCTGTGGCTCCTCGCTGCCCACGTTATGGCCAGGGACCTAGGGTCCGGTATGCCATGCGGTTTTTCTCACGCGGCCGCCTCAGAGTGGCCTTGCCAGCGTCCCACTGGGGGCCAGAGAACGTGTCATGAAGGAATGAGGTGGACAGAGGAGAGCTGAGTATATGTCTTTCCTACAGAGGCCCCCGGCTGCTTATGGGGTTCGTGCTCCATTGGGAAACATCCAGCCTTATTCACCAAAGATTTTAAAAGAGCCGTATAAAGCCTTTTCCAAAGCGTATTGTTCATATAAATTTATATGTATTGTTTATATATTGAAACAATTAATATTAATTTGCGTAGTTCTCTACACTTGGTTTAAGCAGTGTGGGTACATTTATACTTACAAGTGACAGTTTACCCATTATCCATCCATCCATCTTCTAACCCAGGGGTCTGCAACCATTTCTACCCGTGGGCCAAACTCCATCAGCAACACAAATTCAAGGTCTATTGGGTCTGAAAAAACATGTATTTTGTTCTGGATGTGGACTGGAGTGCACCAGTTGGCAACCATTGCTCTAATTGCTTGATCTAATTGTTAATTGTATGATCCAACAACCAAATTTCTTCATCACAAATAAATACCAAAGCCACAATGTGGGATTAAGAAATGATTAACACAGAAGAGATGGAAATGTTCCTGCCACAAGAAGCCACTGGCCACATCGATGAAGGGTCAGTTTGAAACTAGGGCTTCATACACAGAAAAGAAAAAAAAAAATACAATTTCCAACCATGCATCTTGTTCTTCTTGAAAATGCACACCCAAAACGAGGGAGGGGGTGGGCCAGCTCTAATCAATAGGTTAATCTATAAATTATCCAGGGCAATCGTCACCACTTGTAGCTGTAATTGCAAAGGGCATTGATTTAACTGTAAGATTCGGTGTTGGTGAAGTACAACATACATCGCCAATTAATCACTGAGCAAACCAGAGAAAGCAGCCCTGGTAGGAGGCTACGGAAAAGCCCAACAGATGAGTCACAGAGGATCAGGTGCCTTGGAGCTGTCCGTTTCAGGATTTACCACAATAATTCTGTTTAATTGACACACAGACAGAAAGCATATTGTGTCAGGGAAATATTTCTGCATTTGGCAGGACAGCAAGACTGTACTATTTTTGCAAAATAATACAATGTCAGCACACAAAACTAAAGGTTCTGCCTGATAAACTATTTTTTTTATGGAGACATACTCTTGGGTAAAGTTTAGGTTAATTCCTCCAGCTACTCAACTTGGAGAGCTGTTAATCAGAGTCTCGCAGCCAGTAGTTTCAGAAAATGCTGGAAACGTTCCTTTTTATTCAGAAACAAACTAAAACTGTACATATGAAGGCACAGCGACTCGATCTCCCTTTCTTGTGTGCTTAGGATAATTGCAATTTAATTGGATAGGAATAACGGAAGCCTGTGTCCATATTATCTAGGATTATCTCTTTCTCTTAGAAGCACCAGAAACTCATAGGAGGCGATCTGTCGGGGAAGGGACGGCTCCTGCCCAGTCAGCCTCCGAGAGTGCAGGAGATTGAGTTCGGGGGGTGGGGTACGAACAGAGAGAGGGAGTCATCAGACAGAGGTATACTGACAGCAAAGAAAAATGTTTTTTCAGCATATTGTGAATGCACATCCGCCTCCAAGATGCATATCATTCCGAAGGCTGTTTAATCAATAGTTGTTATATTTATGTATGAAAATCAAGGTGTGGACCTCCGAAAAAACAGTAGATTCTATTTTTTGTTTTTGCTTTTGTCAGCCACCCCAGTACCTAGAGATTCTTAAGCATCCATTGATATATGGCAAACACTACCTTGAAAGCATCAGACTCACTTAGAGGTCTGTGACTGTGATTACAGGTAGCAAAAGAATAAATGGCCTCTTTTCTGTCATTTCAGTGACACAAACCTAATTTTTTACTTTACTTTCAGTATTTTTGCATTATAAAAGTACAAAAAAGCAAACATTCCCTTCCTTCAATATGTTAGAAAGTGGTTGGGTTTTTGGTGCATCCGTAGTCTACTGGGAGGCAATAAACACGGAGCCATTCCGGGGTCTCGGCTTGCTGCACCTTCCCTTTTGTCTGGGCCGTACTCAACTTTAAAAAGGCCCTTTCAGAGCAGCTGAATGCACTTCATCTCTCTGAAAGAGCTCCTCATTGATAGCTGAGAAAAAAGAGGATGGTTGTTTCGAATAGCAAGGAGAGACAATGAGGGCCAAAATGAAAGCTCTGGGATTCCATTGTGAACAAGGTGCTCTGCTCCCCTATGTTGTTTTGACATTTTCAAGACAATGATGCATCCTTGCTGTAGTGTGTTCCAACTCTTTCAGCGCAAATCTTAAAACCACCCACCAGTCCCCTTTGCCACCATCAGGGCCGGGGTTATTAAGCGTGCTGCTGGAGGACCAAGGTGAGGGGTACATCCAGTAGGAAAATGCTACTGCTGCTAGTACTCATTGATCTGGGAGGCAGTTTAACCTACATCGCCACACATAGGATGACAGTTTAACATGGCCAACGGGAGTCCTGGTAGACACTGACGCAACATTTCTGACAATTTTATATTATGTTGATTTTAAAGCACTTTTAGACAAAGCAGAAATGCACCATGTAAAATAGGTATGTAAAATAGAGGTTCCCAACCACCAGGTCTCAGAATGCTGAGGGTGAAGTTGCCACCTGTCCCGTATCACAAAAGAAAATCCATAATCCATGAAAATATGCACTGTTCCATATTTTCATACATAGTTCACACCTTCCACTTCCTGCTCAAGAAATTCTTAGATGTTAGATGAATCTTAGATGATACCCCTGTCCATTTTACTGGTTCATGCAATGTTCATATTAAGTAAAGCGGTACACGGACATCAAAAGTTTGGGGACCCCTTAGTAAAAAAGACCAAAATTTTTTTAATAAGAAACTTGTAAGACTTTGGCTTACGAACATGATGAGTTTGGGTTCAGAATAGGTTCAGAATGGGTTCAGTGTCAGGGATTTACATGGGAGTCACATAGCAAAAGGGCAAGCTACTATTACCTTTACAACAGGACAAGCTAACAGGTCAATGGGCTAAGTCATTTAGTGTGAGACCAACCACTGAGGACCAGCAAGGAAGTAAGAAAAAAAATCAGGAAGTTGATGGGTCAGAGAGACATGATATTAATCAATTACCTCTCAGCTAAAGGTAGAAAAAGGACCTGAAAAGGCTATAAGCCCACACTGTGCCATCAAGTAAAAGGTGGGACATTTTTCACAAGGCCACATACTTCAAAATGTCTGGGGGGGCCAGGATCTCCAATAATGCAGAATGCCCTACCCTTTATAAGAAAACGAAATGCCATGCTGGTTTATGATTATTTTTAGAAGACCAGCCAAAAGTCATCACAAGACTGTGTTGTGGCGATACTTAGAAATGCATGGCACCCTCAGCAAGGCCCTCCAGAGTGAGGAAATGCAGATTAAAGCCCACCATAAAAAAGAAGCAGGCGTCACCTAGACAGCCTGGGGGACACCAACTTGCCTATTTTTCCATGGGGTGCCACTGGGTAACAGATGCCTGACAAAATGAGAGTGGGAGGTTTGACTAAGAAGCTGAGGTGAGCAAGGCCACATGTTTTCCTGTGGAGCACAGCAGACTGCCCTGATGTTACAACAAGCCGCTTATCTGTGTGTTTGAGGCCCTTTTATCTGCCACAAATATGCTTACTAATGTTCCTATGCTGCGAATGAGTCAGCGAGTGACCAGCTTTTCTTTTCATTATGTAGAGTCCCCTTATATTTCCTGCCATATATACAAAATTCACCTGAATATGAGGGTAACCAGACACTGTTGAAGGCAGATAACCCAGGGGGAGACAACGCAGCAATGTCACATCAGTGCAGGATAACTGGTTCAGTCCGGCTGGCACAGGGAGCGTTATGCCTCATTGTGAGACTGCAAATGGGGTCAGATCAGCACCCAGGTCAGACTGGAATGAAGATGCACTAAGGGACCTGAACAAGGCTTCAGAGGCCAAAATGGGACATTCCGCAGCTGGGTGCCCCCAAATTCACAGTTGATATATGCTTCGACCCGTAGGCAGGAAATATAAGGGGAGTCTATATAATAAAAAGAAGATCTTGTCTCTCACTGCTTCACATTCAGTAATTTTAAAAATGGCATCTCTAAATTGCACACAGTGTGTGAGATGGTGTGTGCCCTGCAATGGACTGGCTGTCCATCCTTAGTGTCCCTCGGCCTATTGCCCTGTACTTTTGGGGAAGGCTCCATGTTCACTGTGACCAACTACAAGAAAGCAGTTATGGAAGATGAAATGCTGGTTAAAAGGTGAGAATTGCTTTCAAGCTGCTCCCAAAAAACCACCCTTGATTCTTGACTTTTGAGCACAATACCAGCTGATGCTGCAATGCACTCACTCATGCAGCCCACCAGCACCAGCAGTATGCTAACTCAATTCCCCTAGACTCCAGTACTGCTCACTGGACCAGATCCTTCCAGCTGCCACCCGAGCTCATTATTTCCAGAAATATCAAGCTTGCATCTTCTTCGTGAATAATTCCGCTCTGTATAATGTATCAGACTAAAACATATTTCCAGAGGACCACCAAGGCTAAAGTGCCAGTGTAGAACCCCCTCCCTTTCAAAAAAAAAATTCTGCCCTAAAGGCAGCGATTTCCATACATACGGTGACCTGGGTTGTGTAGAACATGCCAAATCAGGATAAGGTGCCTGGGCAGACGTGCTGTTGTAAAAGATGGAAAAAAAGACCTGCTGACCTGTTGGGAGTGCTAATCAGATTCAGCATGTTTGCCTCTAAAAAAACTGCCACTGTAAAGTTTATTTTATTATTATTTTTTTATCAGGATTCATTGATAAAATGCTATACTTTAATACAGTTTCCTGGAATTCCTTTATTGTCCTTTCTCAAAGTCATTTACCCAAAAGAGACA
Organism: Mormyrus iriodes; assembly: GCA_011763525.2. Taxonomy (NCBI): domain Eukaryota; kingdom Metazoa; phylum Chordata; class Actinopteri; order Osteoglossiformes; family Mormyridae; genus Mormyrus; species Mormyrus iriodes. The sequence goes on from JAAGVU020000001.1 coordinate 40,309,633, forward strand.
TGCTAAATGACAGTCTGACACATCAATACTTCCAAATGGAACTCCGGGATACAATAAAAAATCAAATAAAATGCAAGATGAACAAAAACTTAAAGGACATACTACAATTTCCTGGAGATGCTTTAAAAAACTTTTAAAACTTTATATAAAACATATAAACATATAATTATATAAAATATGGTAGATGCAATCCAGGTTATATTCCACCCACAATGTAACCAAAATTTTTTTTCCAAAATTATTGGGGAAAAATGAGCAATTGAAGATATGAATTGAAATACCATTATACAAGTAATAAGCCAGTGTTTCCCAACCTTTTTTCTGCCACAGCATACCTTCCATAAGGCAGTGTTTTTCAACCGGTTGAAGAACACTGCAATAAGCCGTAAATGAGCATTTAGACTAAAATTCCAGATCCCAAGAGAAAGATTTCACAAATTTGTAAGAATAATGTAAAGTTCCAGAAAGAAATGATTTGGGTACAACTATCTTAATTGGCATTTGAGCATGCACATTTTTGTTCAAATGAGGCACCGAAAAATGGGGCTGTGAAACCGAGAGCCTTCTGCTCGATTTAGCACTCTGAATGGGCGAACAATGAATTAGTAGACTTTTTCTTCCAAAAAGATCCATGGTGCAAACAAACTGAAAAGGAGCCAGGCCAATTCAGTTCTGTAACTGAAAAAGATTGACCCAGGGGGGCCCGTATCGTCGGAATTCTGGACGGGACCCTCACAAGCCACACTCATGTATCGGTGAACACGTTGCATGGTCTGCCTCCTATTCAGGCTGCTGAATAGCACATCAACTGCTGTTTAATGAAGGGGACTGTCCAATCTGCGCGGAGTCCAGTGTCACATTAGTGGCCCCTCCGTGCTGTGAAAGGGAGATTAACCTTGGTCTTTGCAGAGCTGTGTACTATGAGGCTTCCCCACTATCATCCCAATTACATGCACGCTTAGCTAATGCTCTGCTCTGTGGTGGATTCATTGCTTACAGGTTGACACCTGGGTTAGCGAACCAATTCTGGTTAAGCAGCTTTTATAGGAGCTTCAGCAGATGATTTAGAGCACCTTTTCCACATTAACCATCTTAACATCATCTAACTGGCTTCCACTTTATGTTAAAGACCTTATCGTGTTCTATCATTAGTAAGTGGAGGCCAAACCACCGCAATTAAAATGTTTAATAACTGAAAATTGAATCGTGCAAAAGCAAGTTTTACTTTAGAATACGGGTTGCTGGTGCATGCATTGCCCATACTAAACAAATGGCTCTTGCTTAAGCTCAAAGCTGCAGGGATTTTAGGAACTGTAGCAGCTTGGATTGAAAACTGATTAACAGACAGGAAGCAGCGAGTAGTTATTAGAGGCACAATGTCACATTGGGCCTGCGTTCATAGTGGGGTACCGCAGGGTTCAATTTTAGGACCACTATTGTTCCTAATTTACATTAATGATAT
>JAAGVU020000001.1:40311194-40326205 GCA_011763525.2 Mormyrus iriodes
CTTCTCAAAAATTCCCCCCTTTGGATAAAAAACGCTCACTAAAAAAAAAACCCCTAATGGAAATGGGTCAGGGTTGGGAGAAAAACTCCTGTACTCCCCCCCCCCCCCCCCAAGACATGCAACCTCTTCCATCTGCCCCCCATCTGGGGCAGTGTGTGGCTCTGTGGGTTAGGAGTCTGTGTCTCCTCTGTGCCTTATTCAGCAAGAGTAATCATATCACTGTTGGGCTCCTGAGCAAGGCCATTCACCCCAATAGTTGCTCTGATCCCAAGCTTCACTCTCACCTGCATATAGTTCAATTCAATACAATTTATTTTTATATAGTACCTTTCATAACAGAATCACCCTAAAGTGCTTTCCATGATATTGAGAGAATAATACAAAAAAGGGGAAAGGAAAGACAAAGAAATTAGATAAAGAAAGCCTGATGACAACAGAGGAGAGGAACCAAAAACTCCCAAGAAAAAAAACATCTGGGGATCCAAGGTCAACTGGATGCCCAACCCCCTGGGCATGTATATGTTTGTCTCATAGGAGGGCAAGATACGTGAAGACCGATTTTTGTTGTGGTTGCTACCTGTACAGTGACAATAACAGTATTCTATTCTATTTTCTCTGTTGGCTGCAAATTATGCTCTTTGCAAAGGTTTTAAGACCCGAGTTTTAATCTCCTAAGCAATGCAATACATATGTAAGAAGCAGTATGCAATAAATGCATCTAAACACCAATCCATGTATTCAAAGCATATTGTGAAATCCTTGTCAGAGAAGATTGATTAAAACCAAAGAGCCCACATTAAAAATTCACTAGTGTTTAAATCAACACCCACTTCCCCATGTCAATTGTGCAATGGCCTTACAGTCTCTATGACTTAGTAGAATTGTGGTTAATGTAAATATGATATCAATGCAATAAGTATTAATAACGATGCTATGAGATGCTGGGGGATGTCACTTAGTCAATGAAAACAAATCGCGGGGATCCTATTTGGGGCGTGTGGATATTATCGAAACTGTTCCAATCCATGGTAAAGCTGAATACATTGTATTCACTGCATGGAGGGTCTTAAGGAAAATTTTTCCGTGCAGTTTTTAAAATATTCTGATTCAAAATGTTCAGCATTTATAGGTGGACAACAAGCTTTTGGGGACTTAAAATTATGCATTTAAATGTACAATTAATGTGTAAAACAAAAAATTGGGAACCAACATGTTAAAGAAAAAGAAATTATGCCATTTCAATAAACAATGTAATTTCATTGGCTTTTAGGGGTTCCCAAATATTAAGTAATATATTTCAAATATAAAAACAACAATTAAAGAGCAAGAACAAGTAAGTTAATGTGCTGTATTATGCTTGCATCAACTGAGTTAAAAAAATACGGTTTCTGTGAGCTTTTTCCATAGAGCAACAGTAAAAACAACAGAGTGATACCCTAACACAGAACCAGAAGCACTCAGTAGGATGATGCTGCTGTCTAACTGCTGGTAACATCTTTAACTTCAGCCTGCAGAGAAATATGCTTTGAATTAAGGGGAAACCCTCATACTGTCTGCCAAGAGCTTTTGTGGAAAGAATAATATAATCTTCACTGAGAATATAGCCTGCCTTTGTGTGCTCGTCTAAAAGAAGAATGCAAGGTGCTATTAGTTACTCTCCAAAGGATTAAAGTTTAAGACGATCCTTCGTATGCGCGGATGACACGAAGTCAGGGGTTTTGTGCTCCTTTTCTCAGTGCAACACCTTTTTCTTTTGTTTCCCGAAGAATGTCTTTTTTAACTCCATATTCAAATTTCTGCCACTCAGATATCTCAAAACCACTCAGACACTTTCCTTCCCACCATCGCACAGCAAAACATGCACGTGACATATAAATAAATGCTAAATGAAACATGCTTAATTTGTTAAAAAATATTCATGCAGGCCTATAATCCAAGATAGGCTCCAGACCAGAAAATGGATGGATGGGATATACAAGTTATTTAATCTATAGATGTTACTGGGCTGAATGATTTGAAATATTTTGTAAAGATTACACATGCAGTTGTCATTCTTAGTATCCCTATATAATGATTAACAATCACATGTAATCGTCCCATTGGGTTATTTGTGAATATAAATCTATTCTGGCTTCTTTCTGTGCTGTGACAATGACAAGTGGTAGATTACAGTGTTGCCTGCATGTCAGAAATAAAGAAACGTTTGTTTAGACGTAAGATTTAAGTCAAACAATCTTGTGGCTGAAAGCTTCATGACAGTGGGAAGATATTCCGCAATAATCGCAAGAGTAAAAATACAAGGCATTATTACATGTCTGTCAAATTTTTATGTCAAATACAAAGAAGTATTGAATTTGATGTTATTTTGGTTCCAAGACGAGAATCTTATCAGAATAAAGTGCCAAACAGTATTGATATTATTTTTAACATAGCTACATCAAGTTCTCTTTCTTGTACCTCACAACTAACCAATCGCTAGGTTAATGAAATCATACGCATGCGCAAACAGGTAAACAGGATTTTCAGTGACAATTATAATTATTTTGAAATGAATATAGTATACCTTTAATGACAAGTACAACATGCACTCATTTTACATTTAAAAATCTGGTGAAGAATATAATCATCTAATCGTAATCAACTATTAATCAGTTTACAACGTCACTGAGGTAATCAATTTGGTAGCTGTAGCCAGGCACCATTGTCTGTGGGGTGTACAGCGGAGAGCAGGGCATGCATCAGGAACAACCCAGGCAGGAGAGTCTCCCAGGCGACAAAAGCAGACCAATCACTGTGTATTAAGACCAGCTGAACAAAAGGCAACAATGACCTGCATAAACACTATTTACAGCTATTCAAATGGCATTGAAGCGGCGGCTGTGGACTCAACATTGCAGCAAAGCTGGCGCATTGTGTCGACGTGAAAAGAAGCCTAATGAACAGGAAGCCTTATTTGAGGGATCTGACAGTAACCATACAACTGCGGCTTTGTGAACCTGCCATCAACCCTGTGGGTCTCCGCATAGGGACAAACGATGAGAAAGTAACCCCCCACCCCCCTTCAAAGATACACAGGGGCTTTCACGTAGTGCAGAAGGATCTTAGTAATGAGCCCAGTTTCGGAAATTTGCTCTTTTCCTGTGTCCTGTTAATGTCAGTTGGGATACACAATTTTTCATTTCGCGTTAATAAGTGATATATGACATAAGCAACCCACAACAAATGCCACTGTTGTGAATTAAAGGGAATTAAAGACCGTGAATTAAAGGGAATATAGCTTTCACACACCGTTTTAAGCTCTGTCAATCTCACACAAAGGGGGTGACATCAATAACCGCTCTCCTTAAGCTTTGAGCCATAAGTTACCTTATTTACTGATGAGATAAGCCCTCTAACATTGCTTAGCTTTCCTCTCCCTCTTCACTGGTTCTTCCAGCTATATAATGAAGGGTGACAGAGTATGTACACAGGATTTGGGGAGTTAAAGCAAGTCTGTTAACAGGGCCACAGGCCTTCTTAGAGCTCAAACAAAGTTCTGATGCTTTCCTTAAAAGACTGACATTTTGAAGGGAAATGGGAAATGCAATAATCCTTAAAAACTAAAAAAAAAAAAAAGATATTCATTGTCTCTTGTTGCATTAGATACCCTGGAAAGATTGTATTGAAAATAAGTATTAAGAGGTTGTTGGCCTGCCCCTGGCTTCAGCAACTGCCAGATTTAATTTGTGGAAAAACACTGGAAGATATATGTTGAATGGAAGGACTGCTGGGCTGAATGCTAAAATGCCATTATGACACCACAGAAAAAAACATAAGTGCACTACAGTGACTTCAGAAACTTCAAATACTTTTTAACTAAGTTAAAAAAAAATATAGTACACGGGTCTCTCATCTCATTTTCCTTTCCGTTTGCAACATTATGCACATCTGTTGACCTACTAGGATGGGCATTTACTATTAAATTTCTCCAACTTCACATCAGTTAAGGAGAACCTGGATAGTCAGGAAAAGGGGTAGGCATACTTCTGTGAACATGGTTAACATTAATCAGTTGGACTACAGATCCATCCATTTTCTGTAACCACTTGTCCCAGTTGGGGTCACAGGGGGTCCAGAGCCGAACCCAGTGGCTGCAGGCACAAGGCAGGGAACAACCTAGGATGGGGCACCAATCCAACACAGGGCACACTCACACACCTACAGGCAATTTGCCAACTCCAAACAGCCTCAGCGTATTTTTGGAATGTGGGGGGAAACCGGAGCACCTGGAGAAAACCCCATAATGACATGGGGAGAACATTCAAACACCACACACATAGAACCCAGGCAAAAACTTGAAGCCTGGTCTCAGAGGTGTTTGGCAACAGTGCTAACCACTGCACCACCGTGCCACCCTGGACTACAGGTCACTAAATTTTAACAAAATCACACCTTTTTTTCCTAACCAATAATACCATTATATAGGCCTAATGTCACCACAGAGATTAAGCCTATTTAAGTTAGATTGTTTGTTCATTCTTCTGAATGAAACGCAGATAGTCGTGTCAGCATTTGCCGAGCGTTGGACGTTTTGTTTGCAGTTGCTCCTGAGGATTTGTAGGGGGAAAGCAGCTCCAGGTAAATCACTTAAGCTTCCCCATCACTACTCCATGTCACCATTACAAAACGGCTTCAGTTGTTTCTCGTAATTCCACTCCAGTCTGTCAAAATGTTGTTTTTCTTTTTCAAGCACATTACGTGTGTGTAAATTGGGTCTGAGACGTACAAATAACCTTCAGCATCTTGCACCATGAACCTGCTGTCATTCAGTGCTATTCTACCAGCCCGCAGCATGTAATTTGTTTCCATTTATCAAACTGCAGTGTTCGTCACAAAAGAAAACACCAACTTAACACCCATTAAAGTGATAGTTGTCTCCACAATCAGAAATGGTACAGTGATAAGTACATATAGGCTACAGCATGTAGACTTATCTCTGACAAAACACCCTCTATATCTATGACACACTATGAAGGCTATAGACATAACTTGCTGCTATATAATAATTGTATTAATTGCAGTGATTCCCACTTAACAAAAGGCACTATGCCTAAAAGAACAGTAAAATTGCACTGAAAGTCCCTTAAAGACGCTTGAATTTATGTAATCTCATTACATATCTGCAGTAAGAAACCGTGTGCCGCATTTGTTATATTGTTTGGGATTTTTACCCAGTCTGTTACTAAATATTAGTTTTTTTAAGATTGCCAATGCTATGTTAGCAAGGTTGTCTCCTCGCAAAAACTGGATCTACTTAATAAAAGCTCGGATATAACGTAAAATGTATTGAGGTCAGTAACACTTAGATCAAACTTCATAGTCCGAGCCGATACATATGTTGACTCTGAAGTAGATTTGGTCTCTATCGGGATGGTGTGGTGGAGTGCTGATACGACGCGTCTGGAAAGTGTTTAGTGGCTCATCAGGTGCACTTGCCACCCCAGCAGCCCAGGATGCTACATCTGTTCAGACCCAGTCTCTCTGCGTGGTGCTGGCCCATTGCCCTGACACCCAGCACAAAGTAATCACAGATCACAGCATTTAATCACCAAAACAAGCACTCCAGAGAACCACACTCTCAGCATTTGTTTGCCTTGCACATCCCTACTGTCAGATAAACAGAGTGGAAAATTAAGATTAAAAATATGGTAATTTTATTTCAAGCGGCAGGACTTGTCGCACTGTCCCAATATGATATTGAATACTTCTGAATTAATTGTTTTCTATCAATACAAACTTTAATCTGCTGTCAACCAAACAACCCAGCTCCACAGGGCCTCATTTAAGTTACCTTTTAATATGTCGCCAACTGGAAAATCAGTGTTCTGTACAGAAAAAAAGTCTGTTATTTCTAAAGGAAATATGTTTCAGCCCTGAACCACTGTTGTATATTTTATCAGAAATACTTACAGAAATTGAGTAGATCTAACATTTGTTCAAGTAAGCTAACAAAGCCTATACGTTGCCTACATTATATTTAATTTGTAGGCCTAATATTAACATGTAAGGTTCCGTGGGGTGGTAGTGAAAACAGTTAAAACGGGTCAATATTGTGTGCAAACCTAGCGGCGGTACATGTCGAAGTTTGTGGTATACAGACGTTCACCAAATCTAACGATATATTATACCCATAATCATTATCATCATCTAAAACTTCTAGAAGCCTCTAACCATCTTTTCTTAATTAAAATCTGAATCTAATACTCCCCGTCCCTTGTGTCGAGGACACTTTGCTGAAGGGAGTCACTCCATCAATATCGCTCTCTTACCACCTGCTTTTCCCCCAGAAGCCATGAGCCTTTCAAATAGCTGCGTAAAGCTGGAACCAGACCATATTTTAACCAGATCAGGTTCCATTATTTGTGCTGCGTTTGTGCTGCTTTAGTTTCTGAGATATAATTCTTTGGTGACATGGTGACGTCACCATCGTTAAGTTTGCACCCAATTTGAAACCAGTTTCAACCAAACCGTTTTCAGTCCCTTTTGCTGGGTTTGAACCAGTTTGTGCCGTGGAAATTTTTGTTTGCGCTGTTGTAGTTTCTGAGATATGAGTGTTTGATTTCATGGTGACGTCACTACCGTGCGCCCCCCCAATTCCACCCTACAGACATCGATGATTCCACCCCCCTGTGACATGTCGCTCAGCTGTTTGGCCGATGATGCAGTTAAGTTTTGAAGTTCTCGCTTAGTGCCGCTCCAAACTTTCACATGAATAAAATACGTTTACTAATGTTTTAAAAAGGTGTGTTTTAAGATATTATTAAAAGTCGTTTACATTAAGCTTGATAACCGCCATGTTTTATAAGGTTATCAAAGTATATTCAGCTCGACAGATATGGTTTATGGATTATAACCCTATATTTAACTAAATATGAATTATTTCACTGATATGTTTCATTAGATTAACTATGTATATTGATATGTAGCTCCATAGCGTCACGTATTATTGTTTATTACCGCATATTCAGCTCCGTAGCCAAATGTTTCCTTAACCGGCATGATTTTAACATTCATAAATCGATCATATTAGCTATTTTTGTTTAAACGGTATGCGTTTAACTTCCTAGCCTAATTCTATAACACCTAATTCAGACAGACCTTTTTGAAAATATTCGTAAGCGTACTTATTGACCTTAGCATTAATAATCAAATAAAACATGTTGGTTAAACCTTAATAAAACATGTCAAATATATTATTAAGGGAACTGTACATTTAAAAAAGAAAATTAATAAAACAAACGTTTTTTAAACATTCGTACACATTTTTAATACATGGTAATAGGCAATGAAACATGTCGCCATGGAGCTAAATATACATAATTAATTTAATAAAACATGTTCGTGAAATAATTCTTAATGAGCTAAATAAATGGTTATAATTGATAAAACGTATTGATATCAAGCTGAATATACATTGATAATCTAATAAAATATTTCGGTTATACTCTCAACCTGAATGTAAACAATGTTTTACGCCTAAAATAACTATTAAAAACGCACCTTTTTACGGAGTAAAAGACATGGAGGGGAAAAACAGATGGTTGGGAAAAAGATGGATTTTTGTGAGATCCCACAAATATATCCCTTGTTTAATCTTAACTTCTGTTTCTCGCATGAAGTGCTGTTTATGATTTGTATGTGAGAGTATCATGACTTACCTTTGCAAATTTTGCCGGAGTAGCTGAAATATAGCAATATTAAACAATGATGCCTTTTCTGGCATTGGGGTGCTGAAAAAAGCACCCCCCCTTAATTGTGAATTTCTGTAGCTTTAATCATTAAGTCATCGACTGCTTTTTATAATTTGTTTTGGAGAGTGTCATGACTTAGGTCTACCTATGCAAGTTTCCCTAGTGTAGCTACAGTATAGCTAGATTAAACAGGGGATGCCTTTTTCGGGTAGCCTGGGGTCGAAAAAAGGATCCCCCTTAATCTTGCATTTCTGTAGCTCGAATCAAGTGCTTTTAATAATGTTTATGTAAGAGTGTCATGTACAGCCAGATTAAACACGGAATGCATTTACTGGCAAGTACATTAAAAATACACCACACCCCCTTTGTCATTACATTTGTACTGGTCCCAGCATTAAGCAAATTTTTAAATACAATTTCAAGACAAGTAAGTGTCATCTGAGCTGTGTGGTAGAGCAATATTTTAGACATAGGTCTACGTTATAACAAGACCCAGACGTTTCAGGCTTGAGCAACATTTTTTTTCTTCGTGAAAACAAGAAGTGTTACTGTACATCTGATACACACTTTTAGTGTAACAAGTTATGCTGCCAATTCTCTAAATTCATGTCTGTTGTTTTTAACTAGGATACTAAAGCGATATTAAAATGTGTGTGATAGCCTAAGTAGTAGGTAAATTATCAGAACCGTGACCTCTTCTTATGTTTATTGTGTTTTTTTATATAAAAATACAATGTCGTATTTGTTACATGCGTTTTATGAGTTTGCGTAAACAGAAACAATCATTTTCACACGTTTTTAAAAGACCAGCTTTCCTTTCGCTGTTTTCAGTGGTGCGCACTCCCGAGGCATTATTTAGGCTATACAGCAGTCATGCTTTTTCGGTGCAACACCTGTTAGGTAAAAAATCTGAAGCACTTGGGAAAAATCCGAAACATATGGGGAGCTAACTTCACTTAGGTCTTTCACACCACAGACGGCGACTTTTAGAAACCGTCTTTCAAAACACGAAATTATAGTAAAAATTGCGGATTTAACTGGAGGCGCACAGCAGAGAAAACCGACAGTGACACAGAATTTAAAAATAGCGTAAGAAAAAATCATTGTCCAGGATTTATTCGCTCTACAATAAATCCTAATTACAACCGATTTTTGTCTATTGTTTATATACTTAGCACAAAAAGTAAGGAAATTTGTGTTTGGACGATTATTTCTTTGTTGTGATAATGCTTCTTGGCAATAAATCTTATACCGTTATAAAGCCTGTTTATTTCCCTTTTAAATGGTGCCACATTTGTAAGGAAAATGCATTTGTGGGCTGAGCAGCAGAGTTGAGTATGTGGTTTGGGCCGATGAAAAACTTGACAAATCTTCTCTGTCAATGTCAAACAGCTGATTCTGCTATTGATATTTGTTTGGTGTCGTGTAGTGGATTGGATGATTGAAGTCTGAAGAAACAAGGCATGTTGGCAATTTAACAATTTATTCATTTAACAAACAGGAGCCTCAATAGCGTGTGGAAGAACCATACGCAGCCACAAGAGCCTGGCAGCTGCCCCTCATGCTGGTTACCAGCTTGGTTTCACTCTGCTGTGGGATGGCATCCCATTCTTCAACCAGCATTTGTCGCAAGTCAGCCAATGTGGTTGTGTTGGTCACTCTGGCATGAACAGCACGCCCAAGCTGATCCTACAAGTGTTCAATGGAGTAGAGGTCAGGACTGCAGACAGGCCATTCCATCCTCTCCACTCCCAAATTCTGGAGGTAGTCTCTGATAAACCCCTGTGGGGGGTGAGCGTTGTCATCTTGGAGGACAGAGTTCGGTCCCAGACTGTGGAGATATGGGATTGTCACTGGTTGCAGAATCTCATCTCAGTATCTCTCTGCAATGAAATTGCCTCCAACAATGACAAGCCTTGTTTTTCTAGTGAGGGAAATGCTGCTCCACACCATCACACTGCCTCCAGCTAAAGCTGTTACCCTATCGGTGCACGTTCTCCGTGTCTTCTCCACACTATTACCCTACGATCCAAATGCTGTAGGCAGAATCTGGACTCATCACTAAACATAACGTTCCTCCACATGTTCAGGTTCCCCTGCAGAGATGATTTGGCAAGTTCTTCATGGGCGCAACCCACATACTCAACTCTGCTGCTCAGTCCACAAATGCATTTTCCTTACAAATGTAGCACCATTTAACAGGGAAATAAACAGGCTTTCCAACGGTAAAAATTTATTGCCAAGAAATATTGTTACAACAAAGAAATAATCGACCAAACACAAATTTCCTTACTTTTTGTGCTAAGTTTATATATTACGCAGCACTACGGTGTTCCCAGAGAAGCATCCAGATATTTCCAGATCCAGATCTAACACAAACTTGAAGCGCGCTGACTGTGGCTTAAGCAGCAGCTAGGCAAGAAGGCGCCTAAAGCATCAGAATACTGCAAGCTAAACGTCGGGAGCTCAGTCCGAATCCTGGCGGTTTCACCCTCTTTGCGGGCACCTTTACCAGCAGTATGATACTGCGCTTCCTGTACTAAACAAGCGCTGACCCGACCATTAAACAGAGTACTGATGTCACTATCGTTCCTTTATCATCGCACACAATTAATTACGAACGGTAAACTTACAGACCGCCTACCGGATCTACAGAATAGAAAATAGTTAGAGGCGAGATAATTCAGTGCAATAGCACGTCCGGTGGAAATCGATAACTAAAGACGGCTTAGGTCTTAGAGCTTGTTACGGAATACCAAGGCACACCACGTCTATACACTTCGTTTTCTTAAACTTATGTTTACATGACCAAACAGTAATATTAATTTAAAAAGTACATGTCACTTAATCAAAAAGACAGTACATGCGTCAAAACTTGGAATCAGCACAATTACGCAAACATGTAAATGTTTATTATGGTCTTATAAAGTTGACATAAAATTAAAATGTCAGATGATTTATGAAGGAAAAATCAAGTGTAAAAAATGATTCAATACAATTTTTCTAAGGATTCTAAAGCGAAATGTCATATACCTTTCGATGAAACAGAATTCACAGGGTTTTCCTAAATGAACTATATAAATTTAGAATAATAAAACGCTACAATACGCAATTCAAATATTACTGTATACTTTAAAAACCGAGTACATTAAGATTTTTACCATGATAAAACGCAATGATGAGTCTTCATATTCATGCCTGTCCTACGACTCTTAAGGAAAAGGTGCATTTTCACTCAAGTGTTTCATCATAGAATATAATGCACACGACAAGAAAAAGAACCGTTTTTTTTGCAGGATTTTTTGTATGACTATTCCCTAAATGCAAGCAATATATTCATACATACAGTGTCAGTCAAAAGTTTGGACACCGACCCATTTGTACTAATATCTGCATTTTAAACTATTTATAAAGACATCACAACTATTAAATAATACATATGGAATTATGCACTGAGCAAAATGTATATAAAAAAAATTAATTTGGGGGGGTGGGAAGCTCTGTAGGTTGGGACCCAGAAGGTTGCCGGTTTAAAGACCTGGATTGGCAGAGTAATTCCACCATTGGGCTCTCAAGCAAGGCCCTTAACCCCAACTGCTCCAGAGACTTGGTGACTCTGCTTTCTCCTATATGCTAGTTTCATGAGGTGGCCTCCTGGGATGTTTGTCCTGAAGGAGATCCCAAATATATGCTGAGCACTTATTGGCTGCATTTCCTTCACATTCTGGTCAAACTCTTTGAAAATCATTTCTACTGTGTATAGGTCAGGTCGCCAGGTCATTTAATTTGACACATCACTCTCCTTTGTAGGCAGCTTGACGTTTCCAAACTTTTGACTGATACTGAACATCTTAACGCATTATGTAGTACAGCCACTCTTACAATATGAAAGGCATTACATGTGAAACTCAACAAAGATGTACATAAAAACTAAAGCAGGCATCCCAGTTGTAAAGTTTTTTAACACCTTTATAAGCATGAATGCAAAAAAAAAAGATTGGTGCTTCATTCTTCATTCAACTGCCAGTCCCCTAGACCTGCTAAATGTCTTAGCTAAGAATGGTTACGCCGGGGTCAGCATATATCTATTGAGTAAGTTAAGCTACAAGCACTACTACATCTTTTTGCAGTCCCTCTGTTTCACAGGCATACTGCCTGTCATTAGATATACCAGTGTACAGCAGTCATCAAGATAAAATAGTGATTCAAGTACACCAAGCTCTTTCTAACAGCAGTAGTGCAGAGGAAGGTCTGTGTTAAGATTAAGGCACAGTGATGGGGTCTGATTTTCCATGGTACACACTCCTCTCACCAGCCTAGAAAACATGCTGGCTTATCGATGCAAGCGCTAAACAGATACAGACCCACAGATTGCTATGGTAATCAGGACCTGGAGTGATTTCTGTCATTTGTCTGGTCACTCTTGGACAAGCCGTCTTTGAGGACTAGCGGGATGAGAAAACTGCTCTGTCGGAGACAGTCTAGCTTACAAAAAGAAGCATGGCACTACTGTGTATTAAATGTCAGAATTGTGCTCACATCCAAACCAACTAAGATTCATGTAAAAAAAATGAGTTCTGTTTCATCGGTAAGTAAACATAGAGACTGACACAAACTCTTAGCACCGAAGCTTAGGACAAGGCGCTTTCAAGTCTGGCATCAAACGTCAATCTGACAGAGAACCTGAGTTTAGCCCCAGCTCACCAAGAGCCCCACGGCAGATGATACTTAATTTTTGGTAACTGAACACATTCAAGCAGCTAAAATATGCACCTTGTCACTCAACATGTTTATATAAAGCTTCACCTGCAAAGAGATTTTACTTACTTGTTGGTATTACTTAAATACATTATGTTTATACAATGCACATGTATTTTTTATACATAATTCTTTGGATGAACTCATGAATCATGGACAGTGATTCCACACAATTAGAATATGCATTTTGAAAACGAAACTTTTAAGTTGATGCATTCACTTTGTGCTTCGAGAACATAACATAGGAGAGTTAATCTCACTGAATTTTGTCATGTTTAATTAAATCAACTGAATCACTTTCACTGAACTTAAATTAGATATATAGTCTAACAGCAGTTATGGTTTATTTCATCCCCTGTCACGAAGAAGACTGATAAATGCTGACTGTACTGGCTTTTCTCTGTCTCTATTTCGTTTTTATCACTGATAGCTCAGCTCTGGCTGTTCATTAAAACAGAGGAACTCAGTTGTTTAGCTGACAGTGAAAAATAAGTTCATTAAAAAATGCTATTTATTTCACATAGTACATTGTTACTACAATATTAGGGCTATTCTGCACAGATAGTTCAGTACTGGAAGGCCATAAGACAAGAGGCCCATTCCTTAAAACACTCTTCACTCTGGGCGCTGTCAGGGCTGGTGCCCTAAGATCCTTCCTCCTGTGTCCTTTCCCCTTTGGCCAGCAGACACTGCTTGTCATCCTGCCTTTCCCCCTCTCTGTCCTTCACTCTTCTGTGTTTTCCTTGTTTCTGGGGCCACTGGATAGCTTAGGGGGTTGAGTGTGTGGCTTGGACTCTGAACTTACCAGTCATGGGTTTGAGACCGGCTTTCCCAGCTGTTTATGTTTGTTGGATTTTCTGTTTTTCCCTAGTGTTCGTTATCTTTATTTTCCTGTTACACTGTGCCCTGCTTGTGTTTCAGTTTGCCCCTGCTTGTACTTTTGTGTCATGTTATCCTAATGTTATATTCCTGTGTTATGCTACGGTGCCGTAGTTTATGATGTTTAAGTTCCTCAGTGTCTTGGTTATGTGTTAATTTGTTTCACCTGTTGCTTGCTTGCCTGTAGCCCTATATGTCTGTTGATTGGTTATGTTCTACACCTGCCCACTCATTATCCCAGTTGTCTTTGTGTATTCAGGTGCCTGCCTTTGTCCAATTCTTCAGTCTGCCATTGTATATGAATGTTACTCTGCCTGGGTTCCTTTGTAGATTTGCGCATAGTACTATTTTTGTGTTTTCCCCTACTTGGTTCTTAACCCTTCTGGTCCTGTTATTTTTGCGATTTGTTCCCATTGTATGTTTTAGTTTCCCTAATAAACTCCTGTTGTCTCTTTGAGCTGCAACTGGATTTCCACCTTCCTTTCCCCGCCTGCACCATGCCCTGAGTCTGTGGCAAGTACTGATGAAAAAGTGGAGCTGGGTGAGAGCTTTACATTGTAAAAAAATACTGTAAACATACAGCCAAATTCCAACAGTAAGATACTGTTTTTGTAAACGGTCATATATAGTGAATAACAACAGTTTAAAGTTAGTGACATATAGCACCAGTAAAGCATTCTACAATATTGAACAGTATTTTCTCAAAGTCATCTTCCCTTCCCTGGTCAGACATCCCAGTTACCTCTTCAGCATTACTGTCTCATTGTCTGCCACTGAAAAGGTACACTGCATCAATAAAATAGTTTTGCTACGTGTGGAAATTGGGATTGGTTAACGGATCAGAGCCCAGTTTCTCTAAACCTTCTAAACGCTACGTCGTTCGAGAAACTGGGCGCAGATGTCTACCGAAGAAAACTGGTACTACACAACTGAGTTAGTCTTAGCTAGATCTGGGACCTGTATCAAGAAACTGGCTCAGTCTTATAACTTGTCGCATTTATGGTGCCGCAGTGTAACGTGAATTTAGCCACTGAAAGCTGCTTGTCAACATTTGTTCTCCCGTGATTCACCATTAAGAAGATACCTTCCTAAAATAAATTTTGTTTTGCTACCTTTAGAAAGTGTAATTGATGAATAGAAAATAAAAACTTTATCTACGCAAATAAACATTGATTAATAGCTATAATGTTTGATTATGTAAATTTACAGTTTACAAGCTCATGTGGATTTTCTTTGTATGACAAACTGAACCGTTACGATTTAAAAATACAGTGCAATACCATATTTTCCCAAAGTGATTTTAACCGCCGCTGGCTTGCATCAAAACTTTGAAGCCCCTGGTCATCATTCATTTAATCATAATCAAAAAGGAACCTCGCCGCGATAAGTTGGGTTTGGTTTTGTCTTACCTTTGTGTGGGAGTAATTAGTCATTGATAGATTAAAAATCTATTTTATAATGGCAGAATAAGTAAATCTTGGAACTCTTCGTATGGTAGCTAGCTAGCTAATTAACCTCGCTAATATTTGCTATATTACACAATTTATTGCTGTTAATAGTAACACAAACTGATAACACTATGTAACAAATTTTTATTTTTATTTTGTTCCTGGGTACAAAGTGTGTTTTCCTAACCCGTTATGC
>JAAGVU020000001.1:40340523-40353962 GCA_011763525.2 Mormyrus iriodes
ATTGGTTGATTAGATAATTGCATTAATGAGAAATTGAACAGGTGTTCCTAATAATCCTTTAGGTGAGTGTATATTATCATTTATCTTGATATTTTTTAATTAAAATATTGCATATTTTTTGTAGCTTTTTTTAAAAATTTTTTTTTAGGTATTTCCCAGCCCTACCACACAGGTGATTATATAATGAACAGACACTCATGCTGTTGCAGGTGATAAAACTATCAGATGCATTGTTTTTAATGAAAGACTAACTTAAATGTGCGATAGAATGAAAATCTGACTTTACCTTGGCATAGCTGCATAAGGTAAGTGGGACTTACATACCGTGAATTTCAAACATTGTTGCTCACTCGTTACTCGCACGTGTAAAAGGTGGTTGTAAAACAGATTGATTCAAAAATCCTACACAGATATGTAACAGTCTTAACTACACCCCCAACTTAACATACGCTAGTCCACTTTCAAGCCCAATGGACCTACACAACCTGCAACATATATTTTCTCTCTCAAGGGGCATGCGTGCATGCATCGTTTCCACAACTGTACCTGGCTAGTAAAAAAAAAAATATACTGGCAGCCATTAATGTAAGGTTATTTATTACTAGTAGGATAAGAAGGCAAGTCCTATTCAGGGGTATGTTTCCCAAAAGCTTCCGTTAGCAACTTACATAAGTGGAACCATTCAGTTGCATTGTTCCAACTACCTAAGTTCTTAACGTTGCCAGCAACTATGCTTTTGGGAAGCATACTCCAGGTTAGCAGGGTAGTAGTAAAAAATATTATGAAGTCTGTGATAATGACATTGACAAGAGGCTTCTGTACTGCCTGTAGCCTACTTTTGGTTAGCGAAACAAATATCTAATCAATACTTGAAATCAAAAAAATTGAAAGCAGAAGTCCAAATTCATAAACAACACATTTACGAGCTGCTCAGCTTGCTGTTTGGAGTCTTTGATAAAAACTGCATGACGAAGGTAGCACTGTAAAATCATTTGTTGACTGAAATGCAAAATTATTAAAATGTTCTTGCTACAATGTCAAAAATAAAGTTATCACTATGCTAACATTGTGCCTAGGCTGAACAGAGTATTACAGTTACAGGTGGCAAAGTAGAAAGAGTACACTAACAACAAAAAACGCAGTATAGTAAATACTAGACTTGGTCAGTATTGCAGTAATACGATATACCCCGGTATTTAAAAATCCTGAAGGTATTATATTTAATACCGTAATAAATATTGATGCTCCACTTTCTATTAAACTGATATGGAGATGCTGTATTGAGGCAGTGCATCGTACTGCACAGCATTAGCAGTAATTGGAGCCTAAAAAGTCAAATAATAACACGCATGTGAAGGTTAATGTCACAAAAACAAAATGCACCATGAATGCGCCATAAACTGTTAAAGCATGCGCTGAATATGTGAAATCTAGCGTGCATGCAGCCACAGATCGGACAGTAAGAGTGGTGAGCTTTTAAACATTTTTTAACAAGTAGTTAATCTCTCCTCATTTCCCTAGTGGCCAACATTGACACTGATGAGCCTGTTTAAGTTGTCTAAGATGCCGGAGTTTACAGCAGCCTACATGATTTACATAAATATACTGTATACCAGGGTGAAATGTCTAAAAGGTATGATGGTATGAAAAAATACACACCGTCCAAGCCTAGTAAATATATAAACCAGTAACATAGTTGTTTATTATCAAGTATTATGTACTGTATGTAATTGTATGTGCTATACTTTTACACGATTAGCAGTGCAGTAGGTTTGTTTACACCAGCATCACCACAAACACGTGAGTAATGCATTGTACTATGTCATCAGTAGGTGATAAGATTTTTTCAACTCTGTTACAATTGTATGGGACCACCGTCATAAACAGGGTCTGTCCTTGATCACAATGTCATTACGTGGTGCATGACTGTAAAGATGTTGGTTCTATGTGAGCCATCGCAGTACCTCACTGTAAACCAGCCAATCAGAGCAATGTTCCTCAACATATAAATGGGGGTAACCCCTTCACATTTGCTAGGGTTGGGGTCGGAAGAGGGTTGGGCACCACTAACCTCAACCCATAACAGTCTGCTTGCCTTAGAGATTAAAAAAAAAGTCTACTTGTTACCAGTGTCTAAACAAACGGTACTGTACTATACACTTTGCATGTCAAATTTCTTTGTGGTTTCTTATCTAAAGACTTTTATGTAATATACAAACCATCTACATTATGTTAAATTATGTAAATTAAGTTATTACTGTATGTACTGGGAGCACTACATTTTGGACTAAAAGTGCACAAAAGCTTAAAACTTACAGTTACAAAGACAGCAATGTGACAACATGTGAGTGAGGCTGGAGCCAAGACAAAGACGCGTGGTGTAGCCAAGGCAATACTTTTCATTTTAAATATACACTTACTTTCATGCCCTGCTTTCCTGCCCCCTTGTTCTCTCCCAAGTGTGTTGCTCATTTGTCTTGCCTCTTGTTTCAG
Organism: Mormyrus iriodes; assembly: GCA_011763525.2. Lineage (NCBI taxonomy): Eukaryota > Metazoa > Chordata > Actinopteri > Osteoglossiformes > Mormyridae > Mormyrus > Mormyrus iriodes. Next base: position 40,343,017 of record JAAGVU020000001.1, read on the forward strand.
CCCTCGTGAAATTCACACCAGATGCCTCTCATTTGCTCCTAATCAGTGGTGTATAAGAGTGCCTCCCAGTGCTGTGCTCCCCAGTACGGTCACTGATGTCACCATAATGTGCGTCACTGCCTTCCCTTTTGCCAGTTCTGCCTTTTGTTTGACCCCATATGGTCTGTTTTGTGTGCCCTGTTCGTTAAATAACCTCTCTTGTATTTGTCTTCAAGCCTGATCCTGTCTCCTTCATGTTCGTTACGTGACACTTACACTAAACAAATAGTATGTATCGCCGAGCTATTAGGCTGATGATGTACTATCGAACTAAATGCAAACAAGTTCTTAATAATGAACAAAAAACATTAGTAAATGTAGTTTATTGATCCAAACTTGCTGGTAAGGGTGAACTTGAAAGTTTTGGGGTACCTTGGAACTTACGGGTTCCTTGAAGCTGCAGAACTGGCCTAACTGCTGAGCGATACGTCACAGAAGGAAGAAATTTGGCAGGCAGAAGACATTTGGCATTACAGCATCCTTTGATACCCTTTCTCAGTATATTAGGTCATATTTTTGATTGTTCTGACCATTATTGTACATGAACAGTAAATATAATGTTAAGAAATAAAAGAGATGTGGAACTTTAAAGTCTGTAATGTTAATTATTCATTGATGCATTCATCTGCCAAAATTCATTGGAATCGAAATATTTTTACTTTCACAGCAAAATTTGAAGTATGCGTTTAATTATGATTAATCACAAAACATGTATTTTTTTAATTGCTTGACAGCCCTAATTTAAACATTATATGATTTTATGTGATCCAAATCATTTCAGTATTTTTGGCTTTGTCTGAGTTTCTGCTTTTTTTATTTTTTTCTAGCAAGCTCTAAAAACATTCCTGTTTAAAAGTTCATGGATAACTTGTGAATAACAGAAACCGTGAATGTCAAGGGGTTACTGTGCACATGTTGGTGCCTATAAATATTTTGACTGTTCAGTATGTATCTATCTAACTTAGATTCCACACAATAAATATATTGGTGTATATATAAATTTATTCATTAAAAAAAGAAATGCTGAGTGCTAGTTGTTTATCAAATAAAATTAAGTTTCTGTATTAATTAACATGCATTTCATCAAGTGCTAAAACTAACTCTAAAAGTAACTTAAGCTAAATTCACTTGATTTTAGCCCCGATTTTCCACTCGCTGACAGTTTTTGGTGAACAACAACAAAACCCCCAGATCAGAGGCAAATCGGTGCTCGATCACTATGTGTGAACAGTTCAAAGACACAACCCAACAGAGCTGCTGATGCGTCACAGACACCTGTTAGATATCTAGCAGGCTAAATATCTAGTGTTGTCATTTGATTGCAATGCTTTAACAATTTGTGGCGCGTTGACACTAGAATTGCAATTTCCCAGTGTCATTCCCAGTGTGTTTTCATGACAAAATGCAGTTTGGAGACCAGACTCGTCTGGTCATTTCTCCTGGTGATAGATCTTGTAGTGTGTGACTGTCACTGACCTGCAGATGTCTTCCATTTCTGTTTCTTCCAAAACGTTCATATGACTCCAAACCATTTGTGAATGTGCAATTTTTTTCAGGATTTTTGTTAGTGCCTTTATAAATCCAAAAATCTTCGTATAATTGTACAAATATTTCACAGCTATTTTGTTTGTACAAAGCCTTTATAAAATTTGGGGCCTAATGATAGGGTTGCAAACAGACCTGTAAAACCACTAGTAAGTGGTTAACCTAAATAATAACCTAAATAAGTTCAGATACCAATACTGAAAAAAAATGCATTCTCTTACACCTTTAAATGATGAATGGCTCACTCATGGTATGGTTTGTTTCTGCTGAAGGCATTTAAATACCAGCTTTAAACCTCTAAGAAACAACCAAACTGTCATTTGTGACACTAGCACGCAGTCAAGGTGTACTAGGTGTGCTAACGAGGTTAACGAACATCCCGCATCTGAGCAAAGCGACACCTACTGGTGGACTCCAGGCGCTTGATGTCCCGAGATGTCTGGAGAAAGTAGCGACGGAGCACCACGAACACCACGAGGAGTGGCAAGACAGCGATGAGGATCCAGGGGATGACGGAGGCGGTCACAGTGATGACGCCCAGGATCTGCAGGGACACCTGGGCCAACAACACAGCATGACTCAGCACACAGACAGGGCTCTAGATGACCCCAGCAGGCCCACATCCAGATGCTGATAGTGGGTTATTTACAAGAAGATCTCAAAGGTCTTTGCACAAGACTTAGGGTGCTTTTCCACTGCACCAGACACTGTACTTTTGGTCCTTCAAAAAAGTACAGCACTTCAAGGTGTTGGTTTTCCACTAATGTAAAAATTGGTACCACTGCTGAATGATATAACGAAAGGCAGGGTATTTTGTACTAAATTCGAAAAACGGCTAAAGTATATTATAGGGCTGCATGATGTGCAGTATTAATACCAAAATTGCATGTTATGCACATAGAATTCTCACATCACAAGGACAGCAAAATCAAGTGGTTCGAGATCAGCCTTTTTCATTTCTTCATACTACATGGACATTATAACACAGGGGCTTTGAAGTTTTATTGTAACATTTCTTACTTTGCTACAGGAAACAAAACTTAGCAGGCATTGCGATATTAATTTTTATTCCTTTTCAAGATAATCCAGTATATGTTTTAAAAACAAGTTTAAAGGTTACCACCTCTGTTTTTGTATGAGCTCTCCATATACTTTCCGATCATTTTCATCCTTGCATTTTAAATCACTCTGACAGGTTTGTGAGAAATCTTTTTTTGTTTTATAAAAATCCCAATATTTCTTAAAACAAAATCAAATTGTGATAAATAAATTTTTTCCAATATCGTGCAGAAATAATGTATTATAGCAAATCCTTTTATTTCTTGTCATGCCATCCAGATTTTCTTCTGGTTCTCCTGACCAGATGCATACATCATTATTACTTTTTTTTTCTTTTCTTTTTTTCTTTTTTTACTTTGTTCATTTCTGTTTTCTGAGTTTGTAACTTTTACCAAGATGCCGGTTCTATTAAAAATCCCACTCCAAAGTACTGACATACCAAAAAAGTACCCCAGCTGGTTTGGTACTTTCGATACTGGTCCTCGACCGGAAGTCAGTGGAAAAGAGAAAGTACTGAGTGATGCAGTGGAAAAGCACCCATACATGGCAGGGGGACTGCAATTCTGTTACTCTTTGGGAACTCAGTCATGCTCAGTCTTTGATGACTTTGATGTGCAGTTGGCTGACCCTGTGCTGTGAGCCCCAAACTTGCTCTCACCTGCATGTGTCTCTCAAGGTGATCAAGATGAGGCAGGTGAAGAGAATTTCCTAGAAAGAAATTGCCTTCTCCAGCACTACAGGAAAACCCACAACTGTTTGAGTTCAAAGCCATCATGCAAGAGAGAATTAATCATCCTCAATGTTCTATAGCCACAAACTGAGACTTTTACCAGGTGTGACTGCAGATGTCAGGAGAGACATTTAATACAGCACCCACAATTGGACTGACTTAAGCTATATGTTGTTCCCGCAGGCCTCCTACTGTAGCAGGCGAGGAGGCTGATGGCAGCAATGGGCAGTCTCACATGCTGTGCAATTCATCCCCCTTACTGGGTTCCTCTTTTGACCCACAAGACACCTTTTCCTACTGCTCCAGAACCTCCCCATCTCATTTAGTACTGTTTTCTACCTGTAGGCTCAGGCGAGATGCAGCAAACAGACATACACACACCAGCCAGTTTTAAAATGATTAAACAGTAGATAAATGTTTTGTTACTGCTTCACAAGCAGTATGGAGACATTTGCACAAATGAAAGCCCACCCATAGGTAGGCAGGAGGCACAGGGCATTGTGTTCAGCAGAGGCCACACCTCGCAATGGTTACAGCCCTTTGTTGGCAAAGTAACCGCACCCACCCTCCAGCCGCCCCTCTCCCTCCCCCACACAACCTTGCAGGTAGTGACAGTGGTAATATTAAATGACAGCCATGCCCGCCAGGAAAAGTTTGGCAAACTTTGCTGGCATGGTGAATCCAAAGGTGAATTGTTTTCAGGACACCCAACCTGGGCGGCAGAGGCCCACAGGCCTTTCCAGGGGCAGCTTACCTCAAAAAAGTCAACGAATGTCCAGGGCAGCATTGAGTCCAGTTGCCCGATGTCCTTGGAAAACCGGTTCAGAATTCTCCCTGGGAAATCATAGGAAAAAACAAACACGTAAAATGCGAGGGCCTCCATTTTTCACAAGATTTTCTGACCACAACCCTGCATCAACACACAGAGATTCTTTGCAAGACAGGACACGCAGGCAAAAACATTGTTATTCTTCAAAACATCTTCATACTGAAATGCTGCCTTGCAAATTTTTGGGTCGTGTGCCTATTTGAAAGCATGCTGACAGATCCACGATTGTGATCTGGTTTGCTTCGTGACAGGTTGACAAAACACATCAAAGAAACCTCAGGTATAGGTTCAGAGTATGATAAACACCACCCTCTGTCTAAACCAAACAACGATGTGCCTCATAGTCCAAAATGTTCCCAGGCAAAAGCTGACACCCTGGAAGGGGTTCCTTTCAAAGCTTTGCATAGAGTAAAAGACGGGTGGCATCAGGGGCCAGCAAATCAATGCAGACTACAGAAAGTGGTCACTGTTAGCACAGACCAAATTACCACAGCCTGAGAAACTCAACAACAGAAGCAGGACTCGCAAGCATTCTGAACAGGGGAAGAGGCAACAAATGAGCCAATCAGTTCTCAGCTAAATATTCTGCTATCCCACTGACATGATGGTGTTATGTACCTGGCTGGAGTGCAGTGACTTTTTCAGTCACATGCCCTTAAACTTTTTTCTAGTTGGAAATAGAGGTTGTTCTGGCACTAAAACCCAGGACTAGATGGCTATGTTGTCAGATGTGATTATCCCACTAGATAACAGAGGTAGAGGAATCGCAAGAAATTCAGAAGGCCCACTGATAACAAACCATCTCTGTGTAAAACGAGAGATGCTTTGCAACCACTGAATGTAAAGTTCATCTTTATCAAAGATACATCGGAACCACTGACAGCAGCATTACTAGCATGTGACGTGGCTGCAATTTATTCAAACTAGAGAAGTTTGGTATTAGAAAGTAGCAACATGCATGTGCTACACATAACATATTAACACAGTACAATGGTTTGATTAAACAAAAAAAATTCCTAAAAACACAGGCACACACAATATGAGGTAGGGAGTGGACCTGTAAGACAACAAGGAAATTATTTCTTGGCATGAAAGGCCTGTCAAGTCCTATGTAATGCCAGGAACAAAAGGACAACCTCAAACGAGCTAGGGCTACCCAGAGGGCACAACCCTATGGAGCAGGAATGAACACGCCCGTGATAATTAATGTGATGACTCGTGCACAGTAACTGACAAAAACAAAGGAGTGCATCGCATGCCTCCAGGGGGGTGAACGCCTTTCTCTAACAGGTGAGGCCCCCTTTTAATACCCTTTCTACCACAGGTACAGTTGGAGGTGTCACTGAAGGTGGTTAAAGTAAAATTCCAAGGGGCACAACAGTAGCTCACTGTTGGAGATCTGAACTCACAACCTTCTGGAAAACTGGGAGCATACAAATGGCTCAAGGCCCTCCTCAAACCATCCAGGGTGGATGGGCTGCTGCTATACAGGTGTCTCAAAATCTGGGAGGGTAACGGCACTTTTTATCTCTTATCTAGACGGTCAGCCGGGGACAGTGCCACCAGGGAGGTCTCTCCCACCAGGGCTGTTCTCCACCAGCAATGACTGCTGATAACATGACAACTCCTAAATAGTGGCACCGTTCAAGAGACCCTTTGTTTTGGTGCACAACAAAAATAACTTTATAAAAAGCAAGAGAACACTTGTAATGCTCCCCTTCTCTCTGAACACGCCCCGATAAAACAGCAGGCTGGTCAGCACGCTTCTCAAACACCCAGGTCACAGAACAGAAGCTGCAGATTAACAGCCCAGGTGTCTACAGTGAGCAGGCTGACATGCTCCTCACAGCAAGAAGCCTAGATTCCAATGAAAGAGAGCCACCAGCTCGGCCACAGCCCCCCTGCAACAAGGCTGTTTGCTCTTGTAGTATCAGATGGGACCTAGCTCAGAGCAGATACCTGAAGCACACCTGTATGTCACGCCACTACTGTCAGGTCACGAGGCACTCTGCTGAATCACTCATAGCCAACACAACATCCGTTACTGGTTATAAGGCTTCAGGAGAAACGGGATTGGGATGAATCACTCAAACCCAATGACCGTGTTATTTATGCTGGAAATAGGCATTTGCCAACTCTTTAATGCTCAAAGACCAGTCCTATTGTTTAAACACAGACAACAGTTAATAGGCTGGTTGCTGAACTGGTCTCTAACCAGTATATCTCCATGACCTGAAGGTGGAAATACTGGAAAAGCCCTTCAGACACATCATATATTTTAACATCAAGAGGATGGAGCCTGAGAAAACAGCTGCAGTGTCAGAGCATTAAGGTCTATGCCCATTTGTCCCCTCTTCTCTGATTTGTAACTAATGAAGCTACTAGGGCTTCTGGACTCAACTTGCAAGGTAAACCACCCTTGTTTACTCGCCTCAGCCATGCAGGCACTGCACTATTCCTCATAAAAGCAAACACTGTAGATTTTCAGGAAGCAATTTAGTAGGCCACAACCCCTCCCCCCAATTACAATCACAACTGACATAAACTCCTTCCTAACCGGATAGCCAAGCATAACCAGAGAAATATACATACTAAGGCTGCAAAACATTGAAAAATTTTCAAGAATCGTGATGTGATTTTCTTGTGATAAATATTGTGAAATTTATAAAACAAAAAAAGTTGAATATTTACCCAAAATAATAAGTTCTACATTGCTATAGTTTATGTACCAATAGAGTTGGTGGTGTTATTGCAAGTTGTGCCAACAAATAAGTTGCTTTTGTTCAACATCGTAATATCCTTTTTAATCAGTTCTTGTTCACTTTTCTCATCTTCACTCATTTTGTTAAATTTTTCACGAAACAGTGCCACACTCTTTATAGGTGAGTGGGACAGAAAGGACGAAAATGATTATGACTGGCTCAGAGGGTGCATGCAGAGCTAATGCATCAGCAGCTGTGGTAAACATTATGTGGGATATGTTTGAAAAAATCTGCACAAAACTTTAAAAGGTATTCAGTTCAATTCAATTCATTTTTATATAGCGCCTTTCACAACAGTGTCACTCCAAGACGCTTTACATGGGTGTGCTGCAGTAGATTACTACATTAAAGTTGCAAAGCTTACCAAGTTAAAGTAAAAATGTTTTAATGAAACTTAATGACAATCTCATTTTGGCAAATCTTATCATGAGGGACACCGCATACTTACCAAATTTTATCCCCAAGTTTTCGAATACCAGAATGACACTGGAAAAATAACTTTGCTTTTGAAAGTACCAAATGTTACAGTATGATATTGGGATAGTATGTTGGTATAAAAAATTAGAGACCTCCCAAGCCTAATCTCAATCCAGCCGAATATTGCAATCCTTGCAATGTGACAAATGCACATGCATAACATGTAATGTTGTATTACCATCACCCAACCCTAAACCTCAGAACACTGGATGGGATAAAAACACAGACTATTAAATCTACTGACCATTTCACTGGTGGGGAAAGCCCGAAGTAAAGGAGTAAGAGGAGCTTTGTGGGGGGCTGAGGACAGGCAACACCTCATATGAAGGTACTTAACCAGGAGTACCTGACACAGGTACAGACCATAGTGGTAACCTGAGATACACCGGGTCAAATCTCAGAAGGTTTCTTGTTGTTGCACCCCTAAGCAAAATAAGATCTGTCCCAGGAAATGGTGAATGCAGGCCATAAAACAAGCATGATGTAAGATGCTGCACGTTATATGAACAATGACAGCAACAAGGAAAATACAAAAAAAAAGACAACTACTTCAAATAAGCCAAAGTGAGACCAAGAAAAATGGTATCCATTTCTCCTACCTGTTTGTACCTGAGACTCCAGAATTTTGTTGAATTAAAGAGCAGCCCTCATCTGCTGGCAGGGCTTGGATTAAACCCTGCCAGTTCAGTGGCATCACCAGATTTTTTAATCATCCCCATTTTTTTTATCCCCCACATACAACAGATTTTTTCCAAGTGCTTCAATCAGCCTTACTGTTTACATATTTGTCAGATGTTTTCAGTTACAGAAAACATGAAACTGCTCACTTGAGATAAAAGGCAGAGTCAATCAGTTCCCACACGTTAAACTGTACCTTTTTTCAAAGGACTTGAAGACAATAACAATACTTAAAACCTCGCCAGAATGAAGCATTCCTTGAAAAAAAGGACCGGGAAGCGTCCAAAACAAAGAAAAACTTGTCAGACAAAGCTCGCATTGGATAAAACATCTATTAATATCCTGACCCATTTCTAGCTTCAATAGAAAACAAAATTTAACTAAAGGCTGCCATCTAGTGGTGAGAAGACAAATCCAACTTTATCCATTGTCAAAAACAGCATTAGGAAACCTTTGCATTTGAGTCAATATAAAGTTATTCAGTAATGAAGGTGTAAAACAAAGAATTTATGGTTGCAAGTATCACACCTATTTCAATGGCCTAACGATAGTTTATTATTGTTTAAGCATGTTTTAAAGTTGATAACCATCAAAAGAGTTACCACACCCTATGGCAGACAGGATATTATTTTTTCTCATTGAAAGTGAGCAGCTACAAATAAACTGCACACACAAATACTTCATTAAAAATGCTCAGAGGTGGATTTCCTTTTGGGTGTGTGTGTGGATGAGACTCACCAATTGGATTGATGTCAAAGAAACGGACAGGGGCTCGCAGGATAGAGAAGAACATCTGATTGTGCAGCACCTGGGAGGCATTCACCAGCACCCAGAAGGACAGCAGACTGCACATGAAGCTGAAGACGACAGTGGCTGCCGTGAGACCTGCCAGGCAATCACAAATGAGTCAGGGGGTATGTCCTGCTGGGAGAACATTTTGATAGGAGGTTGCTCTTAGGTCAACCTTATTCTAATATAAAGTGCAATCAACAAAAGTTCCCAGGAAAAATATTTATATAAGTTGCTTGGGACTGGCATGTTCAGTAGAGTAAAATATATCAGTGTTCATAGAGCAAAAAGTTGCAGTAAAAAGCTTTAAACACACTGTGCTATAATATACCACTGTCATCCTCTAGGTGGCAGCAGCGATTAAAATATGAAAAGGACCATAGCAAAGCCAGTGAAAACTTAGTATTAACCTTCACTATGACAGAATTTCAGCATAAGTAACTATTTAGACTCTACAGCAGGGGTGCCCAACACGTCGATCACGATCTACCGGTTGATCGCACAGGCAACGCGAATCGATCGCGGAGCCCTGCCTTTCAAAATAAACTCTACTGCGCAACGCATTGTTGGTAGATCATTTTGACTAGGTCATTTTAAAAGTAGCTCGCAAGTCAAAAAAGTGTGGGCACCCCTGCTCTACAGCAATACCTCCCCTCCCAACACCCAGTCATAAATCATAACCCACACGTCATGGTGGCAGACGGTGCCCACTGTGATGCCAATGCATGCCCCATGCTGGCCAGGTGCTATAGTGGAACCAGATGTGCAACAATATAAGAAATTAGTGTAGGCGTCAAGTGTCAGGCTGGCCATGTACTGTGCAGGTTTCCAATAAGAGTCCAAAGCAGTGCCACACCTCCATAGACACCCAGGTAAAGGCGGAGGTCCAACTCCTGAGTGTTATTTCCACTGCTGACATCTTCTGTGACGTTGAGCCGCTCCTGTTCAGAGGCCCTGTGGATCGCACAAGAACCTGAGAGGAGCACTGGAGGAACACTAACATTAGGGTGGTCTCTGCCTCCCAGCATAGCCAATAAGGCGACTCTCAGGTAATTGCAAATAAGATTTCCGGACAGACTCAATGACCAGATACAAGCATGCACACTTTTGTGTGTTTGTCATTGCAGAACCTACAGGTGATGCAAGCCATTAAAAGCAGCAATTTGCATCTTGCACATCAATGAGGGTAAAACATCTTACCAGTAAGACAGCCACCAGTCCTGTAAGATGTATGATACCTGCATAGAAATACAAACAATAAACGTGTACATAAGATAAAAAGCATTCAGTACAACAATAGTAATGGGTCTTTTAAAAACAATTTGTGTGTGCATGAATATTCTGCAGTAAATCACATTCTACATCTTAAATTTCCATGGGGTACTTTATTAGTTGTTTATATCTTCAGTAACTGGTAGTCACCCCATCTGTTGTAGTTCACCACACAACTTTTACAGCGTTACACAGTCTAATGAAGCCAATATAAAAAGGTTCACCGCTCTCATAAAAATCTTTTAGACAAATTCGAGTGTTAAGCAGAGATGGATTCTGACTTTTATAACACGGCACAGGTTTCAGGCACAGCTGGTTTCTGGCACAGCTAAACCACACAGATATTGATAAGGTGAGAAGCTAAAACACTTTCAGAGGTTTTAGTAATTTATTGGACTGCATTCACTTTCCATTTTTAATGCAAACTCTCAATACAGCATTTGTGCAGTGCTTTGTCCACCGGAGCTCTCGAATACAGAGCACATACCTGAGCTAAAATACTGAACAAAAGCATACACAGAAGCACCACAACATTGGCTCCAGCCCGGAAGTACTTCAGGTAGAGTGAGAAGGCTATGGTTCCCTTTGAGCGGCTTTCCTCCGCGATGGCCTGCACTGGCTCTGCCTGCACAGACATGACAGCGAGAGAGTTAGGTCAGCGGGATGCACTGGTGAATACCACATGGGCCAGATAACACTATGTAACACAAATTTTGTTCCTGGACAATACATGTTATTTCTTAATTGCTTATGTTGTAAAAGTACA